>VZRO01001005.1:360659-398715 GCA_013397915.1 Daphoenositta chrysoptera
CGCGGTGGGTGGGGCAGGCCGCCCCCGAGGTGAGCGGGAGATGGCGGGGGCCGCGGGCGGACACCCCCGGGCGGGGCCGGCGTGGCGCTTTGCCCCTCAGGAGGGGGCCCGGGGCTGCTGTGGGCGGTGGGAGCCGGCCAGGACGTCCCGCCGAGCCCTCCCCGCAGGGCAGGCGGGGCCGCAGGGGGCTCCCGCCCATCTCGTGGGGCTCATCCCGGGGTCTCAGCCCGGCGTGCCCGGCCCGAGGCGCCGCGGGCTTTCCGTGGAGCGGGGCGGGGAGCCTGTGCTGCAGCCCCCGGTCACTTGTGGCGAGTCCTTTTGTCAGGCTCAGGTGAGACCTGCAGAGCTCCTGGTGTGCTGCTGTGTTGCTTGAAGACTGTCAATTGCACTATTCAAATTGATTTAACCTAACGGGATTTGAAAAGGCGCTTGGATTTTTACAGTTGTACTCGTTTCTGCAAGACAAGCTTCCTCTTTTTCTTCTCGGAGGAAACTGAGTCGGCAAACGGAGCTAAAATGCTCCAAGTTACAAAGGAAATAAAGTTAGAGTGGCGAAAGCACAGCCTTCAACTCTTGAAGTGCAGCTCTTGGACAGTGGTGAAATTTTAGGAACGCTTGTAGAATAGTGATGAAGATGGAGCAGATGGTGATGGACTGGCATGCATCAGCTCAGAGGATGCTGCAGTCAAGCTGGATTGATAAATCCTTAGAGCAATGCCTGACTTCTTGTGTGCTGAAATATCACTGCTTTCTATTTAGCTGACCAGCATCTTATGCTTGCTTTTAAGCCTTGGTGACCCGGTTCTGGAGGGTTTTAAATGTCCAAGTTGGTTTCAGGTGGTGAAACTTTCCCCAGTCAGACCCTCAGGGGTGTGAGGCTCTGGCTCAGGGTCCTCTGCAGAATTAACCAGCAGTTGATACAAGCCCTGTTTCAGACAATCTGCACTTCTCAGAGATTCTTCCCTGACTTAAGTAATTCTCTGAGCTTTTGGCTGAAGAAAGCACATGACCAGTGAATGAGCCTGTGTGAACAGGAATAACAAGCTGGAGTTGTGACCCTTCTCGGTTCCTTAGGATGTCGTGGAAGAGGGGCTCGTTTTGTCCCTGCAAACAAGGCACCTACCTGCAGCCTCACTTTTCTAGTTAAGAGCTACAGTTGAGTTAGCTGAAAAGTGAAGGCCTGTTAGGGAAGGGAGCTTGTCAAATTGTGGTTATTTGCTCAGAAGCCAAGTGCTTTTTCTCATAAGGAACTGTTTCCTCTTCTGCAAAAATCCTGAATCACATTTATTGTGATTGCTACCTGCAAATTGACTGAGCAGCTTAGTAAGACAGGAGCCAAGTTGGTATTTGTAATTTCTGGGTTCTGTACTGCTAATACCAGAGGTTTATATGCAGGCATGGATGTGTTGAATCATTTCAACAAGAATTGTTGGATCAATGCTTGAGTGTAAAGAAGCAGTAGCTGTAGAACTTTGGGGTGATGGTAGGGTAAAGATCAAAAGTGTGCAAAAGAGAGGAGGAACAAGAAAACAGTGACTTGTACAGCCTTGGGGAGATAAGGGTCAGAGCATGGAGCAGTGGAGGGGGTAAGGAAATAATTTGGTTTTCTGAAATATTTCACCCAGGTCCACTTCATAAGTAAACAAAGTTTGTCTGTATGGCTTCTGGGACTGCTTTTGATGGGTGGGATGGGCTTTGTGATGGGTTCCACTAGACCCTCCCTTTAGTTTTTGATATGTGTTATCTGTCTTTCATTGCCTGTTGCCTCCCTACTTGCATTGAGCTATTTGCTCTCGAGTACTTCTGTGCCCTTCTCCTATAAGAAAATGACAGTAGCCTTTCCTGAAATCCTCTTCAAAGTCTTTGATATAGAATATAAACTTCTGCCAGTTTGTGAGATGCTGATCAATCTGCCAGAAAGCTGTTAACAAACACTGCTCTTATTTACCTGGACTGTGGCTCAGAAGAAGAGGCATTTTGTATTTTCCTTTCTGCTGAACCCGGGCATCCTCTTCACTGAGGCATTTGGATTGATGTTTAGCCAGAGCCTTACTGGTATCTTACTAAGCCTGTCCTTTCAGTGTCTTGAGGCAAGGACTGTCATTAAGTGTGTGTGCCTGCAGTAATTGTGCACTTTATTTGTTCACTCTTTAAGTGAGCACTTTACAGGGAACTCTGAGGCTTTGCTCTTGTGCTGTAAATGTTTATTAACTGGACATTGAGAACTCTCTTGAATGTGCATTTGAAATGTGCTGTAAGATCAAATGCTGTCTTTAAGTGTAGCTACTACACGATGCCTGGGCAGGTTGTCATGTAGAGTAAGAGAAACTTTTTCTTTTACAATTCTTGTGATTGGCACAGTAAGCAAATACCCATCAGTCCTCACTGAATTTGCAGGAAGCATATGGTGTCAGTCTGAAAACAAGAGTTCTCAAAGCTTCAGTTCTTTGAGGTACTTTCACTGCTAGTAGGGATTGTCTGGGATTGCCCTGAAAGCAGCAGTAACAAGCTGGATTGTTGGTCATGCACAAAGCTTCAGCTACTGCTGTTTGGGGGTTTAAGGTAGTTCTGCACTGTATCCTGGTGATTTCAGGCTAATTTGGAGCCAGTGAGCTGACTTCGGTGAAATGACAGTATTTACAATGTTACCTCTGGTATGAATTCTTCATTCCCACCTTCACACTCCCATGGCTTGACTGGAAGATGCAGTATTTCTGCAAGGTGGTGCATGCAATGAGCTTCATTTGACAGCTTCTTATTCCTAGCATTTGAATTTGTTTGGCCTCGAAAAATCTCGCTGGATGAACAGTGGTGCTGTTCATGCACTAATTTTTGGTGCAGCTCTCTGTGTCTTTCACTCTGGGCTCCTGTCAGGCTCCTGCTCTCCCTGCTGGAACAGCAGGACTTGCTTTGTGCCCCTGCAACACTTTCCTCATGGAGAAATGAGGAAGGAGTAGTTGTTCAAGGGAAATGTCCTTCTAGTTCTGGGAACACTAAAGCTGCATTCATCTTCAGACAGAGAGACTGACCACAGTAGGATTTCAAACCCTCCATGAGGCTTGCTGTGGTGCTGCTGGCACAATTCTGAAATCAGAGTATCTTTCAGTAGGAAAGGGAAGTATCCCAAAGGAGAGGGTATCTATGAAATTTTAAAGGATGGAGCTAACAGAAAGGCTGTTGAAGTAAGTACCTGCCAAACATGCTTAAGTTGTATTAACTGAAAAATAAAATGGGATACATTGCCTTTTGCTTATCCATTACAATAGTTGTTAAGTTAAAAGAGGAATGTTAAGTTCAATGAGGAAGCATTTGCTGCCGGGTCTGTAGAGGACAGGCGAAACCAGGTGTTCTGTCTGCAGCAGAGCCAGAGACTGATGCTCTGCCCTGGGGACCTGTGTCAGAGCAAGGCCAAGGTCAGCTGTGCTCTTGAACTTTCTACAGAAGCAAGAAGGAAACACTGATCAGCAGAGCTCAGTTTCTCATTGTTTGTACTAGTGATGTTTAGTAAATATTTGAGAAAAGTCCTTGAAGTATGAATTCCTGGCTAGTAGGGAGTAATCTTGTAGGAACTTTCCCACCTAAAATCACTGGTTAGCTCCCAAATTTATCCTCCCTGCCCTCTCTTATTTTAGGACTGGTTTGGAATTTGGCCTTACTTGAAAAATCAACTTAGTAATAGGGGAAAATAATTAAGCACTGTGATTAATAGCAAACATATAGTTTTTGCAACTAATCCATAAATAAGCACTCATAACTTGGGTTAGTTTTAAGCACCTGTACAGATGTTTCCTTCCAGCAGTGAAGTGTAGAGGTTTTTCTTAGAGGTGGCCTGAGTTGAGTTCAGTGAACAACTTAGCCCAGCACGTTGTGGAGTAACCAGTTAAGTGTGGTGGAAGAGTGGGTTCTGCAATGGGATGGAAGTACCTGTTCAAGGATCAGATTCCCAGGTGCTGTCACTTTGCTGCTTCTGCACTGAAAAAACCCACCATGGACTTGGCTCCATATGTGATGCCTTGTCAGTGGAGTGCCTCCAGCAGAGGAGTGTGTGTGCCAGCAGGAAGTAGTTTTATATATTTTTGACTGGCCTTTAGCACGTAGATTCTGGGGACAATCTGTTTTCTACTGTGGCCATTTTTTTGGGAGTTTCTTAGCTGGGAGGTTGAGGAGTTCTAAACAGTTAAATACTCTGAGGCAGATATGGTACGTCAGCAACTGTTCTAATGCTCACTTGTGGTTTAAGTATCAGCTGTCAAATCAAACAGCATCTTAACTAAGCTGAAAAAATGGGTAAGAACCAGAGACTTAGTCCTCCACCCCACCACCATTTCCACAGAATTGGATTCCCATGGCTTTAGGAACTTTATGGCATTCCTGACCAAACAGAATTCAGAACTTTTTTTGTAAGTGGCTTCTATGACTGTGTTATGATTTTTCAGTGTGTTTATGAAAATGATGTAAACTAGAAGGTTTAATACTGGGGGTGAGATGCTCTAGTACGTGGGAGAGGAGAGGCTCTCCTTGGGGTGTTGTGTAATTAAACTACACGTGTAATCTGAGGGTTAAGTTACCCTCAGATGCCAGACAAAGGTGTGCATGTCTCAGCCTTGCAGTAACACCGTGTGCCTTGCAGAGGAGGTGGCCAAGCTGGAGAAGCACCTGATGCTGCTCCGCCAGGAGTACGTGAAGCTGCAGAAGAAACTTGTTGATACAGAAAGGAGGTGCAACCTCCTGGCTGTGGAGGCCAACCAGGGCAACGCCAGCGACACCTTCATCAGTCGACTCCTCGCCATTGTAGCTGAGCTCTATCAGCAGGAGCAGTACAGGTAAGGAATCCCCCTCTGGGGAAAGGGGAGTTGCAGGAACCTTTGGTTTTATTGACTGCACTACTCCTGGTCTTAGACAAGGAAAATTCGTTGCTGTCTGGTGTGAGTAGGGTCCTGAGTTGCAGTTGTAGATGGAAGAGCATGCTAAAATCCAGTGGTGTACTGAATCCCGTTCTTGAATCGAGAGCTCTAAGCAGAAGTTCGTCTCTCAGACAAGTTCAGAGAAGACTGACCATGGTCACTGTCAGCAGCAAGGTTCCCTTTGAACAGGAGGTTTGAACTGGACCATACTTAGTTGATGGATTAATTACACTATGTGTCTGAAAAACTGTTCCTTTCTTGAAGGGTTTTGTCCTTAAAACGTTTTCAGTTCGTATTCCTGTTGTGTGTGAAGAAGCCTGATTAATTTGGTTTGTCTGGTTGTATTAGTAATACATGTGACTTAGTGATACATAGTATTTTTGAATCTCAACACAAAGTTATGGTTAATGGTTTCTTTTCCATAGGCACACTAAGGATCTCTTCCATATTCTAGATCCCTGAGCTGATTCAGTTCTGAGACTACTGTGATATTTATCGATTTCTTTGCTGTTACTGAAAGCAATGCCAATATAGTAAAGGAGTTTAGTCATGTAAGAGGAAATCTGTTTTAGTTAAAATTTCCTTGCACCAGCATCCCTTCATGAGCCTCCTGAGAAAAGGCTTTGTGCCTGCAAAACTTACTGTAGCCTGCTGGGTAAAAGATTTGATAGGTAGTATATGTCAGAAGAGTTGGAGCACTTTATTTCTGTTCAGCTTCTTAGCTTTAAAGGTATAGAATAGTTGTCTAAAAGGGCTTACATATCACAGAATGAGAAAGGTAGCAGGTCCCAGTGCAGGATTCATTAAGTAACATCTCTATGTTGTGCTGTAGTTCATAGCAGTGCTTTGATTTGGAAAATTGTCTGGAAAGCACACCTACACAGTCAGAACGTGTTCAAGCCGTGGGACTTCAAAATGATCAGGGCAGGTATTTTCTAACTGCAGTGGATAACCTGGTGTAAAGGGTCAGGATGAAATGGGTGTTCTTGACAGCTGGTCTCCTGGGAACTGGGGATTCTGCCTGGCCCTCAGACTACTGTCAAACAGTGTTGTTCTCTTGCTGGTCTTGCCTGAAAGCATTGGTGCTTAGCTGACAGCATTAGTATGGACACTGTGACAAAAATGTTTAACTTCAAGATTGTTGGCTTTCCTAACTTCTACAATAATTCTCTTGCTGTTTATTCTGAAATGGTAAAAAAAACCAAACCCAACCAAGCACTTGAAGTATTAATGACTCCTTGCATTTCTCCCTAGAAAAACATGAATTGTCATTTGACAACGTGTTCTACTTAACCAACTGTGTTTTAATGTCTCAAACATCTTGAACCTAAATGTGGATACCAGGACATAGATACCGTGGAAGTGCTGAATCTATACATACCTAAATGCAGGGGAAGTCTGCATAATACATGTTTGTGCTTTTTTCTCCTATCAGTGATCTCAAGATAAAGGTTGGGGACAAGCAGATCAGTGCTCACAAATTTGTCTTGGCGGCACGCAGTGATACATGGAGTCTTGCCAACCTTGCCTCAACAGAGGAGCTGGATCTGTCAGGTCAGTCGCTGCTGAGTAATGTGATGCCTCGATTGTCTTTAAGGGCACTTGTGAAAGGGCCTGTTGGAGGGTTCTTAAGTGCCTTTCAGTCTAGTGCTGTCCACTCAAAGTGGTGCTTAATCTGTTGATTACAGAGCCCTCTCTCTCTGAAAAGTGGTAGTGTGCTTGTGAACTGGGTGCTAGTGGTAGTTTAATCAATAACCTGCCTTCTTTCTCTTTAACAAACAGGAGTTGAGATTGGTGGCCTGTTTGTCTTTTCTAGAGTCAACTAAACATAATGAAAAACAAATCTATGTGGAGGAGCTTGACTTCTTCCTTTGTGAGGAAGGACAGGGCTTTTTGAGGTAGTGTGCATAATTTCTCTGAAGCGTGTCATGGAAATACCTTGCTGCTTGTTAACACAGTGTGTGTGGGAGGCAAATACAAGTACTGATGTGTTAATGAAATTGTTTACTTTGGCACTTTGACACCTTTGTAAAACAGGTGAGGAAGAGTTTTCTAAAAGACCATCTTCTACATGAGCATTTTGTTTTGCTGTAGCTGTTTCTTGCATGTACTCACACTGAGCAGTGTTTCTGCAGATTGAACCTCTCAACAGGTTTTTTCTCTACTTACCAATGTAGGAGAGCCTTTTACAATTAATTTGTGAGCAATAAAACCAGGTATGAAGTTAAGCAGGCTTGCTGACTGGCATGTTGAATATTCGAGTATTGGCTTCACTTTCTGCACTTAATCTTATCAGGAATTCTAACTGCAGACAAACTGGAAAGTAGCAAGTCACAGCAAGCTGGTTTTATGAGACAGCATGGGCTTCTGTGCAACATGATTTGTGGATCTTTCTGCAGTCACAAGAAAACAGATGCCAAGGAGTTTTGAAACTGAGTGCTATGCTAACAAAAGCTATTACTAAAAAGCTGTTACAGTACTTGTAGTGTCATTACAAGTGACACTGAAGCATTTCTAGCTCCACTTCTAAGCTAGTCTGAGAATCTCAAATATAACTGCAGTCTTACACGTTTAACAATGCAAACACTACTTGAATTGTGCTAGTAAGTGATACTTCCCACCGTAAAATTGAATTACTGATTTTTTTTTATAAATTTGATAAATGGCGCAAGGATTAGCTTCTGAAGTAGCTGGAGCAAGCAACAAGCTGTTCCCTGGAAGTGGTTTTCTAAAGGGATGCTCTTAAGAACTTGCAAGCTAAGATTGCCTGAATCTTATCTTCAGAATGCAGGCAGCATTTGAGATTGAGTGTTTTTAGAGTTCATGTAATCTGTAGAATTTTCTAATCTTTAAAAGAGTAGAATGAGATGAACACATGTTCTCTTACTGAGGGGGAGAAAACGCACTCTTACCTCTGCCAAGGCAGAGCTGATAGTACATCTCAAGTAGGTTTTCTGATTGCTTCAAGTTTGGCAAAAAATACTTGTCTTACTAAAACCTTGTGATTCCTGGGAGGCAGTCTGCATGCCAAGTACTGCTGCTACTCTGCAGATAATCTGGGCCAACCCTTCATCTAAAGGAGATGTTTTAGGATGGGTATTTCAGTGTCTTTAAGGTTTTTAATTTAGTTTTTTTTTAAGAAAACAAAACAGCTTAAAGGACTAAGGTTAATTTTTTAAATGAATGGTATTTGTGTTGTAGTTGATCTGATCTTCTGAAGTTATTCTTATCTACATCCTTGTAAGATGGATTGTCATTTTTGTTGTGAGTAGGTGACAAAGGTCCTTGGCCACTGGGCTTATGTAGTGTCCTGTGGTGTGATTTTCTGTTTATCCCACTGTGTAAAAACATCAGTTTGTGATCAGTGTTGTCAACACCTGAAATCTAATCAGCTCCTTAAACTAGCTCTTTTACACTTTTCCTACAAGTGGCTACCAGCAGTTTGAAGTGCTTTGTAGTCATTACCAAAGTGTAACAAGGTGTAAGTACCATTGTTGGAATGCAGCAGTTCATAACATATGGCTGTTAAATCAAAAAGGGGCTTTGTTCTTGTCAGATGTGGATGTGCATTTGGCCATATGTGAGCGACCAAGGAGCATAAGGTGCCCCTAAATATGCACCATTGGTGTAGCAGACAGATGTTATAGGGCTCCCTGCATTCTGCAGTGTCCCAGTGTAAGAAGGTTTTCCTGCTTGGTGCCAGCATTCTTATTAATTTCAACTTCTGACCAATTTTGCCAGTTTCGACATTTTGAACGAAGTACAGTTTCAAAACAAGACTATCTTTTTCTTTTTATGGTAGCTTTGACTTTTAGAAGTCAAAGGAAGAGCAACCACTAGGATAGATGTTTGTTTTTAGGTATTTAATTAATCCTGTTGCTCCCTGTAGCAGACGCTGACCCAGAGGTAACCATGGCAATGCTGCGGTGGATCTACACAGATGAACTTGAGCTAAGAGAAGATGATATCTTCTTGACAGAGCTCATGAAATTAGCTAATAAATTTCAGCTCCAGCTGCTTAGGGAAAGGTGAGTCTTAGTACATATGCTTGAATTCTTAAACCTTGTTTGAACAGAAATAAGATGATAGTTGCTGGCAATTGGATAAAATTATGCTTTTTTCAAAGTCTTGAGCTTCTAATAATACAACATGACATTCAGTTTATTGGTGGAAATGAAGCATTGCGCTGTTGTTAAACTGTAGCAGACTTCTCATAAATTTTATGTTTACTTTCCAGTTCTTCTCCCAGTCAAACTAATAACCCTAATCTGGTGTTGAGAGGAGATCATTAGAATAGCATCAGGTTCAGGAGAGTTGCAAGAAAGGAATTGTTAGAGAATGCTAGGAAGAGTCAGTGGCAATTCGTTTGCAGTATTGAAGTGGCACAGGTGAAATTTTTGTGACTTCTGTTCATCTTGTGCAACCTTTCTTCAGAAATAAGGTTAATGTAACAGTACAATGCTTTCTCACTCTGAGACAGTGATTACACCGTGGCACTAGGGCTAGGTTGTTACACTGAGTTACAGAGTGTTCTAAACCATTTGGAGTTAGTGAGAATCCTGAATGGACAAACGGAAACCTTGTCAAGTTTTGTACAACCTCGAAGTCTTGAATTTAGTCAGAGTACCCTTTGATTGAATAATCCTTTGCCCAAGGGGTATCTGTAGCAGTACATTCATCATCTATGATTTGTATGCCTTCAACATGAAGCAACTAAATTGCTGTCAAGTGTTCTGACCAGAGAAGTTGAAATCCATAAGGCCAATGCTAAAACTGCTTCAAGCCTTGTACCAGCCTAAAAGCTGCCCTCATGTTGTACTGTGAATGTAGCAGTTGTCTGGTCACTGGTAGTCACTGGTGGTCCAGTGACAGGTCCATGTGTAGGATGCCAGTCATAATTATGAGATGTTTTTGTAGGTACAGAATCATTGAATAATGGAATAGTTTAGGCTGGAGAAGACCACTAAGATAGAGTGGTCAACAGCCCAGCACTGCCTGTCCATCATTAACCATGTCCCCAGGTGCCACATCCACAAACCTGTTAAATCCCTGCAGGGATGGTGATCCCACCACTGCCTGCGGCAGCCTGTGCCAGTGCCTGACCACCCTTTCAGTGAAGACATTTTTCCTAATATCCAACCTCAACAACCCCTGCTTGTGGTCACTGTAGTACTTGTAGAGATACACATCTTCCCTACTTCCCAGCAGTGAATGAACTGCAGTTTGTGCCCTTGGGAGAACTGGGATGGATCTCTGCTTGCAGACTCCTCCAGTGTGGTGTGATCATGGGACTTCAGCTAGGTGGTTTCTGATAGAAGTCTGCTCTTAGGGAAGCTGTCTTCTAGGGCTTCTGACAAGAGTATGTTTATGCAGTTTAGCCTTATATTGAAGCAAGTCCGTGCTATATTCTACTGGCATCTATGAAAAGGAGTATTAGGACTCTGTTACAGCATGGCAGAGCAATTAAGTAAAGCTTTTTGATTACTGACACTGGCTTTCCTGTCTTGACAGATGTGAAAAAGGAGTAATGTCACTCGTTAATGTCAGGAACTGCATCCGTTTCTACCAGACTGCCGAGGAGCTCAGTGCCAGCACGCTCCTCAACTACTGTGCTGAGATTATTGCTAGCCACTGGGTGAGTCCTGGCACAAGGCAGCAAGACAAAAAATGTTTGCATATTATAGAAACATAACAGTAGAATTTTGCTTACCTTACCACACTGTCTAACCTCAGTTAGTTGGTCAGTTGTGTTGAGAATGTCTTGAGGAGGGGGGGGAGTAACTTATACCTAAAGACTTGTTCTGTTCATTGGAAATACTTCACTGTACAAAGTGTCTTAGTTTCCTAAACATGAGCCAAATAGAAGGGACTGTGTTCTAATAAACAAGAGGGTTGTTTATCAAATCTGGACTCCAAAGTGTTTAGAACTTCATCCATAGTTGGTCTCTGTCTATACAGATCACAAATCCCACGCCTCCTTTTACTTCTAAAAATAATTTGTGGAAGCCAGGGAAATTTATCTTCTGTAATGGGGGGAGAGGCAGCCAGTCTTGCAACCAACTTGGAAGTTTCACTTGCTCTCATCTCTTATTTTGAAGAAAGTTTGATTAACTGAGTAATGAATTAGCCTTTAAAATAAGACTTGTCAACAGTAGACTTGGGGGGAGGGGAGGGGGTTTAGATTATTCTAAATCTAAAATGCATACTCTAGATGTGGATGTTTCTTTGGCTAATGCTAAGGCAGAGGGAAGTGTTTTGATATGTTAATACATAAAAACATGTGGATCAGCAGTTTTAACTCTTGACTTTCTTGACTCCTGACTTTTGATGCTTAGCTCTACCTGGAAATGAAGTTGCTTCTGTTTAGTCAAATGAGCACTAACTCAGACCTAAGGCTTTTTTTTTTTTTTTTGACTGTTTACTTTTATTCATAATTTTGTGAATCAGTCTTCAATAGCTGTAAGAGTTTTTGTCAGAGTTAAGAATAAGTCAGTAGAGGATTATTTTAAAGACCAGATGTTAATCCACCACAGTGTCTGGTAAAATGCTAGTTTTCCATGTCTGTAGACAAAAAGGAAGAAAAATTCCACTAACTGATCTTGAAATTAAAATGTAAGATTTAAAGCTTCCTGATTGTTTCTTCCTAATCTTAAAAGGCTATCTGGGATTTTTCCTGCCAAAATGTTATCAGAATGGAACTTTTAACTGAACTTGTATTGTGAACTTCAGAATTACATTGTGCAATGCCTTGTCTGTAAATAAAACAGGAGTGTTGCTTACCCTTCTCTTCTTTTATTGCTTCTAGGATGACTTGCGTAAAGAAGACTTCAGCAGCATGAGTGCTCAGCTATTGTATAAAATGTTCAAGTCAAAGACAGAATATCCTTTGCACAAGGCCATTAAAGTTGAGAGAGAAGATGTAGTCTTTTTGTATCTTATTGAAATGGATTCACAGGTATAGTGAGACTGACTTGATCTATCTTCTAGAATTTGGTGTTTCAAGTAACTAGTTCCTAAGTACCAGTCTGAACCTTGTTAGTGATTTTTGTCACTAATTCTTATTTGCATGTTTAGCATTGCCACAGCTACTTCTGTGTATGTAATGGAGGTCTGTCTAGCAGTAGCTCCATGAAGACATTATTTAGAAGTGATTCATAACACTTAAAACATCTTCCATGCAACAGAATATATCTAATAAAATCCATTACCTGATATTGCTATGCACATTTAAAGCTGAATGGTTATAATGGCCAACTTGGCTGCTTCATGGCAGTTCAGTAAGAGTCATTTCCTTGAACAACTTTTCTGTTGAAAGCTGAAGTAACAGGTGTTTGTTCTGCTTGGATGAAAACTCTAAACAACTAGCAAATAAGTTATCCCCCAGCAAGGGTCAAGGAAGAATTATTCAAGTACTTCTAATGTCAGTTGTCTGTATTTGTGTTGTAGCTTCCTGGGAAGCTCAATGAATTGGATCACAATGGAGATCTTGCTCTGGATCTAGCCCTGGCCCAAAGATTGGAGAGTATTGCAACTACACTGGTCAACTACAAGGCTGATGTAGATAGGGCAGACAAGAGAGGCTGGAGTCTGCTCCATAAAGCCATCCAGAGAGGTAAGTAGATGTGATATGAAGCTTTGTTCACTTCCAGTTGTTCCCAGTGTGGAATACATGTTTCAAAGTCTATTCCTGTGTCATGTTGTAGTTGACACTACAGTTAGAAAATTGTAGTGAAGTATGAACTTTGTCCTGTTTCTTTTTTTTTTTTTTTTTGACATAAAAGCAAACAGACTATTATTTGAGATCTGAGAGCCAGTCTGCTGGCTGGGCAAGCTTATGCTATGTGACATCCAGGTGCAATCTAGGAGAACATTGCCTGCTAAAGGAAGAAATATAGGGAGACACCGGGAATGTTCTAATTGGAGAGTATTCTTTCTGACAAATAGTTGAATTGAGCACAACAACATAAGGGTCACAAAGATGAAGTCTTTTTCTAGACTTGGGTTGAATGCAGCATATGCTTCTTTGAGATATGGTTAACAGTAAGGGGCCTTACCACTGCAAGGAGTTTCAGAAGAGGAAAATCTGACTGAAAGATGAGGAGCAAGTGGAGGTACCTATGTCCAGTCTGAATATTTTCAAAGCTTCAGTGCAGTTACCAGAGTGGAGTCTGAGTACAACTACATGATTATACTGAGCTGTTCTCCACCTTAGAGTGGGAAATGCATCTTATGAGGTTTGGAGCACAGCAGGTTCTGGTTGCCATGGCCACAGTACTCTGAAGGCTTTGGATCAGCAGCATCTTGGCCTGTGGTCAAAGTGTGGTAAAAATCTGCAGCACCTTGTGCTGCTTGTTATTTCTGCAATGTCTTTGGCAGCTCTCTTCCAGAAAACCAAGCATAAGTTTATTTCTAGCAGCAAACTGTCTTGGACCCCTAGAAGTAAAGGAAGAAGTTGGGAGCTGTATTTTAAGCTCACAAAATTTAATTTAATCTCCTACATGTCTAAACAGGGTAATGCTGGCTTCTGATCCTGTGAGTGAGACTTCAGCCACAGGAGTAGGAGACATTGTAGGCATAGGTCAGTGTTGTGATGGCTGCAGCTCTATAAAACACTGGAAAAATTGCAGCAGGCTGCTCTTAATACTTGCATTTGTCCCTAGTTCTAATGTCTGCTTTCAGTCTGACCTAGAGCTCTGAGAATGAACACTTGCTTTTCAGTAACCACAGCTTCAGTGAATTAATCACAGTTAACAATCACATGTTCTGGAAATGGAGCTAAAGCAAATTGTCTGCACTTGCCACATGATTCTTACTACTTATGATCACTGAAAAGCGGGGGAATGTCTGATATGGAAATCAGAATGGGAATTTTGTTTTTGTTAGCAGAGATAATCCAGCAGTATAGATTGAAACAGTGTTCTTTGTTCTCCAGTCTTGCATTCAGGCCAAGCAAAATGTGAATATGTCTAAGCAAAGTAGTCTTTGAAGCAAGGGCAGCTAGTATTTTCCTGAAGTTATCCTTTGCATATTGGTGTTTCAAGTTTAAGGTTTCATGTGTTGAAGTGGGTCTAAGTTCTGACTCCTGAGACGCTCTCAAGAAGGTGTTCTTGGGAATGCTGTGCATGGTGGGTCTGCACTACTGAAGCCCTTACCCTGTATATATATGAGGGCCTGAATTTCCAAGAGCAAAGGCTGTGTTATTCCTTGTTTATGTAGTAAAGCTCAACAGGCTAACTTGAACTGGAAACTTTTGTCTAATGCCTTGGAATAGTACCTTTTGTTCAAAAAATGCTTGTATGTTTAGTATCACAGTTTGTCCAATGTTTTATTAAAGCAACAGTGGATTTATCTTGATAGAAGAATGAGCCAAGTCAGTATTACTATAACAATAAGCTGGTGTGAGAACTTGAGTTACAGGTAACCTGTGGGCAAAACACTTTTTCAAAGGGCTTGCTGTGAAATATTTTAGTCGTGACTTTGCAGTGAAGCATTGTTGAAGTTGCCTGTTGCTGATGCATTCTAGGAGCAGACACTTGTGTTGGAATGAATGTATGGTATGGATTGAAGTCACGTGTATCTGTTTCCTGGAGTATAAAATATAGAGGGTACATATATCCATTAATACCCTTGTTTTGTTTCACAAAAGGAGATAAATTTGCTGCAAACTTTCTCATTAAAAACGGTGCCCGTGTGAATGCTGCTACACTGGGAGAGCAGGAGACTCCTCTGCACCTCGTGGCCTCGTACAGCCCCAGGAAGCACTCACCAGATGTCATGGCAGAGATGGCACAGATTGCACAGTCCCTCCTGCAGGCAGGAGCCAACCCAAACATGCAGGACAGCAAAGGCAGGTAAATACTGCAGGAACTGAAGTCTGCTACCAGTGTAACAGACAGTGCTGTCATGATCAGATGCAGCCTCCAAAGAACCTGTTCAGGTCTTTCAGCAAAGTACTGATGCTGGAAGCAGGAATTCATTTACCCAGTTTGAGACCTGTTGGTAGCACTCAAAGTAGAAAGTTGTGCAGGCTGAATGGTACCCTGTCATGGCCAATTAAATGTATCCCAGCTACAGAAAGCTGGCGTGAGTTGACAGTGTTAGAACACATGGCACACAGTTAAATTGCTTTTATTGAATCACTGAATGGTGAAAGCTAACTAAGGATGACTAATAATATACTTGAAGCTGTCAGAGAAACTAAAATGTTCAAAGAAACGCCAGTTTCTGCAGTTTATCTGAAGTTTAGTGCCTGTAAGCTTTTTCACAGGTTAAGTTGGGCTGGCAAGCAAGTTCATAGAATAATATAGAAGACTTGGAATATATCAGCTGCACAGTTCTAATAGGTGAGGCTATTGTGCTTCTTCCTTTAAAGTTACTTCTTACATTAATAAATTCCTTACTACCAAATAAATTGGAATCATGTTCACTAAACGTTTAGATTTATCTTTCTTTTTAAAAAGTGCTTGTGCCCTTCTCCTTTAAGCAGAGATGAAAGTTAAGCCCAGAGTTCTCTAGGGCCATGTTAGTGACAGGGGCCAAAGTCTGAAGTGTCCCATTTATTCCTGCTGTAACTGTTCTTTGCTCTAATTGCAGGACCCCTTTACAGGTGTCCATTGTGGTCAGGAACGAGCCTGTCTTCAGTCAGCTCCTGCAGTGCAAGCAGTAAGTCTTACTTGAGGTTACCTGGTACAGTGAAGATATGAAAACTGGTTTAACAACTCTTCTGTGCCTTTTTCCCTTATAATAAGACTAGTAATAACTTGGGATGCAAAGGTGTAAAGGCTTTGCATTAGTGAAGATGATAAACCATGTCAGAAGCCACATAAGTTTTTGCCCTGCTGTAAAGAAGCAGCAAACTGCATCTCTGTTTTTCAAAGAGACTGAAATAATTTCAAAGGTGAAGTAACGCAGGAAGCTTGATTTGTAGTAGGGTTAAAAGGAGTAATAACACTCTTGAAATGTCTCAATATGTTCTTGAGTTCAACTTGGGTTCTGCTTAAAGCTAACACAGGTGACTTGTTAGGGTGGTGAAGCAGGACACTTCATTTGACTCAGTTTCATTGCAGGTGAATTTGCAGTTCTTGTACACAGCTTACTCGAGGGGATTTGCCTCTTCGTTACACTTTAGTGGGAGCCCAAATCTACCAGGGATTCTACACTTCCCTGGGAGCAATGAGCTTGAATCTACTAGTCACTGAAAGGTGCTGTGCTTGTTTTAGAGTATTCACAAATTCTCTGAAGTAACTGGAGCTACAGTAGGCTTCTTGGCAAGCAAAAGTTGTCAGAGAGGTATGAGATGAACTAGTACAGCTGTTCAGACACTTGAAACTTAAGCTGTGTTGGGGAACCACTTTTTAAGGTATAAATTGAGGACACTAACTCTTATTTTTAGACTAGACTTGGAGCTGAAGGATCATGAAGGAAGCACAGCTCTGTGGCTTGCAGTGCAGTATATCACTGTATCATCTGATCAGTCTGTGAACCCTTTCGAGGATGCCCCTGTTGTGAATGGAACCTCATTTGATGAGAACAGTTTTGCAGCAAGGTTGATCCAGCGAGGCAGCAATACAGATGCTCCAGACACAGTAACAGGTAAAACAGAGTATTTCTTTGTAGGTGGAAGGCTTGTAAGTTAATTGTTTGATGCTGGCTGCACTTGGAGGAGCTGGATGGGGTTTCAGCAGCATTTTCTCTGTAATAAATGGTAGGTAGTAGTTGCCTCACCCAGAGCTGGTGCACTGACAGTCCCAAGCTGAGCTGGACTTGCAGGAAGTGACAGAAAATCTGGACTCATTGCCAGGTTCTAATATCCTCTTTACAGTTTCAGGATGTGTAATCACTAAATGCAAGTGCCTGTGACAGTCCTGTGTTGGAAGGGGGCTACTAGTACCTGGGGTTTTCCTTGTTGGCTTCAAAGTCTAATGTTGTAAGGTAGTGGGGAAGGTGTTAGCATGCTTGTTATTATCAAAGTGTGTTTGGAATAGCACTCTTAACAGTGTTCATGGTTTTTCTTTAGGAAACTGCTTACTTCAGAGAGCAGCTGGTGCAGGAAATGAGGCAGCTTCTCTCTTCCTAGCAACTCATGGAGCAAAAGTCAATCACCAAAACAAATGGGTAAAAGCAGAAACTTCGTCTGAAAGTTTCCTTACTTCTCTTCAGAAATAAAATAGCAGAGATCTCTTATAGCTAAACCATAGCTTAAAGCTAGTTGGAGCACTCTGTGAACCTTTGCATATTTCCAGGTATTTACTAGTGACCAGTTGCATTCTTGTGGCACTGTTCTTGCAGAATCACCAGTTGTTAACATGCTTTTAGCACTTACTGTGGTGCCTGGTGTAATAAAATCCTCAGTAAAAGCTAACTCAAGTAGTTTGGAACTCCTAACGAGTTTCAGCTACTAGGAGCAAAACTCTTCACACCAGCTCTTGTCGTTTTAATAGTTTAAAAGCTGCTTCTCTTCATGTCTCAAGCTGTTAACCCAGCACCTTGTTTATTAAAGGGAGAAACCCCACTGCACACAGCCTGCAGGCACGGCCTGGCAAACCTGACAGCAGAACTGCTGCAGCAAGGAGCCAATCCCAACATCCAGACAGCAGAAGCAGTGCTTGGGCAGAAGGATGCATCTGCTCCCCCATCAGCAGAGAACGTTCATCTGCAAACCCCCCTTCACATGGCTATTGCTTACAATCACCCAGATGTGGTGTCAGTCATCCTAGAACAAAAAGGTGGGTGTTTGCTGCTCCAGACTGTTGATGCTGCAGTGAATTGGGGTGTCAGGATGGCATCCAGGCTGTGTTTTGACAGACTACTAAGAAAGCATGTCTTCCTGTAAACAGTGTTTAAGTAGAGCAATTAATAAGACTGGCTAACTAGTCTTAAACTCCAATCAGCTGCTTGTTAAAACCAGAAAATTATTTTGTCTGTGAGTGTAAATTCTCCAGTGTAGATAGTGGACTTGAACAGTTAGTCTCAGGTTCTGTTCTAGCTGTACAACTGAGATTGCTTCAAAGCATTTGCTTCAGGTGAATGCTGGAATCAATTTTGGATAAAGGCATCTTTCTGTGGTGAGACTTCTGCCTCCCTCAACTCCTTAGTAAGAGGACTTTATACAGAGCAATGCTGGTGGTATAGTAGAGTTGACTTGAGTGCTCAAATACCAGCAGATGATTCATTAAATGCTACTAGTCAGCTTCTTTCTAGCAGCAGGAAGGGAGTTTGACAGCTGAAGCAGGGCCAATTTTGTCTCCTACCACAAATGGGATTTAGAAGGAATTAGGTGAACTGGGGTAAACACTGTCCATCCCAGGGAATGGAGAAGGAGGGATGCTGCCACCATATTGTGGAGCCTCCACTCTTCATTCTCAGAGCTTTGTATATGCCACTCTATTTGGAATTGCAGGTAGAAAGGGACAGATTAAGCCTCTTAGCTAGAAAATTGAATTTTTCTTAGTATATGTATTAAGATTAGGCAGTAGTGGCAATATTATCTGAATCCTAAGCAGTGTCACATCAGGGAAGCTGAAGGTACTTTGCTCAGATCTTACAAACTGACTGCTAAAGGAACAAGCTACTACAAAATGTGACATTGCTGCTGCAGCTTTCAGTGTGCGACTGCAGGTCAAGTACAAGAATGCCCTAATTCCTTATGCTTTCTTGTAGCTAATGCTCTCCATGCTACCAACAACTTGCAAATTATTCCTGACTTTAGTCTAAAGGACTCGAGAGACCAGACTGTGCTGGGATTGGCTCTTTGGACAGGTATGTGCCTTCAAAATGAGAATTTACAATGATAGGGAAGCTATGACGTGAACAAAATTTTCTTAAAGATAAAACAGCAGGTGTGTGTTCATGTTCTGGCTTGTGCTGCTGGGGAGGAGTTGTCAAGGACAGCTTTAGATGGTTCTTCATCTTTTAAAATTAGTGTTCACATATGACTTAGTGAAAGATTGCTAGTCCTAAAGCTTCTGCCCAGAACTGCACTTACAGTTCTGTGGAATTCTTCCTGTGTGAACTCCCTAGTAGTTTTCATATCAGATCACTGTATTGTCTGTGCATGTTAACTCAGATCTATTAGTGTTTCTGTTTTATAGAACAGAAGGTAAAATACTAATGAGCTTGAACTGTTCAGGCATGCACACAATAGCAGCTCAGCTGCTTGGATCTGGGGCATCCATCAACGACACCATGTCAGACGGACAGACGCTCCTACACATGGCAATCCAGAGACAGGACAGTAAGAGTGCCCTCTTCCTGCTGGAGCATCAGGCAGATATAAATGTCAGGTAAGATCCTAACTGATACAGCACTCACCTGCATATGTATCTAGGAGCAGGTGGTGACTGCCTTTGTATAATGGCTTGAGATTTGTTTCAGATAGTGATTTACACATCGTTGTATTTTCGGGACTGTTATGTGGCACTGGTTATGGCTGAGGGATTACATATGTTAACTTCGACCTGTGTATAGCTCCATTGGTCAGTACCTCCTCTTGAGGCTGCAGAAGGAGGTGCCACTTAATTCTAGGTCAAACAGCATCCTCTGTAGCAGACTGAAGTCCTAGAGACAGGCCTAGAGGCACTGAACTGCTATTGTCTCATCCATTTGCCAGCTTGTTAGAGCTGCATGTTTGCTAGCATCTAAAATAATTAGATATAGATCCAGCAACAGGAGTCTGATAAACTTGCCTTCTCAGTATCTCCTAGACAACTTGATATTAGACTTAGCAGAACATTTGTCTGCTTACATGACTGACAGGCTGTCTGTTAAATTTGGCAAGCTGTACTGTAATGAATGTCATGGGTACAAACTGCCTAATGCTGCTGTGCTAACTTCAACTTTTTAACAGTTGGTATTTGACTGTTGCTTGAAGTGTTGCCACGTTGCAGACAAAGCTGTTTGCTTCTGTGGCAGCAGGCTGGCTTGGAAGGAACTCTGTGCAAGTAATGGCTGCACTGAAGGAATTGAGTGTCTCTGAGCTACGAACAGTAACTTGTTTTTCCAGCTTTAGAAATCAATCACTTGCTAAAAGGGAAGGGGGAAAGAAAGGTAGACTATAGAGCTGTGATGAAATACATGGTGTGTTTCTGATGGTCTTACCACAGCAAAATACATAAGAGGAGATAATTCTTGGCTTTGCCAATAAAGTGCTGTAGCTGGACTTTATAATGCATTTGTAATGCTTGCAAGTGTCCCTGCTGCAGGACCCGGGATGGAGAGACAGCCCTACAGCTGGCCATCCAAAACCAGCTCCCACTCGTGGTGGATGCCATTTGTACCAGGGGAGCAGACATGTCTGTGCCAGATGAGAAAGGAAATCCTCCCTTATGGCTCGCCTTGGAAAACAACCTGGAAGATATTGCATCAACTCTGGTAAGACTGGCAGTTGGTTTAAGTCTCACTTTTGTTCATCTTGCCAGCAACAAAAGGCTTCATCAGCAAAAACAAACTCAGTGCATGAAGAGAACAGACTACTCCAATATTACTAATTTCTGGAGGTCTTTTTCTTCACCAGAAATTCCTCTTTACTGCAGGAATCTTACAAATACTATAGTCTGCATAATCAAATATCTTACAGTCACTTTAATAAAAATATAGAATATGCTGTCTGGATTCTTGATCTGGAAGGAGTAAGGATCTGCTTAGAACAGTCTGTAGCATACACAACTTGTGCAATGATCAGCTTTCTGAATAAAACTGAATACACATTTTATGCCTTAGTGTATATGCTGCTTTTTATTGCATCTTAAAGTTGAACCAAGAAGGCCTTTAAAGGCTTATATTTACTTTAAAGACTTTATTTTCAGGCATGGCTGATAGAGCAGGAGATTTCCTAGGAGACACAAGTAGACCTCCTTGTGTCTTTTTCATAAGGAAGTTACTTGAAAGCTTTGTCCAGTTGCCTGCTAGAGACAGCTATTTAAAAACTCTGCTAGTGACCTGAGTAATACATCTTGTAATTGTTCTTGACTGTGCTGGTATTGGATAAGATCATTTATGGAGTCAACACTCTTAACTACTCATGTTTAAACCTTGTAAATAGTTTGTAAAGTAGAGTGAAACAAGTCTTAAGTGCCACGTTGCTCAAGTATGTAGTCCTCTAGTAGAAGAATACAAATATTAGCAATACAATTCCTGGAAAAGAACTCTCTTTGTGTAGCTGAATGTTTAAGAAAGCAGGTAAGTGGGCCAGACCTTCAAAGGCAATGTGTGCTGATGCTGCTTGATCTACTGTAGGTGCTTATCATTACTGAAAGTGAGATAACTAGTCCATCCTGCTTAAGATCTGTCTATCAAATATATGGATGAATATTTGAATTGTTAATAAATACCACCTAATTAAGGATTATACAGTAAACCAATAAAGTATTAGTCTGGAAGACTTTAAAGTACTTTCCTGAAATTCAGTGACTGTCACAAGAATAGACAAGGCATCTCAAGTTTTACCTCTAGGGAATAATGTCCCAGAAGCATTAGTCAGGGACTATAGTAGGAGGAAAACCTTCACTGTGTCATTGTGCTTCTCCTTCCAGGTCAGGCATGGCTGTGATGCAACATGTTGGGGGTCAGGACCGAGTGGCTGCTCACAAACCCTTCTCCACAGAGCTATTGATGAGAACAGTGAACAGATTGCTTGCTTCCTGATCCGCAGGTCAGACCCCTTCCAAAATACCAACCTTCTAACATGCATGTAGGGATGCCCCTGGCATAAATTACTGAGTGCTATCTTGAGTCAATAACAACTGTGTGCTTCCTTAGGCTTTTGCTGGGTGGGTGACACTGGGAATTCTGACCAATCCTAAAGACACATTCTGTTATAGATAACAGCATCGTGTTCTTGATGACAAGAGTCAAACTAAAACCAGGAACTTGAGCTTTGGAAGAATGTGTCAGCAGTTGCTAGATCAGCTCTTTTCTGTGACCTTTTTTCAAGTATTTTAAATCTGGATTAAACATAATAAATTGACTGCACTGTGTTTGTTTTAGTGGGTGTGATGTGAATAGTCCCAGAAAGCCAGGCCCAAATGGAGAAGGAGAAGAGGAAGCCCATGATGGACAGACACCTCTACACTTGGCAGCCTGCTGGGGACTGGAGGAGGTGATCCAGTGCCTTCTGGAGTTTGGTGCCAATGTCAATGCTCAGGTATGTGGACAAATCATGCACAATTTTTTAAAGTAGATTCTTTGCCCCTAACGTAGTGAAAACAAATTTTCCTCTAAGCTGTGTATTTTGCTTGATAGAGAAAAGAAAATCCTGTTCTTAGAGCTGAGCCAGTGCAATGACTGGCTGAAGCTCTGCTTTCTCTCCTGTCCCTGTTTACCAGACCTGCTGTTTATCTGCCCATATGGTGGTTAATTCAGGAAGCTATCCTGAAGGAAAATAATGAGACAGAAAACTTCTTGCAGTGTTAGTTTTCTCATGTAACAATGGGATTCAGTGTCTTCTGTCCCTAGTATGAATTAAAGGCAGGAGCAGGGCTGTTTTATGCTGCAATTAATCATTAAATCAGCTACAGTGTAAAACTCCAGAGTACTCTACTTTGGTAGTATGTTTGGGAAATGTCTTCTGTTACTGAGTAAACTGAGGTGACGAGTTACATTTCATTTTTGATTACACAGTAATCCTTAAACAGAAGCTTTATAAATAACAACAAAAGAAACGAATGGATAACATTTCTAGGTCCTGATGCTGTTGAAAGTGACATTAAAACTAATCACAGAACACAGTCACAAAGCAGCTTTAGCTGTAAACTGCTGCTTGATGCAAACAAATGTTTAAACACCTCAGCTGACTTTGCTGTTAAATTTGAATGCTAATTTCTGCCCCCAAAATGACTGACTACATGGGAAATGTTACAGTGAGCTATTTAAAAGGCTGTATAGAACAGGATTGAGGTCAACCTGTTTGGAGAAACAAATCTCAATTTCCTTTTCTCACACTGTGGGTTTGAGCTCACCCTGCAGCTGTTTGGTGTCCATGCTGAAGGAAGCTGGGTAGGTCACAGGACTAAACTCCTAAGTTGCCTTGACCCTTCAGAATTAGGGAAGGATTTGTGTACTGCTGAGTCTATATTTATAACAAATTTCCTGGTTTCCTTCTAGGATGCAGAAGGAAGAACTCCAATCCATGTTGCCATTAGCAACCAACATAATGTTATCATTCAGCTGATGATTTCACATCCAGATATTAAGCTGAATGTACGTGACAGGCAAGGAATGACTCCCTTTGCCTGTGCTATGACGTATAAAAATAATAAAGCAGCTGAAGCAATTTTGAAGAGGGAACCAGGAGCTGCAGAACAGGTAAGCTGGGAGTGTTCAAACCATGCTGGTTTTGTTACTGCACTAGTTTGTGGTAACAGCTGTTCCACAAGCCAGTTCTGTTTTATCCTTTTGTGGCTTTACATGCAATCTGTTTGCCAGATGCCAATTCTCTTTAGCAGGATTTATTAGGAAACTGTAGGTGTGTATGTGATATGTGTGAGTAAGAACATTAAGGGTTAGTGTCTTGTCAAATCTTCTTATCTTGTCAATACTAAACTAAGAAACAGGCATATGTGTGTATAAGGAGAAAATTCTAACTCTACTCTTGTCTTGTGCTGGACTAGTACAGAAATAATCTATTACCCAGCTCTCCTAAAGCTATCCAAAACAGAAAACCTGACCTAAAATAACTGAATAATAGATGCTATGCTGCCCTGCTGAACTATAAAACCTCCAACTGTATCTTCAGGCTTCTGGTGTGACACTTCAGGCAGCTGTTCAGGAGATTCTTCCTATCCTGTGTAAGTTTAATTACTAGTAAAATATTTGAGTGCTTAGTGAGCTCTTGTAATATATCTAAAACATGGTTACAAATACAGCCAGTTTAAATATGCTTTAACATCAGCTGCAAGGCAAAGTTGAACAACATATACTTGG
Source organism: Daphoenositta chrysoptera (assembly GCA_013397915.1). NCBI lineage: Eukaryota > Metazoa > Chordata > Aves > Passeriformes > Daphoenositta > Daphoenositta chrysoptera. The sequence continues at coordinate 384,482 of VZRO01001005.1, forward strand.
TATTAAGCAAAAAAACCCCAAATTCTCAGGTTGTCCAGAGCAGCTGTGGCTGCCCCATCCCTGGAAGTGTCCAAGGCCAGGCTGGACAGGGCTTGGAGCAGCCTGGGATAGTGGAAGGTGTCCCTGCCCATGGCAGGGGGTGGACTGGATCACCTTAGAAGGTCCCTTCCAACCCAAACCATTCTGTGGTTCTGGGAATACACTTTGCATCAGTGTGGCATCATGTTGCTTCCTTCTCCTGGATTAATTGCCAGGTAGACCAGAGCTTGTGTCATTTAACTGAGTTTATCATTAACTGCTGCTCAGTGCTTAACTACAACATCTGTTAACCTTTTGTCTGTCTAACAATACTCAGAAATGAGTATTTATATATGAGTATTTATAACCTTGTCAAGAAATGGCAAGGTTATAAAATAGAAATAAAGTAGTGTGAGGCAGACTGGACTGAGCAGTTGCAGCAGATAATTTCTCAGCTCGGTTATTTGATAGTCACATCTATCAGATAAGTCTCTAATGTCAGCCAATGAAAGGAGTGAGATTCTACAGTTCAAGTAGAGGGAGCAAGTGTCTCTTAGTGAAACATGTCCTGCTACATAAAACACCTTGTTGTACAGGAATAACGGATTCATTCCACGTGCCCTTTCTGCCACAGGTTGATAACAAAGGCCGGAATTTCCTGCACGTGGCTGTCCAGAGCTCGGACATCGAGAGCGTGCTGTTCCTGATCAGCGTGCAGGCCAACGTCAACTCCCGGGTCCAGGACGCCTCCAAGCTGACCCCGCTGCACCTGGCAGTGCAGGCCGGCTCCGAGATCATCGTGCGCAACCTGGTGCGTGCCGGAGGGGCAGCGTTCCTCTGCCGGAGACCTGCACCCTGCCCTGCTGCAGTGCCCGCAGCTGTAAACCCCGTCAGGGTGGCACCCCGTGCTCTGAAACACAGAGTTCCATAGCCTCTGCTGGTAGCTGAGCTGCTGCACAGTGCCCGCAGCTGTAAACCCCGTCAGGGTGGCACCCCGGGCTCAGAAACACAGAGTTCCATAGCCTCTGCTGGTAGCTGAGCTGCTGCACAGTGCCTGCAGCTGATAAACCCCGTCAGGGTGGCACCACGGGCTCTGAAACAGAGGTCCCATAGCCTCTGCTGGTAGCTGAGCTGCTGCACGGTGCCTGCAGCTGATACACCCCATCAGGGTGGCACCACGGGCTCTGAAACACAGAGTTCCATAGCCTCTGCTGGTAGCTGAGCTGCTGCACAGTGCCTGCAGCTGATACACCCCATCAGGGTGGCACCCCGTGCTCTGAAACAGAGTTCCATAGCCTCTGCTGGTGGCTGAGCTGCTGCACGGTGCCTGCAGCTGTAAACCCCGTCAGGGTGGCACCACGGGCTCTGAAACACAGAGTTCCCATAGCCTCTGCTGGTAGCTGAGCTGCTGCAGTAGCCTTCACTTGAGCTTGGTGGGTTTGCAGCAATCACTAGGTAGTGTGGCTCAGTTTAAAGAATCTTTCCTTGCCCTCTCTGCACATTTGAACACAAACACAAGTTGTAGCAGCTCAGTAACGATACCATTTTTTACAAGCTGGAGGCCTGCAAGTATCTCTGTACACCAGAGTCTTGTGTGCCTCATTCACAGAAATAAACAGTTGGCTGAAATAGCCCTGAAACCATCTTTGAACATGTTCCTTCTTGCATCCTGACAGCTGCTTGCAGGTGCCCAGGTGAATGAACTGACCAAGCACCGTCAGACTGCTCTTCACTTAGCAGCCCAGCAAGACCTGCCCACCATTTGTTCAGTCCTTCTGGAGAATGGAGTAGACTTTGCAGCTGTAGATGAAAATGGAAATAATGGTAAACTTTTAAGTTACACAAGTAAATGCAAAACACTTCAGTAGATTTGTTAATGGTGTCTCCTAGTGGTAGAGAGCTCACTGTGAATGGGCTTGCTCTGCAAAGGTGAAAGAATGAAAGTCCAGGAAATCACAGCAGACAGGAGTTGTTTGAGAAGGAAGGCTGGGAAAGTGGAAGGAGGGTGTTTCATTTAGTTACTAGGCTGTAATTATTGCTGATACTCAGAGTCTTGAACCTTCTTTTTTTTTTTTTACTGTTCAGCTCTGCATCTGGCAGTGATGCATGGCCGTCTGAACAATATCCGGGTCCTCCTCACAGAGTGCAATGTAGATGCAGAAGCCTTTAATATCAGGTAATTATTTATAGTCTTAACAGACTAAAAAAACTACTTTATATTTTAAAATGTGCTGATATGCTGCTTAAAAAATATATTTGGCTTGTATTATATTATTTATAAACAAATTTGGAAGCGTGCAGATGAGGCTGGGTCTAAATTCTATGCAAATTATACATATACACCAAGAAAGGAAAGTTAAAGTGGGGAGTTGTGTGTGACATACTGAGTTATGGAGATGTAGCACTGTTCAAGTCTGAAACAAACTTGAAAGCAAGGAGAGTTGGATGAGTAACTGCAGTAGTAAGCAGACTTTGATCAGGATAACAAACTCTTTTCCCCAGAGGCCAGTCACCAATGCATATTTTGGGACAATATGGGAAAGATAATGCAGCAGCCATCTGTGAGCTCTTCTTGGAGTGTATGCCAGAATACCCTCTAGACAAACCTGATGCTGAAGGAAACACAGGTAGGTGAGACTCAACAACTATTAAACTTGAAAGTCATTCAAGTTGTATTCGTGGTACATCACTTTTAAAGCTGGAATAATTGGCAGTAGTATGTTAAATACAGTAGGAGGCACACAATACATGGAAGCTTAAAAACTAAAAATCCTGGTCTGGACTGAATATAACACAGTCTGCCACTCTCTTAGCAAGGAACTGTCTGGCTTTTATTTTTCAGTGCTCCTCTTGGCTTACATGAAGGGAAATGCTAACTTGTGTCGTGCAATAGTGAGAGCTGGGGCTCGCCTGGGAGTGAACAATAACCAAGGAGTCAATATCTTCAACTATCAAGTTGCTACAAAACAGCTTCTCTTCAGACTGCTGGGTAAGAACCTCTTGCTGCAGTGGGAAAATATTTTTGGCTTATGCTTCCAGGATACTTTGGGGGAAAGAACTCCGGACATCTGACTTAGATGACAGTAATTCCAGAGAGGTGGAACTTGTGAATTTTATACTACTATCAGTGGGGAGTAGAAATGCTAGTTTTTCTTGTGATTAGCTGAAAAGTTGTACAATGCTGACTGTCAGATACTACTTTTTCTGGAAGGATAGACATGGAAACTCTTGGCTGGTTGTGTAGTCCAATGTAGCTTAAAACACAGACACTGTTTATGAACTGGTGCTGTACAGTTGCTGTGGACAATGTCATGGAAAGCAGCTATAGATTGTCTACAAATGAGACTCCAGCTCCTGCAAGAGTAGTTAAATCCATTATACTGGATGCAGCCTAGAACTGGAAAAAGCCTTCATGTTCAGTGTACTCAAGAGGTGTCTGAGCCCATTTTGCCTTCACATTTTTACCTTTAACAGATATGCTGACAAAAGAACCTCCCTGGTGTGATGGCTCCAACTGCTATGAATGTGCTGCCAAATTCGGAGTCACGACAAGAAAGCATCACTGGTAATATGAGCCACCTTGCTGGGCTTACCTGGAAATGGATTCCTCCCCAAATGTAGATAGGCTTTTTCCTTCCAGTAGTTTAGGAAACCTCCATGTTAATGTAGGTGCATAGCCACTAATCCAGCTGAAGCATTCCATCCTGTTTTACATCAGAAACTTGTAGTCTGACTGAAATAATATTTTAAGCAGCTTGTGCATTTAATATTCTTATTGGTTGTAAATGAGAAATCATGTCCAAGCTCCAGTAGTGAAACAGGGTTTTAAATACCCAGTTGTCAGGGAAAGAGTGTGATGCACTTCACTCCACAGAGGAGCAACACTAACAGAAGTTTAATGGTAAATGTGGCAGTGGTTTGTCAGGAGTTGGTGGCAAAGGTGCTGTTAATCACTCTATTAATCAAGTGACTATTTCCTGCATAGAGGATAGGGTCTGGGAGAGCCTCCTGTGGAGCCATGAGCTTCAGAGAGGACAGCCACTGGGGCTGTGGCTTACACAGGAGAGGCAGGAGGGAGCACACCATCACCACCGTGGTGGGATGACCTGCTCCAAAACAGGTGGCAGATTTGGGCAGGTTTTGACAGCTCAAGTTTGGGATGCTGTTTGTAGTGTGGAAATGGCTGAAGATGAACACGAGCTGCTCTTGTGTAGATAGGAGTTGCCTTTTTTAACTAGTCTGAACTTGCACAAAACATGCTGGGTTGGAGGGGTGTTAAGCTAAGATTTTTCTTAGCTCAGTGTGCCAGAGAAGCTACACATGCATCAGCTGAAGCAGCACCAGGTGACTCACTAGTACAGAAGCAGCATGTGCTGTTGGCATTAGTAAATTGTTCCATGACAATATCAGAAGATACAAGACGATCATAGCATTTCAGTTGCTAGTGTGTACTTAATGATGCTATCATTGATAAAGAATGCCAAACAGTAACATCCTGGTGTTCACTAGGAGGGAATTCACTTTTCTCCCACCCCTCTTCTATCAACAGCCGACACTGTGGACGCCTGCTCTGCCATAAGTGCTCAACAAAGGAGATTCCTATCATAAAATTTGATCTGAACAAGCCAGTTCGAGTTTGCAACATCTGCTTTGATGTCCTGACTCTGGGAGGAGTCTCCTAGTATGCTGTGGAAGCAAAGGGATTCCCAGTCAGTGCTCCTGACAGCAGCTCTGCTTACAAGCCCTCGGGATAGGGAAGAGGAGGCCTACACATGTCTTCTGCAATAGACTGAACTAATTAAGGACCCTGTTATGATATACTCTGGTATAAATGATTTTGTATGACTGTAAATGTATCAGGCTGCGATAGACTTCACTAGGAATCAGAGTGGATTGTTGAAACCAAGTGACAAAAGAATTTAGACCCTCTTCTAGTTGCAGTGGGGTATGGAAGCTGAAATTGATACTGATTGAATCGGCATAAAACAGGTCTGTCCTCGACATGGTGCTTTGCACTGAGCAACTCTATTAAGTCCTGTGGCTTTCAGGCTGCTTGGTAGAGATGGCATTAAGTTTCAGGGTAACCAGGTATCTTTCTTTGCTTTGTCTTAAAGATAAACGTTCCCCTTCTCTAGAGAAGACTTCTTGTGAAGCTAAACTGAGCTGTTGCAACCACTGTTCAAGAAACTCTTCAGACCCGGGGGTAGTTCTAAGTATAGCTCGAGAATTGTGGCCTTACAGTAACAGAAAGCTTTACAACATCTGATGCGAAGCAGTCAGAATTGCAGATCCACATCTTGATACCTCCTCAGCAAACGACTCATTAGCTTTAGCATGTTCAAGAGAAGTGCAAGATTGTTTTAGGAAATGCTCTTGCTCATACCTGCTGGAACTGTCAGTCTTTGTTGCACTTTCATATTTATGTTGTTGGTCCTTCCAGTTCATGGAACTTGTATAAATGACCATGAGTCTGCTGAAAGGCCTGAGCGTGTGCTAAAGGAGAAACACTAAAACTGGTGAAGTCTAACTCACAGTACAGCAATAAATGCTGAAGTGCATTAGGAATCCCAGGAGGGAGAGTAGCACTTTCCTTGGGTTTCAGGAGCCTGGTAACTGCTGTGGGAGGGTCAGTAGCCCTACCAGTGTAGAATGTGCTGCACCTCTAGACACTAAACTTGGGTCCATTTTCAGCAGGATTGCTGGTGAGTGGGAGTATTTTGTGGAGGCTTCCTATTAGGAGTAAGCTGCAGTATTTTAATCTAGGCTGGTTGTGCTCTCTTAAACATGCTGAATCTGTAGAAACCTACCACCACATTGTCTAGGTAAACAGGAAAGCACTTGGCTAGTAGACCAGCTTGTGATTTGGTGGGCAAAGGCTTCAGCTAGAAAAAATGGATACTTAAGCAAAACTACATGCCATGTTAAGGCTGTTTTTATTCCAAGAGATAAAGCTAGTATAGACTCAATTCAGCATTCCTCATCTTTACTTCATGAATTGGTGTGCATTTTTTAATGACTGTTATCTCCAGTGAACAGTGTGGACAGGTGATGATGTGTTGCCCTGTTTGGAGCAGTGACTTGTTATTTTTAAAGAGTAAGATGAGCTGGTGAACCAGACTGCTGCTGTTATGGGAGACTTGCTCAGTTTTTCTCAAGCTTGCACAAGGAGAGGATAGGAGAGGGTGTAATTGCTGACATTTGCATGATTAATTTCACATCAAGTCTCACTTGATCTGCACTTTCATCTTCCAATATGCATATATTGTAACTGGAATCACCCCTGGACCACTAGAGAAGAACAATGGATGACAATACAAACTTGTCTCAGTGTTTGATGTCTGCTGCTGTCATGTTCCAAAAGAATGCTCTGGGTAACACAGCTGGTCTCTAAGACAGTTCCTAATGCAAATGGTGCATCTCTGGCATTATATTGTAGGTGAATGAGGGAAAATAGTGGTGTCAGTTCGTGTTAGCTACAGTAATTAATGGTGTCAGTTAACTGCAATCCACAGTTTGGGGGATTTGAGTGAAGTAGATGATGGAAACATTGTACTTCTGGTCCATTGCCTTCTGACACTTCAGGGTGTCACTGGTTGCAAATCTCTAGCAGTGAAAGATAATGATGGAGAGAAAGTGCATTTGGTGAAAGAAGTCTGGACTGTAGTGCCAAGGTAACTTGTTTTCCTTCTTGGTTTGGAGCTGCAGTGATGAGGAGGGGTAAGAGTGTGCCCAGAATGCTGAAAGAGTGCAGAGGAGGAGTTTTCCAAGGCCACAGCCTATGGGCTTCAACCTAACTGGAAAACTGCACAGCAAGTAATTGCCAAAGCATTTAAACATCACTTTTTCAGTGGCTTCTCTGATGGAAGGGAACAGGGAGTTCAGCTCTAACAGATTAAGCAAGCTTTTTAATGATGGAAAATGTGGATCTGGTGAAAATTCAGCTTAACTGAATGGCAAGTTTAAGGCTGGGTAGTTGGTCTTCTAAAAAATAGGGTATTGCTTATAACTGTAAAACTCTGGGAAAGATCTGGGAAACCATTGGTAGTGCTCCCTCTTTGCTGTTTACAGCCAGTACTGTCCCAGCTTTCTTACTGAAGTCTGAAAGGAAAGTTAAGGTTATTGTTAAATGTACAGCCTGAGGTGTTCATTAAATTTAAAGCAACTAAATTCAGCAAATTTGATCCTTTTAAAGTGCCTTTGAGATAGTTTCCTTCCAGCCAACTCTAAATAGCTTTCTGCCAGAGCTAAAGGGGAAAAGCTCACAACTTGAACCAAAACCCAAGTTAGTTCTTTTCTAGTTCAGCTGAGGAGTTGGCCCCGCCAGACAATTGGTGGGACTCAGTCCCTCACACACTCTGCCTAGTGTTGGTCTGACCTCTCAGACCACTGAGATGTTTTTGGGAGTTTTGCTGGCAATGCTCCACTACAGGGTACAAATGTGAATGAGGCACTTGGTAATGTAGTGGTGGTCAACACATTTCTAACTCTAAACAACTGCTCTTCCCTTTTTGTAGCATAAAACAGTTGTGACCAAACCCCCCCACCCCTCTTACCCTGCTGTCTTTTAGTGGTATCTATTAACTCGAGACTCAAGTCTGCCAAGCATTGAACAAAAGGTTAGATGGAAGATCAGTTCGTGTCCCTGAAGTGCTGCTGTCACACGAGGCCTCGGGCACTTCAGCAGGGCTGCACGGGAAGTTGGGTGGTTCATGCTGTAGCTTTTTGTTCTGAGACTGGATTCCTTTTGACTGCAGTCATCCAGCACTCTTACACAAGCAAATACCATGGTCCAGCACTCTTACACAAGCACAAACCGTGGTCTGGCTGAAATTTCGTGTCTGTAAAAGGTGCAGTCACTGTTTCACACCACTGAGTGGAGTGAGAATGTTGCTGTTGAAGGTACTCACAGAGCAGAGTAAGTTGCTGGCTAAAAGCTGACAGATGCCTTAATGACTTCCCGTGCTGGAGATAACAGCTTGTCCAACTGCTCATGTAGTGCTTATAAACTAACATGTAACAGTACGGGAGGCCAAGGCTGGATTGTTTTGTAGATCAAATGTTAATAGGCAAGTCCTCTTTTTTCTGTAACCAGCAGAGGTGGTCACTGCAGTAAACTTGTCTTTAGAAAAATCAAAGCTTGTATGAGTGACAGAAATAACTGAACCTTCTAATACCCTCTGTGAAATAGAAAAGGAAGTCTTAGAACAATGGCATTTTATCTGCAATGTTTGTCTGGAGTCGTTGTAAAAATGTATTTTTCCAATATGCATTACTTTGTTGTGTAATGATTCTACTTGTAATAAAATGCAAACTAGATGATGCATCGTGAGGTGAAACCTTGCTAAGGAAGTATCTGCTCCTGTAGAGACAGCTGCCCCTCTGCAAGCTATCCTTACAAACCACGAAGAAAACCAGGGATACAACATCCAATCGGGCATAACACCTTTATTATTTGTTCTGAAAATAGTCCAGGTATTCTTTTTCATGTTGTGGAACTGCTACAACTGTTCTTTTGGCTGTCAAGGTCTGGTGTTCTAGTTTGTACCACGTAGTCATCTTGAATGCCTTATACTAGACTTACCTATAATCAGTCTTGTGAAACAAATCCGAGCTCCCCACGGGCCAGAGCTGGTTCAGGGAGTTCGTCAGTTCAAGTTACTGGCACTTGGTGCACTCAGTTGTGTTCTGGAGGCAGCTCAGCCCCCTGGGACAGCACAGAGCTGCTGCAGCTTCACTTCAGGAAAAGGAAAGCTTCAGTGCAATAGCAAACCCAGCCCAGGCTTCTGGGTGAGATTGTGATGCATTCGTCTTTTATTAATAAAACTTACTAAAGTACAGATGAATGGTGAGCTTTATTAGAGCACTGTCTGTGGTGACTTGAGCCCTCTGTAGCTGTCACTGTTTTCTTCCCACCCTTTTCCACCTGGGAGCTGCTGGCTGAGCTGCTACATCGGAGTTACAAGCATGATAGTCCTGGAGCACTCCAGGTCAGTGAGGGTGTCTCCTTGTTTGCTTTAATAGATGACTTATTCCTAGTGCAAGACAAACTCTTCCCCCCTGCCCCGTGTTTCTGAACTCTAAACTGAGGAATATCTGTGGTTTTCAACCAGCTTTCACTTAAACCAACACCCTCCTGCCCTGTCTTTTTGCAGCCGTTTATTTGATTTTTGTGTAGCTCCTGCTATCAAAACCATCCCCTCTGCACTGTTTGTATAATGATTGAGTGTTACAGCAAGATGAAACTTGCTTAGAAGGTCAAGCTGGTCCACCTTCACTGGAACTGGTTTGCTCTCACAAACTACTTCTTACAGCATTTAATAGTCTGGAATTTGCTGGAACTTCTAAATAGCTTTTAAAAGCTCTTTTACATGCACTTGCCAATCATTTGGGGGGATGGTTTCACTGCTTTAAATGCAATATCTTGTTAGAGTGGTAGTGTCTTTAAATGTGGCAAAGGCCAAAGTTGTGGAGGCAGAGAAGTGCTGGTTTGTAGCTCTTTCCTGCACCTTTTACACAGCCTGATCTCCAGCACTGTGTGAAATGAGTTGCTCACTCCTCCCCCAAAGACGGCTCAAGCCCAGGGCTGAGATTGGGTTCTGTCACACATCCCCCTCCCCTGTGAGTGGTAAGAGCAGGGCAATGTCTGCAAGAACTTCTCCTCAGGATGATAATTAGGAAAAAAAAAACCCCAAAACAAAAACACAACCCCCCTGCAATGTTACAACAGGATGTACACGTTTAAATTGCTGTATGGCTTCAGTCCCTGGCAGCTGTAGCATCCTCTGAGCTTTTCTCAGTGACAAGTGCTATAAAGTGTCCTACTGCAAGGGTGTGAATGGTGCCTCCTGTAAACTTGCCAATTAACTAAGTAATCACTTAGATTCTGGGCCTCTCTTTAGTTAGAGAGCTAAAAATCAAAAAAGCTACCAAAATTTAGTTAGCTAAAAATCAGTTTATAAACACTTTCCAGCTGCTTCTCCATAGGTGACAGCTGCCTTAAGGAGAAGAACTGACCACAGCTCAGCAGGGACTGTGCTCTACGTGTCTCTGTCAAAGCTCAGCTACACCAAAACTGATTTTAACAGCAGATTCCATTAAAACCAGCAACTGCTTCCCTGCAGCTTGAGGTTTGTAGAACCTGAACCCTGTGTAGGTATTCCTTCATCCCTTTTAGCCCCACCCAGAAATGGTAATAATCTGCCCTGCATTTCTGGGAGCCACTCATATTGCTGAATTCTGCCAGCTGTGATACAGTAAATAAGGATTTTAAGGGAGCTGGGTCTTGTGAGGGCACATCCAGCTCAGGTTGTAGTCTGATAGGCACAGACCAGATGGCAGAAGTCTTATACCAGAATGGAAACAGGAGGCAGATTACAGTAGGATGGCTATGTTGCCACCCAGGCAACAACAAAAAAAAAGCTATTTAGAACTACTCCTTCCTCATCAGAACAGTTTGAAAGTGATGAATCACAGACCAGGAGGGTGAGGTTAATATCAAACAATCCTCATAGGTGGCTTCAATATCTTGGCACAGTATCTAATGCAAACACTGGATGAGGAAATACAGCTCTGGCCTTTGCCTTCTCTACCCCAAGAATTTGATAAAGCTGGTGTATAACTAAACTGCACAAGTTCCTAGACACTGTGTACCTTAATTGTAGAAGAAATTGAGGGTTCTCCCTGCTACCTTTAAACTCTTTGGAGTGAGCCAGGAGCCTGGGAAGGAGCACCAGCACTGCCCTGCAGCAGGAGCTGGGGCCTGTGCACCAGCTGTGGGCAGTGATGCTGCAGCAGTTCAGCTCCTGTGCTCACTGACCTGCCTTGAACCACAGCACACTGTTCCACCACTGTGCACACAAACATCCCTTTCCTGACTGCACAAGAAAGCAGTTCTAAAACACAATTCAGGCTTAGAGTTTGTTGCCAGGTATAAAAATACCATAGAAATAAAATATCCTGTTACTTGATTTTTTAGCCACTAACCTGGCTGAAGAGTTTCCCCATTCTCTCAGCTCCACATGTTAAAAAGCATCACAAATAACACGAGCTTGTTCTTGCTGCCTTTGCAGGGAGAGGTGGGAGGGGTGGAGCTGGAGCTGCCCACCCAGAGGGGTGTTTCACGGGAATGCAGCAGCTGGAGTCAGCCCCTGAGGACACACTGCTGGGCCAGGGGATGGCAGCCCTCGTACTGCCGCAGCTGAGGGTTATCCAGGTCCCCTCTGTCGCTGTGCTGGGAGGAGTCTGGCTGGCCCCAGGGGGGCCCTGTGCTCCTCACACACACACAGACGCTCCCCGGTGAGCCAGGGCGGTGCAGCTGCCGAGGGACTCCGGCCCAGTCTCTCTGCACTCCCCCACTAGGAACGGAAAATGGAAATAAATTACAACGCAAACCCGTGAAAATGCTTCCAGTCAGCAGAGAATCCTCAGAAAAAACCGAAGACAACCGAAAACTAGAACCAACAATACAGTCACTGAGGTAGACTTTGCTCCCAGCAGCCACCATCCTGCAGCTGATTCCTTCTTACTGGCTGTGCTTCAGAAACTGTGGCCTGAAGCTGCTGCTACAGGCTCTGCCCTTCTGAGAGCAACCAGCTTGTGCATACCATTGCTGCAAGAGGAATCACAGCCTTCTGTAGCACAGCAAAACGCCTTTTCTGGAGGTACCTAACTGCTCACAGGTGACCACACATCTTCACAGAATCACAGTGGCTTTTGGGTTGGAAGGGACCCTAAAGATCACCCAGTCCATGCCCTGCCATGGGCAGGGCCACCTTCCACCAGACCAGGCTCTTCCAGGCCTTCTGTGCCTTGACTAAACACAGGGATTTGGAAAACTGGGGCAAAAGAAAAAGTACTTCCCCAGCGAATTCATCATGTCTGTTTGTGTCTAAGCGTCTCTCTGTGGGCCAAATCCTGCCTGCTCCCCAACCACTGCAGCTTTTAAGCCTCTTACACAAGTCACTGCCACATGATGCCTGGTCCCAAGGCTGTCCCCAAGCTCAGTCACACAGAGGAGCAGATCCCTGGGGTGCACAGTGCTGCTGGTGGGCTGACATGAAGCCCAAGCATTTTGCAGTGTGGTCTGAGAAACGATTTCAAACAAAACAGTCCCTAAGCTGAGGGACTACTAACAGGAAAGTAAGTAGGAAATGACTGGTCAAAGCTTAACCTCATTTTTATGTGGTTTAAGTGAAAATGTGGTACAGCCTGTGAAACTGTCTGAAAAACACAAGTTAATGCTTGTATTCCTGACAGGTGAGAGAACCCATTTGGATCCCAGTCCTACTGGGAATTCTGTCCTGTTTTGCAAAGAACAGGAGGATCACGTGCACATGTGGCAAAATGTTTGATTCCAATGTGACAGAAGAGGTTCAGCCTGGAGAAAAGGAGGCTCAGGGGGGACCTTCTCACTCTCTACAACTCCATGACAGGAGTTTGGAGCCAGGTGAAGGTCGAGCTCTGCTCCCAGGGAACAAAGGACAGGGCAAGAGGAAACAGCCTCAAGTTGTGCCACAAGAGGTTTAGGTTGGATATTGGGGAAAATACCTTTATGGAAAGGGTGGTCAGGCACTGGCAGAGCTGCCCAGGGCAGGGTGGAGTCCCCATCCCTGCAGGGATTTAAGAGCTGTGTGGATGTGGCACTTGGGGACACAGGTTAGTGCTGGCCTTGGCAGTGCTGGGGGAATGGTAGGACTTGGTCTCAGAGGGCTTTTCTTACCTGAACAACCCTGTGAATTCAGACTGGGACAGAGCCCATGCCTGGCAGATTCCAGCCCTGGCAGCACCACGGCACACAGAGCCTGTGCCAGGTCCCAGACCTCAGCTACCCATGGAGTGTGGTGGCTGCAGGAGCCAGGACACCTTCCCACACCCCTCCTGCCAGCAGAGGCAAGAACAAAGCCCAGGGCACCCACAAAAAGAACAGAAAAGCTCTTCTCCAAAGGGTACAAGTTTACCTCTGTCTGGAGCACCAGAACCGGGTGCCTGTGGCAGAGCTCCATTCAGAGTTGCAGGGTGGGAATTGCTGCTTCTTCTGCTCACTTTCCGCTTGGAATTTGAGAGCTTCCTCAATGGCAGCCTCAACCTCCCTCAGGGCTTCTGTCGGTGCCCCATTTTCATCGTAGAATCTGCCCACCAGCTTCCCTGGGAGAGGAGAGCAATTAAGACCACAGTGTTTCTAGGCAAGGAAAATGCATAGTTCTGGTGGAGTTTTATTTTTAATTTGTTATTTAAAGACAAAAATAAAAGGAGATGTCATCATGGCCCAATTTTAGAACCGAACTGAGCTTACATCCCTTCAACCCTTGGATCACACAGCAATTTACCCATATTAATAAATCCATGCAGGATAAGCTTAGGCACAGACTCATTAAAGATCTGAAAACCAAAGCCAGTTTCAGCTGCACAACCCAAAAGCCTTTCCCACCCATGCACCTCATTCCTCAAAATAGTTTCCCTGCACTGCTGCTCCTGCAGTTTCCCAATTCCTGGTGATTTCAGGCTGGCTCCATGCTTTTGGCTTGGCAGAGACAATGAAAGCAGGGCAACAGCCAGGTGGGAAAACTATTAAATTTTCCCTCGGAGGGAAGCAGACCTCGAAGATCTGGTGTGGCTGCAGCTCCAGCTGGTCCCTCACAGGGTTCAGGACACCGGGCTGCAGCACAGCTGGGACACCCTCACCCACCCCGTAGGTGAAACCTGGCACTGTGTCCTCGACCCCCCACCACCCACCTGCGTGTCCCCTGTGTGAACCCACCCCGTGACACCCACCCACCCCGACACCCACCCACGGGGTCGTAGTTGTGGCTGTAGAAGCTCAACCAGCTGTGGATGGAGAGCAGCTCCGAGGGCGACAGCCCTGACACGTTGTCCACCAGCCCCGCCGGGGTGAAGTCGCCGCTGGCAAACGCTCGGGTGGCATCTCTGCCTGCGGGGCAGGGCGTGGTGAGACCCAGCAGGGGTGAGACCCCGCCCCCAGCCATGGAGTGAACCCCTGAGCCCCCCAGCCAGGGGTGAGACCCCAGCCACAGAGTGAATTCCACAGCCATGGAGTGAACCCCCCAGCCAGGGGTGCGACCCCAGCCATGGAATNGCTGCAGCACAGCTGGGACACCCTCACCCACCCCGTAGGTGAAACCTGGCACTGTGTCCTCGACCCCCCACCACCCACCTGCGTGTCCCCTGTGTGAACCCACCCCGTGACACCCACCCACCCC
>VZRO01001005.1:401599-461652 GCA_013397915.1 Daphoenositta chrysoptera
GCGTCCCACCCCCTGCGCCTTCCAGTAGACCGGGTTGCTCAGAGCGCCGTCCAGCCCAGCCCTGAACACGTCCAGGGATGGGGCTCCCCTGCAGGGATCCGCCTGTCCGGGCCGGGGGCTGGTCGGGATCGGGGAAGGGGGGCGGGGGAACCTCCGGGGTGCTGCTGGGGTCGGTGTCCCCGAGCCCTCGGTGTGGGCGCTGGCACCGGGTCCGTGGCCATCCACACGACCCTGGAGACCCCCGGACCCCGGGGAGAGGCCAGGCCAGAGGGTTCTGCACAAGGTGGGAAAAGCAGCTGCTGCTGTTGGTGCACAGCCTGTCTGCTTCCAGATATCCCTTCAAAAAAACCCTTATGTTCGTTATCAGTGATCATGCTCAGCAGCCACTTATGAATAAAATGGGTATTTACAGCAATATTTTTGCTGTTGTTACTGTTGGTGTAGCTGAGAGCACAGGTCTGGTAGGAACAAGGGTAGGAAATTCTGCCTGAGTAATTCCTCCTGATACTTACTAGCGTTATCAGGAAGTCAAAGTTTACCACGCTTAAATTTATTGCAGTTTTTTAAAACCAGCAGTGAAATTGTCAAGTATCTCTTTTATTGTTAAGTAGGACTTTTCAAAAACTTGCAAGAAAGTGGTGTAACAGAGATCCCCTTCCACAGCCAGAAAGTGCTAAGGGCAGCTTTTAATGGTAGAAGAGAGTAGTTTCCTTTCTGCTGGGACTTCCAGTTTTCCCCTTCTGTGGGAAAGAATATGGAGAACTTAATATCTAGAACACCTAAGCTTTAGCTTTGCTCTGTAGCAATCCAAAGTGCAGCAGAATACCCTGTTGAGAATTCCACACTCACTTGAGAAAGTGGCCGAGTCTGAATTCCTTAGTGCAAGCAGTTCCTGAGGCTCAGCAGTCACTTCCTGCTGTCTTTGTTTTGCTCCCGAGCAGCAGAATAACTGTGTAAACTGTGAAATCACACACGCACGCCTCAAATCAGTGCTGACAGGTGAACAAGGCTCCTGGAAACTGGGAGGAGATTCATTTTCCTCTAGAGATAGGTGTGTTTTTACCAGACCGGTTTAAGTAGCTTGGTAAAATGTTGCCTCCACTTCCAGTCCTTTACAAGAAGAGCCAGTAACCAACACATCTTCGTTTGTAACAACAGCAAGGGTGAAATTAGTCCATTGGGGTTCTTTCTGTTGGCACAACCAGCTGAGCTTTGTGGGCTGCAGAAATATTTCGAGGGTTGTCTGTATGTCACGTCCTCCTCTGCATGAAGAATCTATTTGTTTTGGTTTCATTTCCTGCTCTAGGGAGCGGGGAAAAAGCTGGTCACAGGATTTACCGCGGCGCGGATGTGTGGTCACATCTGGTCTGTCCCGCGGAGCGGGGATGTTGAGAGTTCTGTGGAAAACCTTGATGTCATCGTTTCTGTAGCTGGCACTAACTCATGAGCTGTGGTATTTGAGCTTTCCTGGGTGTGTTTTACACTGATGAGAAGTCAGTTTGGGGCTGGCAGGTCAATAGGTTTCACTTTTAAATGTTTATAGAGTCCTGTCTGGCACAGCCCAGGTTTTGATCTGCCCTTTCAGTTTCTCTGTTCTCGGTGCAGGGCTTTGAGCACAGACTTCAAATGCTTTATGAGCAATGTTTAAATGCAAAATCTGTTTTCTAGACAAACTGAACCTCTGAATCTTTCTGAGTACAGCTTCAGCAGTTGTTGTGTCATGTATTCAGCCTTGGCTGGCAACATTAATGCTGCAGTTCTACTGAGAGCAGAGGGTGAAATACGAAGTTCTCCCAAGTCACCTTTCAGATACCTTGTTGTGCCATCCAGCTCCTGAGCTATGAGATGAGGGGCTGATTTTTCCATGTGCTGTATTTCCAAGCAATCCTCTCACCCATCATTTCCTAAGAAAGATGTTTCTTAAGTGCTTCTTCATGTTGAGGGTTGAACTGTGTGGAGTTTTATTTAGGAGTAGGATGGGCTGGGTTGTGTAAAGGTGCTGCTGAATTTGTCCCAGTCCTGCACACAACTCAAAAACTCTTTGAGTATAGCTTGACACTCTGATTTTTTCCCCCCACTTTTTTTTCTTTTCCTTTATTGCACAGGACAGCAGTGGAAATTGTGTGTGGTTTTTTTTGTCAAATAGAGAGTTTAAGTTATACTGAACAGTCAGAAAATTAAGAGTTCTAAGTTTAGTGCAATCTCCTGAGATCATAGGAAGAGTTTAAAAATAAAATAACAAAATATTGCATTAAGATGTGAAGAAAAGCATATATGTAGTAATCCCTCCTTACCTGAGAGTATAAAAAATTGGTTTAAAGTAGGTGTCAGCAGATCCACCCTTGTTGCCTTCTGTTTTATTGTCACCAGTAACATCACAAAACTTGTTCAGTTTATAGTAATTGTGCAGTTTGACTTCAAATCTGAGGAAAAATGGTGAGAATGATGTGGTGTGAAACTGGACATTGAATTGTTTTGGCAACTGAGTTATGTCTGTTAGATTAATTCCCTCTGGCTTGTTGTCCTCAAGCAGAGGTGTTGGTTTTTTGTCTGGGCTGGACTGTCTGTGGTGCCTGCTGGATGCTCAGCACCAGCTTTGCCACTCAGAATAATTTTTTTAAGGTGATCATTATTAGCTTGGGTTCAGCTCTGTGTATAATAAGGTTTTATAAAGCTACCAAGCTAAAATTCAGCTCTGTGCCACAGAAGTGCCATGAGAACTTTAGTCAGCTAAAACACTGCATTTCGATTCTGTTGTCTGCTGAGGACTTTGCTCTCGTTTTACTGGTGTAATTATGTCATGGTTAATTGGCAGGTTATTTTGAGCTAATCATTTCGGGTTAGTGCTCTTTAGGATAGCACTGTTAATGGTACATCAAGTTTGATAATCAGGTAACAAACCAAGAGATTGAAGCAGGAGCTTCCTCCTGAGCAATCCCTTGACTCAGACACTTGAGAGATCATCTCTTCTTAGAGACCAAATTTTCTTGGCTTGTGTGGCTGAACTTGAAATACAAAGTGCAGGGCTGTGAGACTCAAGTCTTGCTTGTAAAGAAATATCTTTTGTAAGTGCATTCCCAATTTATGTGAAAAAGGCCTATGCCCCTGAAATATTGCATTTCTCTTTGGAGCAAGCTTCATTTTATTAGCAATTAAACAGAAGTTTGTTTCAAAATTAAATCTGATTGTGAAAATATAGCCAGATTTTTTAATAGTAGTGTGTCACGGGATCATGAGTTCACTGGATTGGCTAGTTAAAGTAATTTATGAGCTTAGTTCTGGTTTATAGGCTCAGCTGAATAAAAATACCTTGTACGTTTGTTAGTTCAAAGTTTGAAATGCTGTGTGAGTTCCTTTTTGTACATGCTCAACACAACTTTTTATATTAAAAATGTTATTAAGGTCAAAGCTAATAAAGCTGCCAGCAGTTCTCTTCAATAAAAAAATTCTAACTCTCTCCACTGTTTTCACTTAGACAAACTACATTAAACTGGTATTTTGTGTAGGAGGACAGTTTATGGAAGGAAAAATCAATTGAAAAAATATTACTGTTGTTAGGTCAATTTCTTAAATAAAGAAAACATGTAAACCCTGAAGGAATTTGAGTGGATGCAGTGAGAGAGGGATGCAGCAGAGATGAGTAATCGAAGGTGTGGCTTCTGCAACCAAACCACCCTTGAACCGAGGAGCTTTTTGGTGTTTTGTGAGCACTTTCCTCACAGTCCCAGCTATCTGTGGATGGATCCTGCTGATTCACTGGTGTATATGATGGGCTGTCTCCACCTAAGCATGACTCCAGCTGACTTTTATAGGAAGGCTGTGCAAATACCTTCAAACTTGCTAAACACTGCAGATTCCCAGCCAGGCTGCTTCCTGTTACCATGAATTCAATACTTTGGAAAATGGGTTCTTTTGATTTTGTGTTAATAGTGTTACAATGTTTATTGCTATGGGTTCTATGAAATACCCTGAATTTCTCCTTTAAGGAAATATGCTGAAATAAATTTTCTTTTTTGCTGCTCTTCAGGCCTTTGCACAATTTGATGCTGAAGGAGATGGCACCGTAGATGTGGAGAATATGCTGGAGGCTCTCAAGAATTCTAGTGGAGCAAATCTTCAGGGGGAGCTGAGCCATGTAATCAGGCAACTGCAAGCTTGTTCTCTTGTGCCAGGTATGAGGGCAGAGTGTTGGAAGAAAGGGTTTCCCAAGCCCTGCCCCATAGAAGGGGTGCTGCTTCAATAAATTGCTTTAATAGCATTGCTTGTTCTAATCTCATCAAAACCATCCTCCAGAAGGTTCTTGGTTCTCTAGTGTCAAGCGAGTGGAGTTGCTGTAAATGAAACCTTTTCCAGAATTACATGCAGAACTTCCTTTCACAAATAACCTTTGTTTCCTTCTCTGTGTGACTGAGGGAGTGTCTTATCCCTGTTTGGTTTATCTCACAGACAGGAAAGTATTCCTTGCAGAATTTTGGTGAGTGCCCAGCTAATGCAATCTTGGACTTGGTAACTGGAGGAATAAATCCTCCATGGAGTCTGTTCCAGGGAATGAGTCACATATTTTATTATTATTATTATTATATTGTTATTCAGCATTTGAAATCCTGATAAAACATAATTCAGGTTTTATGGTTCAGAAAGTGTCAGTTTCCAGAATTTGATTTCTGGGATAAATATCAGTTACTGGCTTTCCTTCCAAGCTTTTGATGATAAGTGGCTAAAGGGGATTTGCCTTAAAGGATCAGACAAGAAACACTAGAATTGGCTACAGATAAGTCAGAGGAGAGGACTTAGAGAGTGCTGTTCTCTGCATGTAAATGCACTGGGATTCAGAGTACCACTGCTCAGGAGCTGACATTTCTTACCACGTTGGTGGAAAGCATTAGGCACCTCTTTGGGAATAATCCACAATGCCAAAGGGAGAAGCTCAGCGTGGCTCAGGGCCAGTGATGCAAGTACCTGAGCTTGTTAACCAGGTAGCAACTGCTTCACTTAGATTTTGAACATAAGGGATTGGGGCAGCAAAATAAACATAAGATTTTTGGTAATTGTTTTCAACTCCTTTAAGCAAAAATATTTGCCTGCACTTTCCCTGCTGTAGAGGTTGCAGACTTGAGCTACACTCTCTAATAGTTTTTATCCTTCTTACACTGTGGTCCCTAAGGAAACAATGTCTCATTCTAGGGTTTATTGACATATTCTCGGAATCCAAAGAGCGCCTGGGCCTTCACGCCTCGATGATCCTGCGGTTCCTGCACCGGAACCGCATCTCCAGCACCGCCATCCCCTACCCTGTGCTGGAGTACTTCAACAACATCTGCACCATGCGCTCCTCTGTGCTGAAGGACTCTCTGGATCGACTTCTCCTCAAAGAGAGAGGTATGCAATGCCTTCCCTTTCTTTTTCATGATGGTAGTGTAACCATGGCTTAGGAAAAGAGATAAAACAAAAAGCTTTCTTTACTACGTCGCCTCTAACAGGCCTGATGTTTTATGAAGTTGATCTGCATGCTTCTCTGGATTTTTTGTTGGTTTTTTGAAACACATAAAATAATTTCTGAACTACCCAGTAATCTGAATAACACTCTGGAATGTTCTTATCTTTCTCCTGGCCTGTTTCAGAATCAATGGTTACTCATTTGTGATAATCTTTATTCAGTCAAATATCTCTACTAGTTGCCAGAAACTTAGTTTCCATGTGAAGGTGCATGTTTCCTGAAGTTGACTGTTCAGTATTAAAAGATACTTTATCATTTTGGACTGGAGGTGGTGAATCTTTTACTGTATCTCTGATGGGACTGGCCTGGTCCCTACAGCAAGGGCTCCTTTTCTTCATAGCTTGACCAGGTATTTTCAGATTTCTGCACTTCTGTTGAAATAGATCAAGTTACTTGGGAAAGAGACTGCTTTGTCCCTTCCCTAGAATACATGAATTAAAGTTTTCTCCATCATAATTTACTTTTCCCTTTCATCTGTTTGTATTTGGGCACAAAAATAATAAAGCCATGGTGAGGCCAGTAATGAAAGGGATTGATAAAAGCTATTGAGCTCCAGGGAATGGAGGTATTTTCATACTGAGAGTGGTAGATGGAGATTATTGCAATTTCATCTGAAATGAAACTTTGCTGTCTCCTGGTTTCTGTCAGAAACAGTCCTTCAGGGGCTGTGTTCTGTGCCAACGAGTTCATTTGTGTGAGATAGCTCTTACAAAGGTATAACAATTCTCAAAACAGGCCAAAGAAGAACATTCTGAGTGATCTCTTTGCAGAATACCCCAGTGATCTGAATGGTAACCAGGAGTCAGACAAGCTGAAGTCTGTCACAAAGTGCTACACACACATCGAAACCTCCTCCAATTCCGCCGATATTGACAAGATGACAAACGGAGAAACTTCCTCCTTCTGGCAGTCGGACGGGAGTGCTCGATCCCACTGGATACGGTGAGCTGAGGCCTGGGGCTGGCACTCCTTGGGTTGGCAGCCAGTGGGGTGCTGTGGTGGGTTGGTCCTGGCTGGGTGCCAGGTGCCCCCGAGGCTGCTGCATGACTTCCCTCCTCAGCGGGGCAAGGGAGAGAAAATGTAACGAAAGGTTCTTGGGTCCAGGGCAGGGAGAGCTCTCTCACCAACTCCATCACAGACAAAACAGACTCGACTTAAGGAATTTAGTTCAATTTATTAAATCAGAGTGGGGTGAGGAGAAACAAAACCAAATCTTCCCCCCTCTTTCTTCCTAGGCTTAGAGAAAAACGGAAGAGAAGTTATCTCCTCCCCTCCAGAGGCACAGGGGGATGGGGAATGTGGGCTGCAGTCAGTTCATCACATGCCAGCTCTGCCACTCCTTCCTCCTCAGGGGCAGGGCTCCTCACACCCTTCCCCTGCACCAGCGTGGGGTTCCTTCCATGGGAGACAGTCCCCCTCAAACTGCTCCAATGTGGGTCCTTCCCATGGGGTGCAGTTACAGAACCACAGAATATTCTGGGTTGGAAGGGACCCACAAGGGTCATCAAGTCCAGATCTTAAGTGAATGGCCCCTGTGGGATCAGTCCTGCAGGAAGAGGCTGCTCCAGCATGGGTCCCCTATGGGATCACAAATCCTGCCAGCAAACCTCCTCCAGTGCAGGCTGCTCTCCCCATGGGGACACAGGTCCAGCCTTCAGCAACTTCTCACAGCCTGTAGCCCCCCACTGCTGAAACCTTGTCACACAAACACAATACAGGTGTAATTGAAAACAACTGGAATGAGTGAGTGACAGATGAACACAGGTAAAAGCAGAAGTCATTCATCTCATTTAAAAGCCTGAATGCCAAATAAAAGGTCACCTGTAAAATGCCTGTGTCTGCACACAGCCTTGTTGTGTAGTGAAGCTTGCCAAGCTGTAATACAGATGCAGTGGTTGGTACTTGAATAGAAACACTTTACCACTGTCCAGGAAGTTCCATGAAACAGAAATGCTCAATGGAACAGAAATGTTTAGTGGGTTTTTTTTTTAGTGGTAGATCTAAGAATGTGTGCTTCAAAAAAAAAAACCAAAAAACCAAAAAAATCAAAAAAACACCAAACTCGTTTTGGTCATTATTAACACTGCATTTTTATTCCTGAGGAATGAATTCTCCGTTGAAAATATAAATAGAAAATTCTACAGTCTCTCAGAGACAACTGTTTTCTAAATCAAAATTTTTTAACTTGTTCACCATGGTATGGGGTTAAGAACACCTGTGAAGCATTAGGTACATTTCAGAGGGTTTATTTGTGCTTTTAGAGATGGAAAATGAGCGAATAATAATATAATATCTATTATATATACACATGTCTAATATTATAATACATAATAATAAAAGCACAGTGCCTGACTTACCTTCTCTTTGCAAGAACTGTTTTATCCCCTTTGCTTTGCAGTTTAAAGATGAAACCAGATGTGGTTTTGAGACACCTGTCCATTGCAGTGGCAGCTAACGACCAGAGTTACATGCCACAGCAAGTCACAGTGGCAGTGGGAAGGAATGCCAGCAGTCTCCAGGAGGTCCGAGATGTTCACATTCCAAGCAATATCACTGGCTACGTAACACTGTTGGAAAACGCTAACATTAGTCAGATGTGTGAGTCAATAAAGATACCATTGGGATACTGCTTTGGTGCTTTTTTGGAAGGTGAAAGCTTGGGTAGATGATGGAGAGATGTGTTGAAGTGTCAGTCACCAGGGGTGACACTTTGGACCTTGTCCTTGGGTCAGAGAAATTGGTTTAATTGTAGTTTAATTTCTAGCCTGGAGGAGAGTCTTCCAAGCCTTTCTCGTGGCCTCTGTAACGTGGGCTAAGGGTTGAAGAGAGAAATGACTAAAGATGCAGTTTTAGCCTCTCAATGTGCAGACATGGGGCAGTTTTAAAATATCCTTGCTTGCGGAGTGAAAGCATATGTTGGCTGATAGTATCTAGCAGAAAATCTGCTTTTTTTTTGGTGCTGAAACTCTGAAGTTGGTCCAATGTAAGACAGGTTTTATGCTTTTAAATAGTGTTATTTTTGAGTCTGGTAGCTCTGTGGGTGCTATATTGGAATCAATCAAGAAAAGCTGCTCCCTCCTAAGATGGTTTCTGCAGCTTCAGGAATTTTGTCCCTTCAGTTCCAAAAGATGCTTTACCCTGAGAGGAGGTTTCACTGCCACAGAAGTGGGCAGCAAGGATGTTCTTCCTCAAAAGTAATCAGGACAATGCCATCTGTGCAAAATGGTCAAGAACTTGTGTGAAAATTTTTACGTAACTTCAAACTTTGCTTTTAGGCTTTGCTCCTTTTCCCTATTATGTCCACAGCCATTTGCTTCCAAGACATTTCCTATGTATGTAGGTAGGAAGGTACTGGTGAAATAATCTGAGGCTATTTTATTACAATCTTTCCTAGTTTCTAGCCATAGCATCTGTAATGGATCCACAGGCTATTTATGCAAAGGCTAAATTTCCCAGATCAGAGGGTGCACAGTGCGTGTGGTTGCCCATACCAGGCAGTGCTGTTCCATATCTGCCATCACTTTCCTAAGAGGTCCTGCACTAATTTAATGCTTGGAATATCTGGATTCTTCTAGCTCTAATCTAGCAGAAGAAATGGGGAAAAAAATTTCTATGTTGTGTTTTGACAGATGTACAGATAAACATCAAGCGTTGCCTTAGCGATGGCTGTGACACCAGAATCCACGGGCTGCGGGCTCTGGGCTACCAGAGGGTGAGGAAGGTGGGAGTCTCCGTGTGTGATGCCTCGGCCATCTGGTACTGGTCCCTGCTGACCTCTCTGGTGACAGCTTCCATGGAAACAAACCCAGCATTCGTTCACACCATTTTACAAAATACTCAGTAAGTACCGAACTTACGCGAGGTGTGATTTTATCTACTTCGTAATTTTTTTTAAAAAACACTTCTGGCTTTAGTAGGCAATCTGTTGTATGTAACTGGTTTTCACTCCCTCCATTAAGGTGTCTGAACATCTTTTTCTATCTCGTTGTTCAGATTTTTGATGTTTCTCTTCTATCCGTGTGCACGTACTAGAACAAGTGTAATTCTCCTGGCTGTTTCATCTAATCTAATTGTTAAATGATGACTGAATGAACACTGAGAAATAGATTTTTCACCTATACATTTACTTGTAATGACTTTGAGCAGCCTAAAATTAATTCATTTTTCTTGTCCAGTATTAATAATCAATAAAATTAACGTCTTCCCCTTACGACTGAAGCTTAATTTAGCTTAATTTTCAGCAGTTCTGCTTGTGTAATGCCTTATCATGCATTTTATGGGGATATAGTTGAGTATAATGCACCATCTCCATGTAAATGTTTGCTTGTGGTGATTGACCATTTTCTGTGTAACATTTCCTTGTTTGATTGCCAAACACTTCTGCTCGATGACTTGGAGGATTGGAATCCTAATAAAACCTCTCCACACCCACATCAGCTTTTATAGAGCTCAGTTAGCACGATGTCACCACTCTGAAGAGCAGGGTTGTCAATGAATCCTGTGGGCTAAAGTCCACTAAGCCTATCTTTTAACGTATGTCATCTGTGAAATCTCTTTAAAGTTTAGATAACTTCATACATGCTCACGCCTTAGACAGGCCCATAGTTGCAGGCTTTGCTGAAATTGAGGGCCTTCAGTTTTGGTAAAGTTTAGATATTTTTAAGAAATGTGAAATGAACACTGAGCTAATAAAGCATTAAAAAAATATAATGGAGAAATCCTGACTAAAATCATGTTTTCAGGAATTACACTCACTGTTTAGAATTATAAAGCAAAAACCCCAAACTTTAGTAGTGGATGGAATAACTTTAGTACTCGGTGGAATAACTTTAGTACTGGATAGAATAACTTTGGTGAAACTGCTTAAGAGTTCCTAATTTCAGGTGTTATCACATTATCTTTGGAAATTTGGAAAAATTCTGATTTGAGCAAACAAGTGTCCCTCTTAGTTTCTGTAGTTCTTCTGAGGGAATTTTCAAATGAATTTTCCCTTTATTGATAGGCTCTTGCTCAATTCTAGACCAATTTAAAATGAAGCAGTGCTTGGACACTAAGCCATTTCTAATGCTGTCACAGGTTTAATCCAAAACTCGATGTGTTTGTCTCATTAAATCTGCAATTGAGACTAGATTCAAGATTACCCAGCAGTCATTGGACTTTCTCTGCCTAGAATGCAATACTGTTGTTCCCCTTTGAAGAGATTCTCTGTGTAAATAGATTTTGTGCACTCAGAAGCAATTTGCAGAGACCTGCCCACACAAAGCATGAAGATTCAAACATCTAATTCACTTTAGAAGGCTATTTTCTTCAATTCTGCCTGGTTTCCTGACATTATGTTTCATTTTTTTCCTAGGAAAGCACTGCAGCACATGCCACCTCTATCCCTAACACCAGGCTCCACAGATTTTTCAAGCTTCTTGTCACCAAATGTTTTGGAAGAAGTAGATAGCTTCCTTATCAGAATAACAAGGTGAGCTTATGTGGTTGATGCAGTGGGAAGTGGTTTAGAAGAGTCTGTAAATCAAACTTTTACATCTTTACTCACATGCTCTTTTTTAAGTATCTTGAAAAATAAAAATACTTCAAGAAACAGGCACCTGAGAGATTCTGTGGGAGCTTGTCTTTATTGAAAAACAAAATGTCCCAAATTTTCTTTTCACACTGTTGCTGTTTTCCTTCACAGTTGTTGTACTACTCCAGAGGTGGAGCTGACCCTCCTGGCCTTTGCCTTAGCCCGGGGGAGTGTTGCCAAAGTGCTGAGTTCCCTCTGTGCCATCACTGATCATCTGGACACTCCATACAAGGCTTCCTCACTCATCTCCTCCATGGCAGCAGTCAGACAGAACCTGCTCTATAAATATGGTAATGGAGCAATCCTGCATCCTTTACATGTTTAAGAAAATTAACAGCTTGGAGTTGTTCCACTTGTTGGGATTTAGAATTACCCAAATCTAAATTAAAAACTGTCTCTGCAATCACAAGCTGAACTGCCTAAAAAGTGGGTGATTGATCAGCTTGCTGTGATCAAAGAGTTAAACCAAGTGGGAGCTTCTCAAGAGAAAAAACATGAACTTTGTAGATCATGGCCCCTGTATCAGGATGCTGCTGATGGTATTTGTGTTGCTTAAAAGGCAAATGACAGCAAATATTGTTATTCTTCAGTAAGATATTTGTTTGTGTGAGTGAGCATCAGTGAGTGCTCTCTCCTGCAGGCATGTACAAATTTAAGATGCATTTTAAATGTAATGTCAATAACATCTCTTCATGGTTCTTTTTGTTTCACTTTATAAGATGAGTTAAAATTAAGTTTTTATCATTTGAGTATGTCATGAGTGTAGAGCTGTTCGTGGTCTGGCATCAGGTGGTGATTTTGCTATATTGGCTGTACTTGTTTGATAAATCTGTATTTTCTCAGGTATTAACTTCTGAGACTCTCATTAGTCTTTCATGAAGAATTTTACCCTTTATTTGCCTTTTAGTATGTTTTGTCAGTACTTCTTGTCTTGTGCCAAAGAACATGTGAATTACTTTATAATTATCAATGTTTACTTTTGAAAGTTTTGAAAATCAGTCCATTTTCCCCAGAGTAGCCAAAGTCTTTTGTAAGACAAGTGGTACTTCATGGATTGTGAATTCCAAACTGCAGCAACAGTTGAAGGAACATTAATTGCCATGATTTTCATTGTCCTTCTGTCTGTATCTAAAACTGTACTGCAGGTTAATGTATCTCTCATATTCCAGTTTCCCTCCCCTTTTTTGGGTCTGACAGTGGTAAAAATCTCACAGTATTGTAAGTTTTTGCTTTTTTTTTTCTGTGTGAAGAACTTTGGAAAATATATTTTACCATTTTAAATGAATTTGATAAACCTGTTGTGTTTTTTTACTTAGGAAAGCCTTTACGACTCACTCTGCAAGCATGTGATGTAAAGGGAAAAGAAGATAAATCAGGGCCTGAAAACCTCCTTGTCGAGCCATGGACTGGGGATGGTAAGAGCCTGGACTTAAAATCCATAATATTAGAATGATAAAATCATTTAAGGTAGACAATTCCACCAAACATAATGATTGTTAACAATGCTGTGGTGCTGTTCCATATTTATTTTTATATATTTGGTTGTTTATAGTTTTATGCTATGGAAGATCTGTAATTAAAAAAAAAAAGGCAAACTAACAAACAAAAACCCAAACCAAAACAATATATGAATTCGATTTTGCAACACTGTGTATTTCTCATAAACCAATTTATTGTCAAAACGAGCTAACCAAACAAAAAGATTGGATTTTGGAGAGAATTATTGATGTTCTACATTGAAGTCAGCAATGAGCTGTCACAGAGAATATTCTACTAGAGCACACTTTGTGGGTTGAAGTCATGACTCATTATTAGTTTCCCAAATATTGTTGGGGAGAGAGTTTGTAGAAATCATTGAAATTCTCACTGCACGTGCCCATTAATTCTCCCTTAAAGCCTCTCTTTGTTAATACAAAGCTTTTATGTACTGGATAGAACCTAAACAAAGAGATTCGTGTTTCTTGACCTCCTTTTTAAGTGAAATGCCACCTAATCTTTTTTTTTTTAAATGGTTTATTGTCTTGTGCAGTGCTACTGGTAAATAAAAGCCATTGTGACAGAAAATCAGGCACATTCGAAATGCTTATTTTACTCCTCTGTTTGTTCATGTGTATTATTTGAGTTTATTCTTTAGTTATTTTGTGACTTGTCTTCTGGTTTTTTGTGGGTCATAGTTTGGGGGACTAGTCACTGAGTTCAGTGAATAGAGCCACAAACCAAAGTAATATTTAGGAATTACTAATCAACTTTAATGAGAAAATATTCTTGAAAGTGCTGCAGATACTGCAGTGCCCAGAGAGACACTGCCTGGAGAGTTCTGTGTATATACTGGTAAAATACAATCTTTTAAGTTGTCCTTTTTATTTGGAAGCATTTGCTAATGAGCATTTCACTGGAAAAGCTCATTTTCCAGTTGTGGTTTTGTTTCCCTTATTCAGCCCACAGTCCCAATATTCTCTTTCAAACACCTTGCAATAGCACTCATTCCAACCTCTTTCTATTCCCACTGCTGCTTTAGGTTTTCTTACTGAAACTGGGAAAACCAGAGCAAGTATCATTCTTTCTACTGGAACTGAATCTTCATTTCAAGTGACACAAATTAGAGTAAAGGTATGTAGTTCCTATGAGCTTTTGAAGTAGAAGACTTAGTTTTTTTCCCTAGTGGTGGAATTGAATTGGGATATTTTTTAAATTAACTGAAATTTAAATTCATTATGAAATACTGTTATTTTAGAATTTTTCTTCAGTGTAAGTCAGGGAACTTCAGGAAAAGGAGGTCCTAAATTGTTCAGGGAGCCACAAGCATGTAGTAAAAACATTTATTTTATATTGATTTTATCTATATCTTGCAATATATATCTCAAGCCAGAGACTCTTTGGTTTATGGTGTCTCTCTAAAGTGTATGGATTTACATGCAAGATCTTTTATCTTGTGTTTAAAATAACTTTTTGACTTTGTATCAAGATACTAAGCATGTGAGTTCAGATTAAATGAAGGTATTTCACATTCTATTTAGGGACACCAGTGTAATTTGAACATTCGGTGTGACTTTTATCTAGTTTCAAAGGAAGGTCTTGTGATTAAATCTCATGGCCAAGACAAAACTTCAGTGAAGTTTCTGCAGCTGAATTGATTTATTTATTTAAGGCAAAGCTATAGTTTAATTCCCAGAGCAACAATGCATATTTCTATGTTAAAGAGACTTAAACATGAGTGAACTTCTGGCAAGTAAATTCTGACTGGAGCTGGAGAGGCAGGTGAGTTGTTTCGCAGTGTAGTGATATTAATAAGGAGACATGATTTTACTTTTGTTTATTTTTTTAATGTTAAAAGGATAGAAAATTACAACAGGAATTAATATGTGAAACTCTAGTTAATGTTAGGGTGCTGGCAGGGTGATAATACAGTAAATAATAACCATGTACATGATCTCAGTTCAGTGGGTTACAGAAGTTTTCATAACATTTCTCCAAATGTGTTTCATTTTCCTGTGCAATTCCAGAGATCAGGATTGTCAGGATTTGGTTACTTTCCCTAACTTCTTTAATTTTCTGACTGCCTTGGTGTGGATTTGCCCCTCCAGGTCCGCAGAGGTGCCATTGGGGCTCAGTGTGGGCTGGTGTTTGCTTACAATGGTGCCTCAGAAAAGTTCCATGCTGAGGAACACTTCAAAAGGTTTGAGAGCTATGACAAATGGAAGCTGAGGGAATTCAAACAGTTTTTAAAAACCAGGTATAAATGGACTTTTTGTAATGCATACATGGAAAATAAATGTTGTATTTGATCTTTTTGCAATGCTTCTGGAACTACTGAGAATTGTTCCAAGTGACTTAAAAATGGTGCATTGTTTAATTGTTATTTGTTTAATTTTAACGAGCCTTAATTTGATGTGTTAGAGGAAATATATATACATATATACTGTTGTTTTCAGCCTCTTGATATAAAGGCCTGTTAAAAATGTGATTTAGCAAAACAAACCTTCTACTTGGGGTGCAGATCAATGATAACAGAAATTTTAAAATTAAGTTTTATTAAATCAGTTTTCAGAACTGTTGCTTAGGAGTAAGGGGACGTTAAGAGGCCATGACTGAAAAGATTTTCTTGATTTTTTTTTACCTTGCATGTGATAGAGTTTTGGGTATGTGAAACTTTCTGTTGTCTCTCTTCTCATCTTTGTACCCATAACATGCTCTAAGTATTTTAGTAGAATATCAACAGCTTTGCAATGTCTCTAAACTTTTTGTTTACAAAGTGTGTTACGTTCTTTTATACACAGAAGCAGTTGTTCATGTGATGATTTGGGAGATGATGATCCTATTGGCTGGTTTGAAGTAGAAGAAGAATGGGATGAAGTTGATGTCAAAATGCAGCAATGCAGAGTTTCCCAGGTAAGAACCCACAAAAACCCCTTGGCCCAGTCACAATGAGCAGGGGCTCTTCTTCGTGCCAACTGAAATAAACCTAATTCTATTTTGTGAGGGAGAACTCTGCTGGGTAGAAAAAAAATTAATAGGCTTCTACTTAAATGAATGATTCAACTTCTGTCCTCTGAATTTTATTCTTTTTCTCTGTATGCACATATATATATATATATATACACATATATATATATTTTTCTCTTTGAAGTTGAGTGGTGCTTCATGATCAAATGTAATGCAAAGTTATGTGATAATGTGGAGATTACTGGTTTTAAGATGACTGTTGCTTTATTCTAGTATCTAGACCATTTAACTACTGTGTAGTCATAGCATTTATTCTTTCAGAGCCAGGTTCTTCAATCCATGTTTTAGTGGGCAAACACTTACTAAGCATTTCTATCAGTTAGGCTGCTGTCCCTGGGGAATGGAGACTCTTTCATTCTGAGAATGGCAGAAGATGGCTTTGGTTTGTAGTGCTTAGTGCATTTGTAGGGAATGTTGCATTTCAGATCCTGGTCCTGGGATCAGCTGTTGTAGTTCCCCAGTCCATTTGCACTGTGGGAATTAAGAGAATTGGTGGCATCGTTGTGTCAGCTGGGATTTTTTTCTAACTCTGTTGCTGCTTGCTAAGTCACTGATACTGCAGAGTAACTGAGTACATGTGGATGGCAGGACTTGCTGTTCCTTCAGTTTTGTGTTCTGTGCCTCACTGAGAACAGACTGATGATCAAAGTGTGTTTTAAATATTACATATTGATCCTCTGCTTGCTTTTCAATGCAGCTAATAATTCTTTAACCTGCAGGAGTGCTGTAACTGTGGAAGTGAGGAACAGTATGTGCAGAATGAATGCACTGATAATGAATTAACTAACTTTGCAGGTGCCTGTAGAGGTCATAGAACCATCCCTGGGACTTTTTGGAAGTAGGGAGAGATCAAACTTAGCCTGAATCTAGCTCAGTATTTTAAACCTCTAGAAGTGATAGACAAGAGACTAAGGCTTCCCCCCTCAACCCCGCCTGCAGTCTCCTCACCTCCATCCACTCATGCCTTTAAAAACCCAATTTATACCAGCTTTTAAACCCAGCTCTTGTGCTGTTTTTCTCTCCTTCTAGTACTTGATGATAAAGTTCTTGTGCACAAGACAAGACTCAGCAGAACGGCTCGGGGTGCAAGGGCTGAGTGTCCTGGGGTACCTGCGGCCCCTGCGGGACGAGCCCTGCAGGACCATGAGCTGCCTGCAGTGCAGGAGAACTGAGGATGACACCGTGTGTGGCACAACCCTGCTCCTGAAGACACTTCATTTCATCCAGCAGCTGGCACAGGACCTGGTATTTTTACTTCTTAGGGTTTTTTAAGCCTCTGTTTTCCAGGCTAAAAAGAATAAGTCTGTGCAAACAGCAGTTGTAAGTGGGCAAAGTTGGGGTACTTTTAACAAAGGTTAAAAACCGTGTTGTGGAGAAAAAAAAAATTCTTTCTGAAAAATAGAATTCTGTGTATGTTCGCTGACTTTCAATCAAATTATTACTTTCAATCAAATTAGATGGAGAGGTAGAGGTTATAAAGTCTTCTGGTGGTGGAGAAAAAGGGTGGGATCCTAGAAATCTGGAAAGAGGGGAGAGCTCTGTGAGGAAGGTTTCAGTTAGTGAACTGTCACATTCAGACACCAGAATATCCATGAAAGAAACTGGAATTCACACTAGCTGCGAATTTATAGGAAAGCTGGCTATGCTTTCCTTTAAGCCCAGTGCTCAGGGATTTATGCTTTATAAATGTGTTCTGTATAGAGTTAATTTTCCAATTCTGCATTTTCTTTGCCTTTTTAAGGTTCAGCAGAAGGAGAGTGGATTAAAATACAAGTCATTTTTAGATTTCACAGGCCTTGATTTGCAGCTGTTCTGGAATTTTTACAATAAACTGCACCAAAAGTAAGTTACTTCTTTCGTGTCTGCTGAAGCACTAATCAATGTGTGAGTGTATAAATAAAATATGCTTTGTTTAGTTACAGCAGTTTTTTCTTCCTAAACTACATCATTTACATAAATAACATTTCCCTACTGCTGCCATATGGACTTTTAACTATAAAGTTATGTAGAAGCTCGAGCTGTAGATTAATTTAGCTGGTAGCTGCACTTCCTTTGGCTATGTCTCTCCACTCAGTGGTTTTTATCTATCTGAGATGGTGACTTTCATAGCAATATTTATTTGGTGCAAAAGAGCTGCTTTTCTAGTTTTTACTTCCATTTGTTATGTATCTTGTTACAGCCCAAGGGAAGAATGTATCTTTGCTCAAACGCTGCTGTTGCAGCTTCTCCAGAGCTGCTTCTCTGTACTTACTGGAGATAATAAAACTGCTAAACCTCAAGAAACTCCTCAGAGCAAAGCAGCTGGTCACACAGAAGCTGCAGAAGAGCTTTATAGACATTTGTGTGAAGGTAATTTTTATTCAATATATATTGACTGTTTTGCCTGTAAAAGTTTGGGAAAAGATATTCATTCCTAGAGGCCAAGTCAGCTCCCGTTCCTTTGTTTCTCCTTCAGGTCAGTGTGTGCTAATTAGTCCATTAGAAACTTTCCTTGGCCCAAAGAAATGGTTTTATAGACTTTCTGACAACGTGGTCTGGAAACAGCTGCAATAGAAAACTTTTGAACGTGTCACCTGCTTGTACCATCAGGGAATGTGACCCTTTGGCTATAACATCACTGGGGTTCATTTATTTCTGATACTGCATATAGTATAAATGAGCTCATGAGTAGACTGTGAGGTTTACAGGAACACAGGGAAGATTCTGGAGCCCGTGAAGAGAATGGGAATTACTCATTAGATTTCTTTGGAAGTAGGGTGGCACGCTCTCTATTCAAGTGTAATTTGAAGAGTCTCCTGCAAAGCAAGTTAGAGGGAAAACACTTTATATAGAATCTGTCACATCTTGAAAATTTTATTAGCTTTGATGGGTGTCAAGTTATAATCTTCCTAGAATTCATTTACTTGGTGAATAAATATATTCTTTCTTAATATAAATCTTTATTGCTATAAGTTAAAAAGTTTCCCCTCATTTTCTGTGTGTATAATGGGATTGCAAGGGCTTGAAGTTGTGTAGACTAACATTTAATTCAGTTGTGCCTCTAACATATTAGATGGGGTATTAATTAGAACTTGTAATTTTGTTTCCTTTTTGTATGAGCAGTAGTGGATATGGGGGACAGTAACTTCATGCCAATGAAAATGCTGAAAGAGGAAGTTAAGAACACCTTACTCAGTGGAGCAGCAGTTTTTTTCCCAGATAGACAGACCAGGCGACACCAGCTCTTCACCATGATGGTAAACATTAAATGAGAAATTGTTTGTTTAGTAACTGCTTTCTTTATGCAGAAAAGAGGACAAATCTGAGTTGTTATTCTCAAATAATACATGCTTTGTCCCATTCAAGTAAAAACCTTTTTTTTTTCTTTGCCTCTTTTTACCCTTCCCCTTTTCTCTCTGCAGCTTATCCAAAGAAAGAGGAACTAACCTTGCCTTTCTTACCAAAAATGAGTAATAGAACAAAGAAATTAGAATTCTTTGTCACAGTGGAGGAAAACAGAATGTATCATAAAAATAAGTCTTTTTCTTTTTCTAGAAAAACATCACAGAGCAAGAACATAAGCAATCTGTACATCTTGCCTTCAGATCCTTGTGTACCCACTTCAGGTAAGGGGTCCTGAAATTGAAAACGTTTCTCTGATACCCCACATTTGTTAATAAGCTTGTATTTAATCCTTTTTAGAAATGTTATTCCCCTAAACAATAATTCTCTGAAGTAATCAACTAATGTTGTTTAGAAAGGACATACTGCTACTCAATACTTTCATTAACTAAATAGCTCTGTAAAGCACTGGCCAAGGTTGGTGCTGAAATCACAGTATATTGCTCTTAGGCTTCTCCTAGGCTGTCTTCCAGTTTTTTAAGTGATTGTTTGTCAATGCTGATGGTTGGTATTTATTTAATTAGTCTGGAGTCATCAGAACACAAACTTTTGGTTTTCATAGTGGTTATACAGCAGGATCTCTACAGATTTGACACAAAGAAATACTAAATTTCTGGTTGGGAACTGTTTGGAACTTCTTGTTGTTGGTTAGTAAGAATATCTTTGTTTTGTAGTGATCAAGATCCAGGTGGACTCTTACTATTACCAGAGAAAGGAGTTTCTGCCAATTTTGACATAAGTGAAGTGTTATCAGTCATGGACACCCTTCTGCTTGTGGCAGCAAGAGAGGTAACTGGCTTTGCACTGCTCCTGCTTCTTTGTCCTGAGTTTTGTAGGCACTCAAACACAAACTGCTTGCCTGCCATGGATGCTGAGCAACCAGCTTCCCTGTCCTTCTGCATACAACTGTTCATGGCTGTGGCAGTCAGTAGGATTAGCTTTTCCAGCCAGTTGAGTGTCTTCCTCTAAGCATTAACATTTCATAATAGTAGAGTAGGAAATGAATAATATTTTTCCAGTAGGAAATGTGTAAGATGTGGTGTTTTTCCATAGCATTGAAAAGACTATGGAGACACACTGGGATACAGAAGGAATCATTCCATTTTGAGAGGATAGGATTGGGCATGTCACTAAGGGAGGTGGAAATGGAGGTGGGTTATTTACATATGCAGAAAAACTCAGCTGAGAACATCGAGTGACTCATATGTAGCTGTTCCTATTTAAAATTGTGATATATCAAAACAAAGCACATCACTTGCTACATGGTGTTACATGCTGCTTGTCATTTGCATTTCATCTTTTTCTGGGATGAGTGGGATGCTTGTGTCCATCCCAGTTTACTTGGTGCATACTGTGTGTCATGCTGCAGCAGAAGAGACTCCATTACATTCCTAAGTGTTCCTTATTTTTCAGTGTGAGATGATGATGCTGGATGTTGCACAGCAAGAGAGTGGCACAGTCTTGTCTTCCTTATTCTGGTCTGTTCAGGGCAGCCTCCTTTCCTGGTGCTATCTGCAACTTAAAGGCACTGATAATTCAGCCAAGGATCTTGCAGTAGAAATACTTAAAAACTGTAAGTGCTGGGACTGAATACAGAATTAAATATGGTGCAATACAGGACTTTAAAATGTGATTTTGCAAATTGCAGTATAATTAGGGATCACCAAAGGTTGCCTGAGGCATACTCAGAAATGTCATAGCATTTCTAATCTCCCTAGGATGTAATTAGCAGGCATATTAAGCAATTTGGAGTTTTAGTTGTACTGATAATCTCACATTGGGAGAACCTTCAGAAAGTGTTTCAGTAAGTTTTGGGGGCCAAATATTGAAAAAAAAACCCAAACAACAAATAGTTAGAGACTTGCATTTGAACATTTTAAGTTCTTAGCATCCCTTATTTTGGTAAACTCCTGGGTGGTGATGTGTGTTTTCCTAGATGTTTGTAGTAGCAACAAGAAAGGAACTTGCTTAAGAAGCTGGGTACATCTAAGGGGTTTTGTTGGGTTTTTTGTGGGAGGGATTGTTAGTTTTCTTTAATGCAACAGCTCTGTGTTGAGTAGTTAATTGGGCCAAATACTTAACAAAGGTGAAATTTTATGTAAAATTACATCATTATTATGTTATTTATATATAAATAAATTTGCTGTGTTCCTGTCTTACATTTAATAATGGAGTAAGGCTGTAGCTAAAAATTCCTACCCTCACTTGTTACTCCAGCTGCATTTCTTAGCTGTGTAAGGAAGCTACTACAAGGAGGTTGTTGAAACAGTCTTGGGGTGTTTGATGAAATTACTCATCACTCATTTTTTCTGATACTGTTGATAAGCACGACTTGTTTCCACAACAGAAATATCACAGAAAACTTCTCTGAAGTGTTGGGTGTTGCTGCCTTGGGGGCAGCAGATCCTTTCCTGCTGTATTTGTGCTCTTGCACATCACCATGCACCTAATGTTTGATAAAGTGGGTTGTGGGAGCAAATCCTTAAGGTAGCTATTAAGGATTTTTTTTTTTTTTCTCTTTAGATATGGGCCAGTTCCTGTCAAATATCAGAACAATTTTGCAGTCACTCTTATCTCAATATAGTGGGAAAACAATAGTAGAAAAAATAAGTAGCTCTGTCTTTGCTATGGCAACTCGTCAGCTGGTAAGTGAGCAGTGGGATTTTATCCTGATCCTGGGTGGCTTGGCTGTGGTTCTGGCATTTTCCTGACACCTGTGTTTGCTCCTAGGTCATCTTCTTGTTGGATTTTTGCACTTTAGACATTCCGTACTGTACTCTGCTACAGGGATTCAGCACTTTGATAGAACCACTGAAAAGCCTTTGTAGTGAACCTCATAAGGTAACTAAAGACACAGGCAGAATTAAACACAGTGAAACAAAAGCAAAATTGCAAGAAAGACATGGAAAACTTGGGTGATTCTGTTAGTGAGCTTTGGAAAAGAGCTGGAAAGCTTCTAAAAGTGTGGGATGTGTAATGAAATGTTGAGTGGAGAACTAGAAACATATCTACTGATATGGGAGATGGGCAAAGTGATCAGACTGTGCAACTGGAATGAGCAGCCTGGAAGGTAGATAGGAAGGAGGGGATTCTGAGGGTGAAGAGGAAAACAAATTAAAAATAGTATATGTTTCACATTTTTAGCTTCACTGCTTGTGGTGATGCAAATAAAGTCTATATGTCTGTAGTGTAGATGTTTAAATCTGCATTAGTCATCCAGACTCTCTTTTTGTCATGACTTGTAGTCACTTGTGGGTGAGACAGTCTCCTCCTGAGTCTCCTCCTGCAGGAGACTGGGTGGGTTTTGCTTTAGAAGTGCTTCCTTATGATTACCAAGGATGTTTTTCAGAACTAGTTTTAAAGGAGTAAATCAGTGCTTTAGGCTTTTAAATGCCATTCGTGTGCACATCTGGCAACTTGAAATTGTAGACTTAGTGTGGTAATTTGTTTTTTTCTTGCCTTTGTATCTAAGAATGCATTTTTGTTGTACAGATGGACATGGAGAGCTGGCAGCAGGAGCAGCCTGTAGTACTGCGAACCTGGACAATGGAATCACCTCATAACTATGAGAATAATTGCCATGAGGTCTCAGTCTTCCTGTGTCATGGGGCAACTTACTTTGAGGTGGAATTTGATGAAAAATGTGAAACTGAAAGGAGGTAATTTAATCTTGTGCTGTGTTGAATTCCAGTGTCTGTTTGCAGAGAGGCAATTCATGTTTCAGTGTACACTCCACACATGCCATTTCAATTTCTTCCTTGTCCAGAGCAGTACACAATGTGTATTTTGAATGACCTTGTGCTGAAAGCTACCTCTCCTGGCAAATTTACAGACATGCTGTTCACATGAATTTTGCTTCCTTTGGCCTTGATCTGGTTTATAATAATGCTGTGACCACCACAGTTTGTGCTCATGGTATTTATTTTGCCCTCTTTCTATTGGCTTGGTTTCTGTTGGTAACACATCACACTACTGCTTAGTTAGAGCATTTGCCAGATGTTAGATTTGGCACCCATTACCAATTCCAAAGTCCTGCAGGACAGCAGATTTGTGTTTGCTGGGACTTTTGCAATGAAACATGAAATAAATTCCATAGCAGTCACATGAAGGTGTGGTTCAGAAAGAAGTGGCAGGGTGCGCTTAGATACAGCACTTGTGAAAATCCAAAAGCAAAAACATTATCCCCCAGAACTTGGAAAGTAAATTTGGAAGTAATGGATTGCAATTTTCACAGGTATGATTACCTGGAGTTTACTGATGCCAGAGGGGCAAAAACTCGTTACGATACAAAGGTTGGCACTGAGAAGTGGCCTAAGGTGAGCACCTTTAAAATTCTGAACCAAATTATTTATCCAATCTTAAGAAGCCCTTATGATTCCTGTGGAAATCTTTTATGTAAAAGGATGTGTGCTTTTGTGCATGGGTGTGTTTATTAGGTTTCTTAGGTGGGGGGGGGAGGAGATGGGGAAGAAAGTCTGAAATGCTGCAAATAAAAGGAGTGAATGAGTAATGAATCCCTCTTTGCTCCTGTTATCAAAAGAGCAATCAGTTGAAGTGAAAAGGAATAATCATGTTTAACTGCCAAAAAACATGGGTAAAACTTGCTCTGCCCTTACAAGTTTTTATATCAAGTGTGGCCCTTCCTGGGGCTGTGCACTGTCCTCAGATGGGATGCTGCTCTTCTGTTTTATGGCTCTGACTTTAAAAGCTCAATCATATATAAAATTGCTCATTAAACTCTTGAATAGAAATTTTACCTGCTTAGTACTGTGGGTTTCTCATTGAGATGGTGGGGGAAATTAGATCTGTTACGGCCAGAACATAATTCTGAAACCCCAGAGTTGCTGAAGGGAATTCATTACCCTGAAATGTTTTCCTGTCATGTACATTTGGCAAAATGACTGTTTTGTTGCTCTGTAGAAAGTGACCTTTAAGGCTGGCCCACGGCTGCAGTTTCTCTTTCACTCTGACAGCAGTAATAATGAGTGGGGCTACAAGTTCTCCATCACTGCTTACGGCCTCCCAGACGTGGCCGTGTCTTGGGGCTTGGATTTACAGCTGCTTGTCTCCCGGCTGATGGGGCGCTTGGCTTCCCGCAGCATGGCCCTCAAATCCCTGCGAGGTGAGTGCCTCCCACAGCTGGGCTCCAGCCAGGGAGCAGGGACAAGGAGTTTGTCTTGAAATCCCCTGCGAAAATGAAGTTGCTTTCGTGTTTCTCTCCCGTGAACGCGGAGCGCTGGCTGTGTTGAGAGTCCGTGGAAGATGTGGACACGTTGAAATTATCCTGCTAAGCTCAATTACCTTTGTGAAGTAGTGTGTTCTTTTTTTTTTCCCTTTTAAAATTGTTCCCTGGTGCTGTCATCCACCGCACATTGGGAGTGTGAATATGGAGCCAACGAACTGAAAAAATTACAGAGCTTAGGACACAAATGATTCTAAAAATTTCACATGAGCATTTGGTATTGAATGAAGTTTGAATTCACTAATTAAGTTTGGTTAATTCCAGTAGTTAAGTGCACTTAGGATTTGGGCCTGTGAAGATAAGGAAAATTAATTTTTAAAAATGAATTTCTAAAAAAATGTTTATTCTTTAATTTAAAAGCAAGAACACTTCTCTCTAGCTTCCTAAATCGGAATCCATCCACCACTTTGAAGAAATTAAATAAGGCCAGAGAGTTCTTGCTCCAATCAGGTGGTCCATGTTCACCTTGGAAAATTAGACAGCTATTTACCTGTGAAATCAGGGAACTAATTGAAGTGTTTGAGAATATTTTTTTCCTTTCTTAATATGAGCATGGTTGCATATAACAAATCAGGTCTTTAGTAGGAAAGAAAACTTTTAAACTCTTTTAAATTAGAAAATTTCTGTAGTTATAATACAGTGAAAATGTTTAATTTAAAATCCTTCCATATTGTAACATTGTCACTATAAGATAAGATACTGATGCTGCCATTAATGAAAGGGTACATCAGTTTTCTGTACCATGTTAGAAAAACAGAGAACATTGTTAAATTACTTGTTCAGTCTATTTGTATTAACTTTTTATTGTGTTTCAGTTTTTTTCCCTGCTGGATGTTTAACATTTATTATTTTTATTAATCTATAAAAATGAAGAAAATTATTTAGTAACTGAAGGCTCTGTCCTGAATTTCTTGCAGAATTAGGTAGTGAAGCAGACTTACCTCCTTTGAAAGTAACATCAGTTCTTAATTCTCCTCTGTGGAAACCTGTCTTCAGGCATCAGATGTGTCCTGAGGCACTCCCGGGAGCCAGGCAAAACAGTAGCAAGCATCAAGACAAAAAAGAGGTACTTACCCACTTTTGTGTTCCCTTGGCATGAAATCCCTCTGTGTCACACGGGTTCATTTGGCTTTGTGGAGCTGGAATGCTCTGAAGCACGTGCTGAAGTGCTAAACTTGTCCTCATTTGTGCTGTTGGATCCAAATATTGAGGAGGAAAGAAACTGTTGTTCTGTGCCCTTTACTAGTTTCCATTTTCACGGAATCATCAAATGGTTTGGAGGGACCTTCAAAGATCATCTCATTCACTCCCCACCTTGTGCAGGGATGTCTTTCATTGATCAGTTTGCTCAGCTGCAGTGGATAAACTGCAAGTTGACTTCTGGCTGCAGCTCATTGCTGGGTTTTCTCTCAGCCAATATTGAAGTTGAGGTGTTTTCCCTTCTCTGCAGGCTCGGAGCTCTCCCCACGACGTCTGCCGTAACTTTCTTATCGACTTTGCAAAATCAGATCCTGCCCAGGACTTCAGTGGGCAAAAATCTGAACTTTTCAAAGGACTTATACAGGCATGTAAAAAACAGACCCCAAAGACAGATATAGTTGCTGGTCCTACTGTTGATCAAGCTGTGAACTCAACATTTGCTGCTTTGGTGTATCTCACTCCAGATTTATTTGAGAAGCTTCAAAAATATGGTAACTCTAATATTATTAGATTATCTTAATAATGAAGACTTAAAGTTTGTAAAAGGCTCTCTTTCAGATGAGTTTATAACATTTAAAAATCAGTTTAGTGGGGCAATTTAAAGAAGATGTTCTGTATAAAGGTATCATTTAGGCAGACTAGGTAAGCTTTCTCTCTAGAGTGTTTATTTTTTATTAAGATATATTTTTGTCTTCAGAGCACTGGCAAAATATTAATAACTATCAGAAGCTACTAATTCTGTAAAGCTATACCTAAAGAGAGTAGTGATGTCCTCTGGGGATTTAATTCAGAACAATGTGGCTCCAGTTATTAGAGGTTCTTGGATAATTTTCAACATTGTACCTTTTCTAAAAAGCCAGCAACTTCTGTTATTAACTGTTGGGGTTGGAGGAGGTGTGAATTACTCCAAAATACCATTCTGTGGAAACCAACCTTGCCATCCTCAAAATACATATTTCATTTTTTTTTCTAATAGAAGGTAATGTTTTGCTTTTAACTTACTAGCCATTGTATTATAGTTTATGTATTTTTCAGTAGGTAAAATGAACTTTTTGACTTACATCATCCTTCCATTAAGTTTATTGATATGTTTGAAGTATTGGATAATCAGATGTTACTTGGTTTTGAAGGATTTCATTCTAGGCTTTTCACTTTTTGTCATAATTTTGACACTAAATATTTTACATTTTCATAGAATGATTGAGCTATTTTTTGAGCTCCAAAGTTATGAGTAAAAATGACTGGCACAAAGACTGACTTGATGACTAATGTGGTTACTGCCTTTAGTCATTTTGTCTGTGTCTGACAATTGAGCTACTTTACTGAGTGACATTGAAAAGTGGACAAATATTAATGAGTGTTTAAGAAATCCATCCCACTGTTCTGTCAGTATCCTCATCTGCTGGTTGTGCTGGGGCAGACTCATGTCAGGACCTGTGTTCACCTGTGCTGTGGGAAGTTTGGAGAAGGGATGCTGAGAAGGAAACAGGAAAAAATTAGAAAGGGAGAATGGAAGAGGGAAGACTGAATGAGAATGTCTTTTTCTCCATAGGCATTGTCAGGCCAGTTTGAATAGAAACTGATTTGTCAGGTTTTTAATTTTTGCAAATTGGTATTGGAAGTCCATTCCAGAAATTTGTAATGTAAAACAGTAGAGAAAACAAATACATCTATAGAGCTTTAAGTTAATACTAAGCATTTGTTGATTTTTCTGATAAGTTTGCCATCAGTGTTATTGCATGCACAGGGAAGGATTTTATTTTCCATGGCTTCAGGCATCAATTTTGGGAAGAGATGAGAAAGATACTTGTAAATTAACTTTCTAAATAAATCAGTCAAGGTGCAGTTCATGTATTTAGGACGTATGAAAGTTGGCAGGTTTATTCTCTATTTTTCTTACAGGTATAATTCCAAGTATTGACTAAGAGATGAAGGGAAGGCTGTAGTATAATTTTAGTTAAGTAGTTGTACAAAAATGGAGCTGTACATAAACAGGACTCTCTTCTTTCTCTCATTTCCAGTCAACAGTGGAGGCAAGGTGCCTTTGAGTGATGAGTTTGCACAAGTATATTCCCTGGCTGATTCCATTAGAATATGGATGGTAAGAACACTCAGGAGGATCTCTGTTAATGTCATTTACTTTAGTACTTTACAATGCAATGTTAAGGAATAGAGTGGAACAACTTTTCCCTCAGTTATTCTACATCAACTGTTTTCACTTAGAAAGAACATAGGTTTACTTTGAAACTTTGGACTTAAATGTTTAAATGCATCCTTACACTCCCCTCCTTCCCTCAGCCCCACATGTGTCATCACGAGTAGTTAGGACTGAATTTGACTGAAAATCAATTACATTTGTGGTGTATTTTAGCAAGAACGTATGTTGTCAATTAGAAAGATTCTTACATTGCAGTTGAAGTTCTTTTGAGGTGCATCATAGAAAGAAGTGTGTCTTAAACATCATTCTATTGTCTTGTGACTTTCTCCCTCCTCTTCTGTGCCTGAGAACTCCTGGCAGGTTGCTGTCCCAGAGTTGCAGTGGGTGCAGATGCATGTTAAGATGAGTGATTGCCTTTACCCACTGCATGACAGGTGATGTTTGCATCTGACAGAGCTTGCTAGGGAGGTGACATGATTTTGGAGAACTTTAACAACTAGATGTGTATATTTTCCTGAGTGCTGAGGGTAAAGGAGAAGCCTTCTTTTCCTTGGACAGATGCACATCAAGTCATGAGACAGGCAGTGGTCTCAGCCTCCAAAGCTTGAGCAGCTCGGGGTGAGGCTGGTCCTGCTCTGACAGTTCAGGTGCTGCTCTTTTAGGCTCCTGGGTGGTTTGCTCTGAGGTTGGGAATAGTAACTACTGTCATCTATTCCTGAGATTAAATTCCTTTCAATCATTACAGTCTTCATCCTGCCTTGCTGTATAGATACACAGAGAGAATCATATTTTAACTATATTAACATCCTGTCTGCAGTTGGAAATGAAGCAGAAATCCCTGATGGGGAGGGGAAATGATGCTGAGGAGAAGCAGAACACAGAAGCAAGTGAGGTGAACCCAGAAACTCTTGGTGAGTGTTGCCTTGTACGTAGGAGCATTCCAGGTAGCTTAGGAAAGCATTGCCTTGTAAAGCTGAAGACATTATTTTTGCTATGAAAGGTAAGTTAGCAACTGGGGTTACTTTTTCATACCTTAAGAGATAACCTAGTGTACATTGGATTAACTGTCTGGGATTGTGTTCTGCTATTCTTTGCAGAAAACAGTGAGTAAATTCTGCAGGGAGTGACCTCTCACTTGGGTCACCTGGTTCTGAACTTACATTCATCTGTTTTTGTAGATACTTCTTACCACATTTAACTGATGTTAGAACAGCAGCTGATGGTTATTAGAACAAAATGTGTTCTCATTAACTAGTCTGTACTTCATATGGTTCAGCATGATTATTCAGATTTAGCATTTGGAAATCTGAACTTAAGCAACTGATAGCATCATGATCAATATAACAAGAAAAACAGTATTTTCTATCTGTCTCGACTGAGAAGAATTAAATCACTGTCTTCCTAAGCATAAGACAGCAAGTTTGTTGTTCCATTGTCATGATTTTAACTCTTCCAATTTTTATGCTGCAGCAAAACTCTGTATGCAGAAGAGCCTTTTGTTACTGAATTTTTTGCCCGTAAGAGCAAAGAGGAAAGATTCTGCCTCAGACAGTTTGGAAGCCCAAGACATGGATGATCCCCAGCAGTATGTGAGTGATAAATGCCAAAGACAAGGATCAGCTGTGGACATGGACTTCCAGGCAGCACAGTCGCTGTCGTCCAGTGCAGGAACTCAACCTGTTTCAAAAGAGGGGGCTCAAACATTGCAGTCTGATCTGAAAGTTAAACAAATTCCAGACCTCCACCAAGCAGAAGCTGCATCTGCATTTCATAGTAAGCCTGTTGAAAATACAGTTTCACAGCAGGAAGATGTGTCATCACCTCCTTCCACTCCTACACGGAAGTCTCAGCTGGGCCGTGGAAGACTGAGGCTGCTGTCATTCAGATCAGTGGAAGAGCCAAGAGCTGTGCCTACTGTGAAGGAAAAATATCCTATTTTGAAGAACGTATTAGACTTCATTAAGGATCAATCACTTTCGCATGAAAGGTAAGCAAATTGAAAATGTTGTCAGTTATGTTATACAGAAGCTTTTCTTCACACCTCTTCAGGTGGAATGGAACATTTTAGCAGCAGAATGTTTTGTATATGAACAGTTGTCAAACTTACATATCAAACTTCAGTTATTCACAAGCATGTTGGGGCTCAGAGAGTACTATTTCATTTCATTTGCTTCTATCACATAGAACAGAATGTAAAAAACAGTCACTTGGCAATTTATTGTCTTGCTTCCCGAGATGTGTTTGCAGAGGTGTTTTGCTTTTTATCTACAAACAGCAAAGCCATGGTGTATCACTATTACCAATCCTTGGTACCAAATAGAGAGGACTTGCATCTCCCATTAAATTACCTGGTATTCTGAAAACGTAAATCAAAAGAGGGATTTCCACTTCTCAGCTTGTCTGCTTGGGGCTCTAAAACATGGAGTGGTGCAGGAAGAGCTGGATTCTGTTCCAAGTTTTATCATTCACTCCAACTAATACACTGAAATACAGTTGGAAACTCAGATACAGACCAGTTGTGTAATTAGTCAAGCACTTATTGAATTGTCATTTATTTGGGTTGTTTTAAGCACAGTGTTTTGAAGTTTTCACTTACATGTTTTGCTTTCAGTGTTTTAAAGGTTCTTGCTTTGAGAAAATCCCAGGGGCAGAGTATTATGGAAGTGCTCAAGACCATCCGCCAGTGCCTCGACTCCCTTGGGCAGCCACACTGCTTTCACCCACCCTGT
The DNA here is from genome assembly GCA_013397915.1 of Daphoenositta chrysoptera. Lineage (NCBI taxonomy): Eukaryota > Metazoa > Chordata > Aves > Passeriformes > Daphoenositta > Daphoenositta chrysoptera. The sequence continues at coordinate 431,882 of VZRO01001005.1, forward strand.
GTACTTTTTCTCCTAGAACTTCTAGCCTGTCAGAAAGATTTTACAAAGTAAGTCATTATTTATGCAAATCTCAGCCATGTGATTTACTGTCTTAGTGCTTGTGTTCCTCCAGGCACGTGTATTGACAAGAGTAGAATGTTCTGCTTTTTTTAATCCATGTGGATAATAAAAATATGACTTGAGGTTTAGTTTTTAGGCTAGTAGGCATATCTTGTGTACTTCATTTTAAAAAAACCCCAGAATTAATAATTATTTTCAAGTGGGGCTTAGTTACACAGCTGTTCATGCCATGAACATGTTTAGGTCCGGTTTCTATGTTGTGTGTGGCCAGTGCTGTCAGAACTCTGTCACTTCGCTTTTCACTTGTCAGGAGCTTTTGTGGTCATCTTGCAATGCACTGATTTCCTCTGAGATCTTGATTAGATTTTTGTAAAGCAACTTTTTAATTTAAAGGAATGTTCTCTTCTTAGTGCTGTGAGAGTATTCTCTTTGCCTGTTTTGTTTCTTCATTTCTGATTCCTAGCACAGGATTCTTTTGGTTTTGTTTGAAACTTCTGGACTGCATTTTTAAATTTTCAATTTTCAATTTTAATTTTAAATTTTAAATAAAACTAACATCTTTCCCACTTTTTGGGAGGGGTTAAAAAGGGCCTGTTTGTAAAATTTGCACAAATCATGCTACCTAAAATATCACAGTGAATTCTGGGCTACTAACCTGACTCTTTAATTTGCAGCTACTTTGGAAACTTGGAAGGCTGTGGTGCTGAGCTACACAAAGAGATTCGAGAGTCCTACTATCAGCTTGTTTTGTTCCTGGTAAATTCTGTGAAGGGATTTAGTACAATTAATGACAGGTACAGTACAGCTTGCTTTATTTATGTGATTTTTTTTTTTTGCATTCCTTTATTCCTCCTCCCTTGTCATTTCTATCTGTCATTTGAAGCCTTAATTAATTTTGACTATACTTTCCATTTTTCTTTTTTTTCCCATATTTACAGAACTAAATAAGGAGCCTTGATCTTGTGATCAAATTGCCAAGTTAGCTTTTTATTACTAAAGGAATAAAGGAAAGCACAATAAATTTATCAGTGTTAAAAACTTGACTTATTGCATTTTGTAGTTACCATTCTGCCATGTGTCTCTGAAGCTTAGTAGTAAAATCCTAAAAATAGCAAATTTGTCGTGGAGTACTTGGGCAAGAGTAATGCCACAAGAAACATAACAATTCTGCAGCCCTGCTTTACTGTTAAAACTCATGTTTTGGCAACATTCTGGTTAGAATTTGGAGGATTTCTAGCCAGGTGTCTTAGAGAAATGAGAATTTTATGGCTATAACGTCAGTCTCTCTGACAATAACTTTCAAGTTATTCCTTTGTTCAGTTTCAAGTGAAAATATCAAAAAGGTTTCAAAGAGAACAAATTCCTGCAAATACCAAGAAAATGCTGTACTGCAGAGAAGAGACAAACCCTCTTGCTAATGCTCAGGCAACAGCATTAGCTTGATCTTAACTGAATCCAGAAGGAAATCCATCTTTATTTCGAATTCCATAGTCTGCACTTGCTAAATTGTATAAGTTGAATACTTTGATAAACGTGAGTTCCTGCCACAGGATTACTTAAATGCACAGGAAAGCCTGAAATCAGTGTGTAGTGGTTTTTCTGCCCTTCCTCCCTACACACAATTTCAGCTCTAGGTCTGTCAACTTTAGATCAGCTTTGGAGCTGTCATGATTTAATGTCTTTTGTTTTTATTTAGGTCGTTGCTCCCTGCCTTATCCTGTGTGCAGACAGCTCTGCTCCACCTCTTGGACATGAGCTGGGAGCCCAGTGATCTTTCCTTCTTTGTTGAGATCCAGCTGCCACATCTCCTCATGACAACATCCCAGGAGAACATCAGTATCCATGACAGTGTCATTTGGTGAGTCAGGAAGAGTGCAGCTCTCACATGCTGCGAAATACTGATTGCATTTCACCCAGGAAGGCTCCTGAACTTCGTGCTGGAACAAGCAGTGAGAGTACTAGTAACAAGTATGGCATAATTTTGGCCAGTATCTAATGGCTTAACCTGAAGTATTTGAATTTTTTTTGCTGGTGCAAAAATTATTGATATTTTATCTTTAACCTGATTACTACTGGAACACTTTGCTTGTGTAGCAGGAGGTAGATAATGCTGTTTCTTGCCTTGATGAATGTTAAATGTTTTTAACACCTTCATGTGGCAATTTTATAGTAGTTGTACTTGCACATGAGCAAATGTGAAGGCCAAAAAAACTTAAAACGTCTGATCTGATCTGCCAGCATTCCAAAAGCTGTTTTATAACAGTAGATTTTTCCTGATTTTTGCATTATGGTCTCCATATGTATTTAAGAACATGTCACAAAGGCAAGAAGCAGGTGTCTGCATGGTCATTTATTAACCAAGTGAATGGGATCTCTCACAATTCTGTTTTTATTAGCATGTTATAGCACTTTGTTCTTCATTAAAAAGTAAAGCTTTTTTAAACGGAAGGCTGATTGCATTCAAACTTAATTTTAAGCTTGCTTTTCTTTTAGTCAGTGGAGTGAAGAAGATGAAATTGCAGACTACAAGCAAAACTGTGAATGGATGGATGAATGTCAGGATGTAATGTTTGAGACCTGGTATGAAAAGATAGCTCAAGCTGACCCAGAGAAGCAGAGAAAGGTGACCTCATGTTTTGTATATTTATCTGCAGAAGGGCTAAATAAGAGACCTTTAAAAGCCTAAAGGGGAGAAAGGAATCTGGTTTATAATGAACTTTTACGAGTTGAATCTCTGTAGACTTTCAAGAGTCTAAAATTATTAAAAGATCCCCATTCATTTTTAGCAGGGGGAACGTTCTGCTTTCTGTCTGAAGCTTTCTCAAAGTCAGACAATAACACTCGAGTGAACTGTGTTGATTTTTTGCTGTAGATGCACATGTTTGTGGCTCGTTACTGTGACCTGTTAAACGTGGACATTTCCTGCGATGGCTGCGATGAAATTGCGCCGTGGCATCGCTACCGCTGTCTGCAGTGCAATGACATGGATCTCTGCAAAACTTGTTTCCTTGGTAAGAGCCACTCAATAACCCTCACAACCCTGTGTTCGAAGCCAAAAGAGTATCTTGTAAATTATACACAAAATAAATGTTTAACTTTTTGTTTGGAAATGTTTAACTTTTCTTTCCCTAATATGTATGTGAGCTTCAAATTAGGAAAGGTCGTTTCTCAAAAAGATTTTACAGGGATATCTTTCTTTACAGGTGGAGTTAAACCTGAAGGACATGAGGATGACCATGAAATGGTGAACATGGAATATGCCTGTGATCACTGCCAAGGAGTTATCATAGGTCGGAGGATGAACTGCAATGTGTGTGATGACTTTGACCTTTGCTATGGATGCTATCATGCAAAGAAATACTCTGACAGGTATTAAAAATGTGATTTGCTTTCCCCCATGTGAAAGGCATATTGACATAAGACATATTGAAAGACAATATTTAGTAGCTAAATACAATCAGTCATTCTCATGGTGTTTCCTGAAAAGCTGTGCCTGAGATCAGAACATCTCCTTGGTATCCTTTGGGGAAATAAAGATAGGACCAGTTCAGCAAAAATGTCTGGAAACCTGCCTCAACCTCTGAAGTCATTGGGCAGCAATTGTTTTCTGAATGTGGCTAGGAAAGCTGCAGAAATAGTCCTGTATGACAGGATAGAAGAGATGATCACTTTCGTGGAAAACAATTTCAGTGCTTGACACCAGAAGTCATAAAAACCAGGTCCGCAGTTTGAACCTCTGGAATTTGTTGGGTTTTAAGTGGTTTCCTGTGAAGGTGTTTTGTGCTGACTGACTGGCTGTGTTGGTTAGCAAACACCAGCTGCATTCCTGAATGATTTTCCTCCTTGCAGCCACTTGCCCACCCACAGCATCACGGTGTATCCCATGGTGACCATCCGAATCAGTGACCGCCAGCGCCTCATCCAGCCCTACGTCCACAACTACTCCTGGCTGCTCTTTGCTGCCCTGACTCTCTACAGTGCAGATCTGGCAAATGGGGAGGAAGTAGAAGGAGAGAAACTGGATCCCCAGGTCCTCAGTCATGCCAGAGTTCTGCAGCATCAGTGCATTCAGCTCATTGGGGACTGCCTGATGAAAGCACAGCATGGAAAAGGTGAGTCAGCTCCTGCTGCTCTGAACAATGCTTTCTACAAGTGTCAGAAATGTCTGTGGTTACTCACTTTAAAGTTTCCAAAGGAAAGGGGAAGCTACTGTGTACTTCACTGAGAATAACTGTTTATGTAGAAAGCAAATGTAGAACAAGTGTCGTTCAGGGTCAGTGGAACATGGAAAATCGAGTGCTTGAGAAAATTAATTTTATGCTTACATAAACATTGGAGACAACTTGGCAAGTTGGTGGTTGTTTTTTTTTCCATCTTAGCTGTTGTAAAGGGATCAGTAAATACAGCTTCATGTTCTGTTAGTAATGTATCACTGACAGCTGAAGGACAGCAAATAACTTGGTGGAAAAAGCTTTTTGTTCTGCATCTCTTGGGAAGAGATTTTTAACCATGTTTGTGGTATAAATTTCTGGCAGTGGTGTTCATTTGTCTGGAAATGGAGGTTTCTGTGAACAAAAACCTACTACAGAAAATAGGGTGATATAAGAGGGACCTATGGTGAATGTATCAAAAATTCTGGACTAAAATTCAAGTAAGTTTGCTGGTAGTTTTTGTGAGCAGCTCTAATACAGCTGAAATACCACCACCACCAAATACTTATGCATACTCATTAATTAATCTGTCTACAATGTTCAGTTCTATTGTGCAAGTGGTCAGAAGATTGAAAAATAAGACAAATTTCATTTGTTATTCATAATTTACACTCTACTGCTTTCTTAAATTAAGACCTCTATCCCAATGGCATCTTTGAGGTGGAAGATGTCACCACCTGTCCATCACTAGTATTTAATGGAACTACATAATGATATGAGCTTGATGGAAATCATGTTTTTGATTGACTTAATGTTCAAAAGAAGTTTCTGAGAGTTTGCAGCTCTGTTTTAAAGTGTTTCAGTTCTGCTTTTCATCTCTTTTACCACTCAACAGCTAAATAACTTTTATAACTTTCATGCTCCCAGGACTGAAAAATTTAGCTCTCCTCTCCATGTTACCAGAAGATGAGTCTTTCTCAGAGAATGACACTGTTTCAGGCAGTCCTTCCACAGACAGTGCTCCAAAAAGTCATCCTGGTGATAAAGCAGGGAAAGGAAGAGATGAGAAACCCAGCACAGGCTCTTTGCTGCGTCGCAGTGTAAGTACCTGTTATTTCCAGAACCCCTGGTGTCAGGTATGTGATCTGATATTAAACATCTTCAGATGCCCAAACAGCCTATTCTGAATGTGGAACTGAAATAAGGGATAGTAATGATTTCAATTATAGGTAAAACTCGAGGGGCAAGGGGACAGTTGTTTTTTTTCATTAGATCTGGCTGATAAAAAACTTCTTGTTCTGAACTGATTGACAAAAGTGTTGGAGGAGAGGGGCATGTCTTGGTCTTTGTGAAAGAGCTGTCATTTCATTTCCCCTGGTTGTTAGCACTGTTAAGTAGGAGGATGAGTTTCCTACACTTTTATACAGTGTTTAAAACTATTATAGTGTAATAATTTTATGCAGAGAGATACGAGCAAAATAAAAAACCATAATTTAATTGTATGGAAGCTTAAGAATGAATACATCACGAAATTCTTCAGTAAAAGGTTTTGATACTCAAAGAAAAATGTTTATCAAGTGCAGATGGCTGACTTCTTTCCATACTTGTTCCTGCAGGTATTAAATTTTCTTTTAATCTTTTAGTACTTTTGTTTTATTTTTAGGGGAAAGGAGATGCTCACAAGGAAATCCAGTCTCCTGCAGAAGATAAAGTAAGAAAACAAGAAATTGAAATCAAAGCTGTCTCTGCAAAGAAAGCTGTTGTGAGACAAGAGTCAGACTTGTCTGTGGATAGGAATGTTCCTCCAACAGGTAAAAAATGATTTCTCATTTTCCCTGTCACAGAAATATCCATTCATCTGCAAACAAATAGCTGTCCTTTTTGTTCCTAATCCAGTTTTGTATATTTTCAAATGTCTATGTCTGCTTTGTGAAAACCTGCCAGACATTGCTTTGAACAACTGCCTTGCAGTCAGTTTAAAGGAGTCTGGAAATGGGAGTAGATTTCCACAAATATTTATCCATCTATAGAGATTATAGTTCCTGTTGGACTAACACAACACTTATGTGTTCTGATGCACTTGGGAAAAAAAATTAAGTGTCTTACCCTGTTAAAGACTGGGATTGTTAGAATTATGATAATTAAATGGATCTGTCTGTAGCACTGTCCTTTATATTTTTTTACTAGATGGTATAAATTTCTTTATCTTCTGTCTTCCATACACTTTTATAAAGACTTTATTTTCAAATGGTAATAATTATTTTTATAATTTCTGTTTATTTTTAGATTTGGATTATAAAAATTAAGCTATCACTTATTTCTTTTATTTTTAATGTCACTTAGGGGATTTTCTTCTTTTGTTTTTATTACAAAGCAGGTGACTCCCTCTCAGAGGATGCAGTCCAAAAGCCAACAGAGAAGGTTTTAATACCTAGCCAGGAACAAGTTTTTGCTGAATGCTCTCAGAAGAGGATTCTGGGATTGCTGGCAGCTATGTTACCACCTTTCAAATCAGTTAGTTCTTTTTACTTGAATCTGGGTAGTTTTCTAGGTGCACAAATAACATGAATAAAATTCTTAGGAATTAAATGTAGGATATGGGCCCTTGTTGCTTACATGTTATGAAATGTGAATTAGAATGTTATCAGACATTGACATCACTAAGGAATGTAAGGGCTTGTTCCTGGGTGGGGGGAGAGGGAAGGGTATTTTTGTGTCTGTGAAGTAATGCTTTAACTGTTCAGCAGTTTAAATCTTCAGTTTAGCATCACATGTCAGGTCACACTAACAGGCCAGTAACCAAAGTAGGAATGTGGTTTCTCAGTCCTTTAGTCCCATTTGAAAGACCTTTAGAACAGAAGCTTTTGCATGTGCTGACTTTGACTAAAAATCTTGTTTTCTTTCCCTGCCTCACTGACATTTTTCTCTCTCCACAGGGCTCCACAATGTCTCTGATCAACCTGGAACAAATACTTCCACTGATGTTTCATGTTGTAATCTCAAATGCTGGCCACCTGAATGAAACTTACCATTTAACCTTGGGACTCCTAGGCCAGTTAATCCTCAGGCTTATGCCTGCAGAAGTGGATGCTGCTGTGACTAAAATCCTTTCAGCCAAACATAATTTGTTTGTACCAGGAGATGGGTCTACAGTGCCAGAAGGATGGAAGACAACTCATCTTCTGTTCAGTCTGGGAGCTGTGTGTTTAGACAGGTGCTTCTTACCTTAACCCAATTAGTTAATCTCTGCTGAACAGTTATTTTCTTTCATGTGTGCCTCGTGCATAGAGGCTTTTTAATAGAAAGGTAATTAAACCTGTACCCTGGTCATGGGAGGGGCTCAGCATCTGCAGCCCTTGTTGCAGAGGGAATCTTAATTCCTTCCCAGAAGAAGGCTGGCTGCTGAAGAGTGGCCTGGTTTCCTGTGCTTACCTACACAGTATGTCGTGGAGGATGAAGTGATGTTTGGAAACTATGAGGAAAACCAAAAATACAGTCCTTTATTTTTTGTGTGACATTAATTCTCTCACATTGTTACAAATCTCTTGTGTAACTTCGGAAAGGAGGAGGGTGTGTCACATAACTATCGCAGGGCCTTCTGTGTGAGAGTATTTGAGAGAGAGGTTTTTGTAGTAAAATAGCACTGGAAACAGCAGGGAGGGATGGATTTTGAAGATCCTGAGAAAGCACTCAAGCATTCTGAGATTATTGTTATGCCTGTTAAATGTGACTTATTTTTTATTGTAGCTGTGTTTTATAGAGAGGGTTCATATACAAATAGAAAATATGAAATTTAAAGGCAGAATATGCAGATCATAAGTTGAGGGAAGGGATTTTCTCACAAACTAACTTTAGTGTGAGGAGACCAGTCCCTGTAGGTTATTTGTGTGATCCACAGAGTAAGCAGGTAGTCACATACATGGGAAATAAACCTCTTGCTGCCACGCAAACAGAAACTTCTGAATTCTAAACTAAAATTCAGAACTAACAGTGGCAATGTTCAGGCATACTTTGATTTGAGACTCTAAATGCTCTCAGAAAACAGAACAGTATTTATGCTCTACGTAAAACAAAGAATTCATGTGTCAGCCGCCATCAAAGCATCAAGTATTTAGAAAAACAGTTCTGTAATGATTTGAAAGCTGCAGCTGAGACAGATTACCAGTGACATGCTGCCTGGAGGACAAACAGCTCCAGGTAAGTGTGCAGAGCCCTGCTAATGCAGCTGTTGCTTTGCAGCCGTGTCGGCCTGGACTGGGCCAGCTCCATGGCCGACATCCTGCGCGCCCTGAACGCCTCGGCGCAGTGGCACGGCGTGATCGCCGCCTTCACCCAGCACTGCGTCAAGCAGCTGCCCTTCCAGCTGAAGCACACCAACATCTTCACTCTGCTCGTGCTGGTTGGCTTTCCTGAGGTAAGAGGCCTCTCGGTCTTAAAGGAAATGGAATTGGTTAAAGCTTTTGGGTGTCTGTTTCTAAATACTACAGATTCCGTCAACTGGGGGTAACCTTTGTAAGATTTCAAGCCTGGTGTGTGTCAGTGTTTGCATTTTTCTACTTGTGCACAATTAATGTTGGTCTAATGAAGAATAATGAGCTGGTTTTGCCAGGCATTTCTTTAGAACTGCTACAAGCAAACCAGCTTCATTTGTTTGAGAATCAAAAAGGACTTTTGTACAAGCAAAACAATCCAATCTCCATCTTGATGTTTGTAACTGATACATTGCTCATACAACATTAAATTGGTTGTTGTAGACATCTCTTTTATAGACTCAAACTGCCATTTTCTAAAGATCAGCAAATACCTGGCAGCAAGCAATGGTTCAGCTAAAAAATACAATACCAAGAGTAAGCAAATATAACCAATGGCTGTGTATTTGTAAATACGTGTTCCAAATCCTAACTGCAGTTCTGCTGCCATTTCAGGTGCTGTGTATGGGCACTCGTTCTGTCTACATGGACAATGCTAACGAGCCTCATAATGTGATCATCCTGAAGCACTTCACTGAGAAAAACAGGGCAGTGGTTGTAGACATCAAAACCCGAAAGAGAAAAACAGGTTCTGTGACATTTTTGTTTTATCAGAGAATCACAGAGTATTTCCTTACAGTTTGTTATGGATACCCAAAAGCAAATGTTAACTAGACCACTTTGAGCAGGTCTGCAGAGTTTGAATTCCATCATTAGTAAGTTGCCTGACTTTCTGCTCATAGTTTACCAAATTCTGCTTGCAGGTCACTGCCAAATTGTGAAGCTTCTGCAGTAATTATTTCAATTATCTTTATTCAGAAAAGGATTTAGAAAACTATTGAGACCATTCTGTTAATTGAGATCTCAGAAATAGGCTTTTGATGAAGCAGTTGTTTCTGTTTCAATATTTGTGTACTGCTTGTGTCTTATCCTTTACAAATCCGTGCTTAATGTTTTAAAACAATTGCTAATTTAAAAACAGTTTGTATATCCCTAAAATTTGACACCAAGTGAAACATTTAATATATAACAAATGAGTTGGATTTTTAGGAGCAAGGGCTTTTCACTTTGCATGACCTAATGTTGTGAAGTTAATAAAACAAAGGTTGTCCTAAAATTTGACTACTGAAGTTATGTAAAAGACATTTGGAAAAATCAACAGACTAAACTGCTTTTTGATATTGAAGGAAGATTTGAATATAAAAGCTTTTCTTTTTGTTTAACTGTTAACATTTTAAACAGTAAGGTCAACAGTATTTATTTCATCATATCAATTGCAGGTCAGAATTTTCCTCATTTTAATTGTAAAATACAACATGTACTGCTTTGCATGCTGTACTGCTAATGTGCAAGTATGTGCTGTTGCCAGAAGTGACCTAGGAATTTTTAAGTTGTACTGAAAACTGAAATACTTTCTTGACTGTTCAGGAAATCTGAGATAATTTTTGTATAAGACCTTTATTAGAACATAATTGATGTAAGGATGTCTCATGTCTCAACCTACTCATATCTACTAAGAGATGACTCCACAATGTTTTAAAGTGAGCCAAGTGAATTGTGTTTTTTCTCTCTTGTAGTGAAAGACTATCAGTTGATTCAGAAATGTGGGCAAGAAGGCAGTGATTCCCAGACCCAGCTGAGACAGTACCTGCAGCACTTTGTCCTCATCTCCACCCACCTCCTGCAGACCAGCATGGACAGCAGCTATGCTGAGGCAGTGGAAACAACCTGGGTCTTGTCTCTGGCTCTAAAGGGGCTTTACAGAACTCTGAAGGTACCTGGCACATAGAATAGGATAGAGAAATAAAAATTCATGTTCTGCCCTGTGCTACAGGAACTTGGGTATTGACTGAGCACACTGGGGAATTACCACGAGGGCGTTTCTCTCACAGCTGGATCCCTTTATGCCCAGTCTGTAGGGAGGTGAAAATGTTGCTGGGCTTTAAATAGCTTTTGTGAGTCTGAGCTGGAAGTTGTTCTGCTTCTCCTCTGTGGGAGCCAGCCATTCAGGAGAGCTCAGGAAGAAATTCATAGAGATATGAATAGAGTAAAGCTCACTCTTCTCACTCCTGAAGTATTTGAAGAGGAAATGTTTTTTTTTTTGGACTGCCAGATCAAAACAGATACTCAGTTACTACTCTGTGCATGTCATAGATGATACCCCTGAGGGATTTGAAGTGGGGATTTTTATTTTAGGGAGATGAAAGAAAAAAGATTCCCAGTGTAGTTCATCTGGGCAGGAAATTCACCCGAGGCTGTGTGACAAGACCTTGCAAGCACTCCTTATTTAGTTATTTATTTGTGTGTGTGTGTCTTATGTGTGTGTGTCTGTGTGCAGATTCATGGCTTTAAGGAGATCCAAGCTGCCTTTCTTCAGTCTGGTTTACTCAAACTTCTGGTGAAGAAGTGTAGCAAAGGAACTGGCTTCAGTAAGACTTGGCTTCTCCGAGACTTGGAGGTAAGAAAAGTGACATTTTGTAAAAAATCAGGCTTCACACAGTGGCCTGAAAGGTTATGTCAGTGCACTACCCTCCTGGGGAGAAAAACTCAATATTATCTCTAATTAGTCTCTAAAAAAATGTTGACTTCACTGTATTCCTGTATCTGCCTCCTTCTGCCCATCATAATAGTGTAGATATTAGTCTAAATTCTTTAAAGTGGGAGCTGGTTTTCACTAATCTGATTTTCTTTGGAAAAAAATTTGCAGGATGAGACATTACTCACCTACTCAGATTGTTTTATGAATTTTATTTAGACTGTACTTGAAAATTCCATTCTTCAATTTAGAAAATAATCTCGAAGAAAAGCATGATTTGCACAAGGTTTTGCTGCAGTGCAGGTGGGGAGATCAATGCACATGTGGGCATATTCTTTCACAGTGGTTGTTAATTGCTGAAAGATAAGTGTGGTTCAACTGTTAGTTATGTTTTATCTTGGGCAGGAGTTGAGTTAATTCATATTTAGGACTATGCTGAAACCAAAGGGCTGTTTTCAAAGGAGAAGGGTGTGTAGGGGCATCACTGGCATTTTGGTGATAGTCACCTTTGCTCTGGTTTTGTCTTGGAATCTTCAAATCTTTTATGTACTGAAATGATTAAATAATTATTTCCTCAACTTTCTCTGCACTTTCAGCTAATCACTGAAGTTGTCTTTGCAGCAGCATGGAAGGTGTAACTCATTAGTGAAGTGGGAAATGGTTTTGTTTTGTGTTTTGGGGGTTGTTTTTTTCTTTTTTTTAGGTGTTGCTGCTTTGTAAAATAGCATGTGTTAAGCACTGTCCGGGTCTGATAATGTTCTTCTAAAATGCTGATGGCAAATAAACTAATAATACCTACAGCTGTCACACCATATGCTACCTTTTTTCTGTGTAGATTTTGTCAATAATGCTGTATTCCTCAAAGCAAGATATCAGTTCCCTGGCTGAACAGGAGGATACTGAACTGGAAGACAGGGAACAAGACCAAGATGTGGAGCAGCCTGTTGTTGGTCCTGTTGATTTAGAGCAGAATAAGCTTGATCCTCTGGAGGGCCTGGATGAAGCCACCAAAATATGCTTCTTGGTATTTAAATTAATTTATCTCCTTTTGGGTAATTGAGCATTTGCTAGTTGCATAAAACATTTGGTAGTTCCTATGGTTATTTTTCTTCTAGACTTACAGAGTATGGGTCTATGATTTCAATGTGTTGTTCTTTAAAGAAAATAAAATAGAACTCCACTAATGAATGCTACAAAATCATTATACAGTGTTTTGCTAAATTGCTTCTCATTATTGCTAATCCAGATATTAAGTTCTTTAATTCTCTACCTACAAAGTGGAGAATAGTGCTTAGGTCATCCTTAAAGAAACTCATCTTTCTTTTCCCCCTCTAATGTTGTTTGCTTTTTTTTTTCATTTCTTTTTGCTCCTTGCTCAGATGACACACGATGCACTTAATGCACCTCTCCATATTCTTCGAGCCATGTATGAGCTGCAGATGAAAAGAACAGATTCTTTTTTCCTGGAAGTTCAAAAGAGGTATGTGAAGGTCTGGGTCCAGCAGAGGAACTGTGGTGGGGGGAAATCTAAAATCCTCTTGGTGCTGGATAGGAATTCTTCCAAGGATAAGATCTGGTTTTCATGTGTGAAAAAGCAAGGAAATAAACTCCTGCTAAGTTGTATTTATGGAAGCAAGTCACCATCTCCTGAAACACATCACATGCTCTTTTCTATGTGGTAACTCCCATATAAAGAGCTACTATGGCTCTGAATTCTGTGAACTGAGGAAGAGTCAAGAGCTCACATGTGGCTTCTGGTACTCAAAGCATCTCACAGAAACACCATGTTCTCACAGAAATGAGTGATTTTGTAACATTTAAATCCCTTGGCTTGTTAGAACAGGGGAGCAGTTAACGTGATAAAAATAGGTAGAGTTTAATCTTTCCAAAACAGAAGGTGGGAAGATTTAATTTGCATTTAATTGCCCTAATTGAGTTTGCATTACTTTGGAAACACATTTGTGTATTTTTGATTTTCTTTTGCCTCTGTAAAGGTTTGATGGGGATGTAATCACGACGGATGAGAGGATCAGGACACTGGCTCAGAAGTGGCAGCCCAGCAAACGCCTGAGGCTGGAGGAGCAGAGTTCCAAGGCAGTGGATACAGATATGATCATCTTACCCTGTTTGGTATGGACATCTCTACAAACAGGAGCAATTGGGAAATAATGAATTTTGGCATTGAGTAGCTTCTGTTTTGTAACTTCAAACCTGAGAAATCTTTTTTAAACATCTGGAATAATCTGTTATCAATGTTCTATGTCAAAATCAGTGAGCAGGTACAAGAAGCAAGTATTTCTTCCTTGTTATTCCTTCCTTAAGGAAGAGAAAGAACTTGATTCCCAGGTCAGGAGAACAAACTGTGATTGCAGGCTGTAATTTCCTCCCCTTACACAAGAGAGATTGTATCTCATTGCTGTAAGCTCATGCCGTGCTACTGTTTTAGTTTATCATTGTTATCTTACAGTAAGTTCAGCAGAACAAGGAAGCAATGAATTTATCTTGTAAAGTAGACACTACACTCACAAGCTTTAGGTTTTGCATTCAATAGCAGGGTCCCACAGCTCTGCTTTATTTTGGGGGCTCGTTCCTGGCCGTGTGGTGTCACCAGCACAGCTGTTTATCAGTTGCATAGCAAAGGGCAAGGAGCTTCCTGAAGTAGTTTCACATAATTAGAAGAAAAAAAATAGGCCTTTCAACAGCTTATACAGAGGCTGTGAAATACATAGCCCTGGAAATTGTCCAAACTTAACTGCACAAAACCCTGATTTTGAAGTTCTCTCAGCTTTAAGTCAAATTTTGACCAAAAGTCCCTCCCAACTTGCCTCATTTCATGGCACGTGATAGCTTTAGATCTGTAGGTCAGCTTCAGTTAACACTTCTGGTTAGAATTCTAACTGCTGTTTCCACAAATGCATCAGTGTATAGTGAGGTGTGCTGACATAAACAGTGTTTCTCAGGAAATACGTCCCTGTAGCTGTGTGAGAGATCCCACTTTCACGGGTTTTTTGGCAAATTCATCTGTAAATTCATCTCGAAGTTTGACTGGTCAGACATCCAAACATACAGCAGTAAATTATTGACAGCCTATTTTCAAACTTGCATTTCTCTTCTTGCAGTCAAAGCCTGTACTCTGTGATAAAGCCACAGAAGAAACCAATCCTGTTGCCCAGAAGCTCATCACCAACACGGAGAGTGACCTGCAGCTCAGCTATGCCAAGCAGCGGCGCACCAAGAGCTCCATTCTCCTGCACAAGGAGCTGGACTCCAGGAGTAAAAAGGCTGTGAGGGACTACCTGTATCGTGTCAATGAGGCCATTGCAGTTCTGTATGCCAGGCATGTGCTGGCATCCTTGTTAGCTGAGTGGCCTGATGATGTGGCAATAAATGAGGAGATCCTAGACCTCAGTGGCCCAGCCCATATGACATACATCCTGGACATGCTGATGCAGCTAGAGGAGAAGCAGCTGTGGGAAAAAGTAAGTGGATTTCACTTAGACATGTGAACAAAACCTGTGCCTACATGCCATGAGACTCTGACTAACTAAAATACTTGCAGTTCCTTTTTTTAAACTAAATTGAAACTCCAAAATTTAAATTAGTTCTGAAAAACCAGTTGGAATCTGTCAGTGTCTTGATGTGCTGATCTTGTTAACAGAAAATGAAAGACTAGCTCTGTAGAGAGATCTCCTTCAGTTATGAAAGAGAAATTGGTAAAATAGGCAGTACCTTTTAAAAGCTGCTTTTACTTAGATCTCAATGTGTGTAATACCTGCTACTCCACTGATGAGCTGCTGGTGGAAGTGATCTTGGAATTACAATAGAATGTTGAATGAAAGTGTCAGCTCAAGGCTTCACAGCAGTCAAAGCAAATCAAGTGCTGGGAATCTTTAAAGAAGGAATGAAAAATACAGCAGAAGGCATTGATATGCCACTGTACCAATACCATGCACTCTTTTGGACTGCAGTGACACCCTCATCTCATTAAAAAATCTAAATAAGATGCAGTACAACTGGAAGAGGTCTAGAGGAGAATGGCAGGGATTATTACAGCCATGGAATAACTTCAGTATGAAGAACCAACTGGTTTTCTTCATTCTGGATCTTTCCCCTGTGGGGCATTGAGGGAGAAAGAGTAATGGAAAAGTCTGTTCCTCTTTCTCTGTAGATTTAAAGCAGTAAATAGCATGCAAAAGTTAAGAGCAAGTATTATTCACTGGCCCTCCCAGTAAGAAAACAAAGGAGTGTCAGATTAAGGTAATAAGTGGCAGGTCCAAAACAAACCAAAAGAACAGGTTCTTGACACAGTATGTCATGGAAATTGTTGCCCCAGGGTGTTTTTATGGGTTCTGAAAAGGGCAGGATGAACTGATAGAATAAAATCTATTAAGGCATATTAAATACAAAAGCATAGCCTTTGTCTTAGGCTGTTGTGCAAGTGCAAGGCAAAGAGTGCATTAAGGGAACTGCTACATGCTGCCTTTGGTTTTTAAACTCCTTTTCCCAAGAAACCAGTTTTTGGCTGATTTGGAGATTGACCTGCTGGTCTGAGCTGGTGCCTTACATTTTATGGAGGAGTTAGGAGATGGCAGGTGAAGAGATGTAATGTGTTGCTTTGATGACCTGAAAGGGCCTCAAGTAACAGAATTCCCAATTCAGGGCTTTTGTGCACTTTGAAAAAATAAGAAAAAGGGAGACTCAGGTGGTTCTGAATTATATTTAGTGTATCCTGATAGATTAAAGGGCATTTTTGGGAGGTTTTAAAGTCACAGAACTTGCATCTGCTGCTTTCAAAACTTCAGCCACCTAATTGATACTTAATGATTTCTTCTTAGGCACAGAGTTGTACATTTTTTGAAAGCTAAAGTATATGACATATTCCATTCAAACCAAAACCTTGTAGGTATAGAAGGCAAAGGTGCCTGTTTAGTATGTTAACAAAGTTGTTTATCTTACTTGGTTACAGCTTTAGTTTGCTGTTAATTACTTTATGGATTAGCCTTGATTCTAGCAGTTGTGGGAAGAGATGTAGCAAATATCTGCCATGTTTTTATCAAATGAAGAATGAAAGATCCAGAACAGAGGACAGAGTGGAATCTTTTGTGCTTATGGAGATGACACTTAGTAGGCATCATGTGTGAATTTCTTGCTGGTACCTTGATTCCCTCTTCCAAAACACTGTGTGACTGGACGTGACTCGTGTCAGCCATCAGCATGTACAGCTGTCAATGTTCTTTTGACAGTAAATTCTATTCACACGAGGTTGCTTCTCCCCAGATTCTGCAGAAAGTGCTGCACGGGTGCAAGGAGAACATGCTGGGGACCATGGCCCTGACAGCCTGTCAGTTCATGGAGGAGCCAGGCATGGCCGTGCAGATGCGGGAATCTCAACATCCTTACAACAACAACACCAACTTCGAGGTAAGGCAGGCAGGGATTCCAGTGCATGGCTTGAAGCTGAAATCACCAAGGGGTTGGAGCAGAAGCCCCTCAAAGTTCCACGTGGGTATCTGTGGGACTCCTGTGCTTGAAGCACCCGTGAAGTCCGCTCAGTCTGGCTTGGAAAGGCTGATGTCAGATAGCTGAGGCCTTGCCCTGCAAAGAAACATGTTCAATCAGGCACTTTATTGTAATTCTAATTCAATCGTATGAAAAGTGCATCACTTACATGGTTTTACTGTGCATGTATTTGAAATAGATCAGATTTGTAAATGGTTTCAAGGCCTTAGTGATCAAATATTTCTACCCTTCCATCCAAAGATTTGTTTCAGTTGGCCTGTTATTCCCTTGTGCTGTTAGATGAAAGTAGGAGTGGTGTCTTTTTTCTTGTATTTCTCATTTCAGACTCTTCCCCTGACACAAACAGGGGATTTTCTGATTTTTTTTTTCTTGATACTGTTTGAAAGCATTTTTCTAATATAGTTTGGTAAGTAATTATTGCCTCTAGGCAGTCATGGGATTTTTAATTTCCCTGCTGCTCTGAATCTCCTGATTTTTATTTTTAAAATGCATATAACCCCTTAGGTTCTGACAGTGAGATCAATATCAGAAACAGTTACTGCTTTTGAAAAAGAAAAGCATTGCTGGCGATTAATTTTACATGCTTAACAGCTAATGTGAACAATAGGCCCTGCTTTACATTTGTTAAATTAGCTCTGGGTAAAAATACCTAACAGTTTTTTTACTCATAGAGATGCTGTTATATCTCCCTTGTTTGTATGGTGAAAGTTACGTGTGTTCTGGGTGGTACAGACAGGACACACAGCTGCTGTGTTTATTTCTCAGGACAAAGTTCACATTCCCGGTGCTATCTACCTCTCCATCAAGTTTGACTCCCAGTGTAACACAGAGGAGGGCTGTGATGAGCTGCTCATGTCCAGCAGCAGTGATTTCCAGCAGGATCGGCACAGCTTCAGTGGGTCTCCACAGAAATGGACTGATTTTGAGCTTCCAGGTGAATATGCACTGATTCAAGGTTCTGTAGGGTATTGCTGGGACTCCTGAGAGAAACTCCTGATGAGTTAAATGTGAATGTTCCTGAGATGTGTAGGAAAAAAGCCAATCCTTTCCTTGTCCCACTCTGTTTGCTCTGACGTGCTGCTCTTGCATTTGTTTCTCAAAAGTGGCTTATCTGTTGTTGTGCTGTGACCTTTTCTTTCCAGCCCTCAGTCAAAGCATGCACTCAGCTACTGGAAACAAATTTGATCTTGGTTCTGTTCCAACACAGTCCTTGTTCTGCACGATATTCACTTACGTTGTTTATGCCTTGTCTTACTTTCCACAGGAAGCACATTTTTTTATAAAAAAAAAAAAGATAGGCTTATCTCTGTCTCAGTGCTCTGCTGCTGCTCCGAGCAAAGAGAGCCAGTGCCAACGCCTTGGCTCCAGCTGGTGCCACTGAGCACAGCTGGAAAAAACCCAGGGTTTGACTGCCAGCTGCACTCTGGATTCTCTGAGCACATTTGGGAGAGCACAGCGTAAATACCAGGGAGCTCAAGGACTGCACAGTTCCCTGCTTCTGATTTTAAATTGTTTTAACCCACTGAGCACTGGGGCACTGCAGGAAACTCTTGACTTTGAGTACTGTCAGCACCTGTAAATAGATTTAGGAACTTTCTTAGCAAACCAGTTTGGGTTACAAGGTGCTGGTTTTGAGTTACAAGGTGCTAGTTAGAAGCAAACGTGTGTACTGTAGAAATATTTTAGATTTTTGTGAACTTCTGTCTTCCTTTTCCTCCCAAATAGTTGCAGAGGTTTGCCAAGGAGCTGAACTTCGAGGCCCATTGTTTAAACCAGTTCTGGCTGTGAAACTTGAATTTCACCTTGTGAAAGTTCATTTCCAGACAAGGCTGTCTGGATTAAGGCTCTTGATTTCAGAAGGTTTTTGCTGAAACCAGACATTTAAAGGCTTCTGGGCTTTTCATTTGATTGCAGGGCTTTCTCCCATGAGTAGGAGAGAACATTGTCTCCATTTCATGATAAAAAGGGAAATTCTTTTTTAGATATTTCCTTTTAAATCCTAAAAAATGTTTTCAAAATTTTTCTTGTTCATGAAACTTTGAAAATTCTGCTTCCCAATGAAAACTAGCCTGCTTGTCCCACGGTGACAGGCTTTTTCATGGGGCAGAAAGATATTTTAAGTTTTAACAGCTCTAATATTATAGAGCACAGTAGGTAAGAAGTTTTGTGCAGCTTACAGCCAACTACCAGGATTTATCTCTGAAGGTGTAGATACTACAATGACAAAAAAAATTACAAAAACGTTTTGAATATTTTTTGCCTGATTGTAAAGTGGTCAAATGTTTTGATAGCCCTTTTAAGTGATTAACAGTTTTCTTCCCTAGAGTAAAAATGTTCAATTTAATTTTCTGATGTGTAAAAATTTTACTTTCAAATTTTTAAACCTTTTGTCCAATGAATTCAAGTGTGGTTTTAAAGAACGTGGCTGCCTGTTTAGGGGTTCTTTTTTCATAATTCATAACTGATCCAATAATGCAATTGGAAAAGTGAAGTTACATGTACAGAATATGGAATTTCTTTCATTTTCTCTCTTTAGTTGTCAAAAATGTAAAAGACATTCCTAAAAGACATTATCCTACCTATCCAGTATCTTTAGACAGGTGAAACCATTGTGGGTTTTGCTTCAGCCTCCTCTTTGTCACCCTGTTCTGTGTGTTTCATAGTTACCAAAAAATAAAAGACCACCTCTCTTGAATGAAGACATCTAGGATTAATTAATTTCAGACTTTTCATTTTAATTGTATTTGAGATGGCAAAACTAACTCAGAAGGAATAATGTGGGCTTTCTTCCTTCCCTGCACATAGGAGACACACTCTACTACCGATTTACTTCTGACATGAGCAACACTGAGTGGGGTTATAAGTTTACAGTGACAGCAGGTCATCTGGGAAGGTTTCAGACAGGTAAGAGATGCTCAGAATGTACTGAAAAGGGCCTTTTTAGTCATTTTGCTGAGCTTTGAGAGACTTGTGGTTATCCCTTTTTCTTGACTTAGAATTTGCATTCAGTGTCTTAGAAATAACATGATCAGGTTTGTTCAAGTTGAAACTCAACTGATGTCTCTTATTTCCTGTGACTTTGGGGTAGAAATACAAAATTTTCACAGAGACTTGGAGATTACAATTATAATAATGTAATTTGCATCCAGAATCTCATTACATGATAGTAATCACACAGAGTATTTAGTAAACACTCTAGGATGCCATAATTGGAAACAGAAGTAATGGTAATTGCATTTTTCAAAAGTGGTTATCCATTAAAATAGGATGGTTCTGGGTCTAATTTCTAGCATAAGAGGTTTTGTTAGTTTATTTTAGAGTTTAAATATTTTTAATGAAATTGAGGCTGGTGGATAATTTCCTATCAGCAAAACTCTACTTCATATTACATAATAGGGAGGTCCTGTGGTTTGTTTGCCTTATTTGGGCAAAAAATAAATTTTGGATATTATTCTAATTTTTATATAAGTTTTGCCTCAGAAAAGAGTTGCCCTGTCAGGATGTAATCTAGAATTATCTCAGATCTTTGTTTGGTATTTTAATTCAATATTTCTGGCTTGCCAGAGCAATACTTGGCATATGGAGAAAACTGATTATACGAACAGAATGTGTCCCTAAAAAACTTAACAGCAGTTTGAATTTTCTTTTTTTCCAGGGTTTGAAATCCTAAAGCAGATGCTGTCTGAGGAAAGGGTAATTCCTCACCTCCCACTGGCCAAAATCTGGGAGTGGCAGGTGGGGGTGGCGTGTCGGCAGACGGGTCACCAGCGCCTGAAGGCCATCCACCTGCTCCTGAAGATTGTGCAGTGCAGCACCCAGGGGTGAGTGCTCTGCTCCCATCCTGCTCCAGTGGCAAAGGGCAACAGAAAGGCACTAAACTGATACTATTTGAAGGGAAAAAACCCTGTGATTTGAAGCAGGTATTCCTAATTTGCCTGTCGGATACAATTTACAGTGCTTTGATAGCAGAAACTTATTACTTCCTCTTCTTTCCTGGCCTTTGAAAAAGTCCAATGAATTTAAATGTTGTAAAGAAAAAAAAATCACCCCAAAACAGGATGAAGGTAGATTTCAATTCGTTTTCTAGAAATTATTCTCTTTGTATTAGTTACACTGCTGCATTAAGGTAAGGATGAAATAATAACCTGGTGAAGTGATGATCTGATTCTCTGTAAAGTAGATAGATTTTAAATTATTATTTTTAGCTGTACCACTAAGCCTATAATTGAGTTTTAGAAGGGATATATGTCCTTAAGCTTATGTATGTATGGCATGAGTATCTCTAGATGCAAGAGCATTTAGCAAAGTTGTTATTTTTTATTTTTAACTGTCAAAAATGTATGGTTTTGTTCTCAAGAATTTGATTTGGTTTTGGTTTCCCTCCCACCTCCCCATTCCCAGAAATGGGCATGGTGGTTGCTCACTATTGCCTCATGATTTCATTTAAATTACTTTTTTTAGGGACTGTGACCTCACCTTATTGAAGCCACTTTGGCAGCTTTTCACCCATATGGAAAACAACTCATGTCACGACACAGCCAAGCCTGGTATTCTCCTTCCTCTTCATCGTGCACTGGCAGAACTCTTCTTTGTGACAGAAAACAGAGTTACTGTAAGCAGTTCCTGTATTTGTATCCCTCCTGTCCTCGGTGCTGGGATTGACTGAGAATTCAGTGTTACACTAAATGCAGTTTTCCTTTATCCCTCAGAGCTACAGAAACATTGAGAACTTTTTCTTATGGAGGGTGGCAGCAAATTCTAATTAGAGGGGAATTCTGTTGCCTTATCCATCATGGGACTTTAAGTAATAGTCATGACTATTAAGGCCCTAAAGCCACTGCTTATTCTGAGAGGAATGCTGGTTTAATAATTAATTTAAAGGTATTTGCATGCGGTTTTTGTTGAGTTGATTTTGAACTTTAAATATGAGCTCATTTCTGTGATCACAAACTCTGCTCTAGTCCAGGAGAGTCTGGTGTGCAGTTCTGATACCTTTGGTTCTTGGGGACTGCTCTAATGATCAGCATTTTGATGTTAATTAGTAGAATATCACCTTTGGTAGAACCACTGGTGTTCATTGCATGTTTTCTGTCTGCAGGAGCTTGGATCTCTACAGGAGTATTTGCTTGCCTTAAATACTGAAGATCATCTTCATCGCTGCACAGCACAGGTAGGATTACAATCCTGGGTGGGTCTGTGATCTTTGTGGCAGACACTGAATGATTTCTCATTGCCCAGTGGAGTTTATAAAAGAGATATTAATGTACTTGGGCATTGCAGTACCTTGACAGGTCTCTGAAAGTTGTGAGTGAACTGTGCACAAATGCTTTTCTGGGATATTAGGAAGAAATTCCCAATTTTTTATTATTATTTTATCCCCAAACTGGGATATTGGGAGGTGATGCCCTAGTGCAGGCTGCCCAGAGCATCTCTGGCTGCCCCATCCCTGGAAGTGTCCAAGGCCAGGTTGGATGGGGTTTGGACCATGTCAGGGAATGGAATGAGATGATCTTTANTGTGGTCTGGTGCAAGGTGTCCCTGTCAGTGGCAGGGAATGGAATGAGTTGATCTTTAAGGTCCCTTCCAACCCAAACCATTCCATGATTCTAGGTTTCTATTTCTCTTCAGTTTCATACAAGCATTTCTTTACACTTTGAGATTGAGGAGAATATTCAGTGTGACTTTGTTTTTCCTTTTCTCTTCTAGGCCCTGAAAAACATTGCTGCTATCAGCCTTGCCATTAACTATCCAAACAAATCAACAAGTTTCTGGAATGTTTAATACTGGCTCAGGCCGGAGTGCATGGGATAGAGTAGTTTGTCCATAGGACATTGGAACAAACATCTTAACTCCGTTCAGGAAAAGTTCCTTCAGCTTCAGTGTATGAGCACTCTGCAGCCTTCCTTCCTTCCACCTTGATGTAGAATTTGTAAAAGTAACAGCGCACTTCAATGAAAAAGCACATCCTGAAGTAACTCACGCGTCGCCTACAGTTATGTATGCACATATTGTAGCATGTTAGAGTAAACAGAACAATATTGTTTTTTATTCAGAGGAAGTAAAGGAAAGAAGGTAGCTGAAGTATGAGAATGGAAGGCCCCCACGTTGGTATCATCTGCTCCCGAGGAAACTTGATCCATGGAATGTGTCAGCTTCAGAAAATACTGCTGGACTCGGGGTGATGCCGTCAGCAGCATCTGTTGTACATCTTCAGAGTGAAACAGGCTCAGAAACACCAGAATCTGGTGGCTGCTGCAGAAATGGTCGACACTTGAATCCTGTCATTTTTGCTTTGGAGGCTACTACCCAAGGAAAAGGATTTCAATTCTTACTAAACTACAGGTTGTAAAACAAACTGTGGGTGATTTGCAAAAGCAGTTGAAGGATTCCAGTTTCAGAGCATCCTCGTGCAAGAGCTTTATGTTTCTCCTGTTCTTTGATTCATTCATCTGGGTCACGTGTTCTTACCTTGTTTTATCTCCAAAATGTATTCTTTTAAATAGTCCATTATTGTAGTGCAAAGAGCAAAGGCTGGCCCTCAGTCACAAGGTGGTGGTGATATGAAGACCTGAGGAACTTACATGTTTCTCAAAAATCACATCTTTACAAGAAATTATTCACGAGGCTTTTTTTCCTTTAGTTATTTCAATATTAGTGGCTTAGGAGGTCCTTCTTGGCAATGTTGGGAACCCAGACTCCCAGTACTCAGGGTGGGGTTAATGATCAATCCACTCTTATCCTACAGAGCAATAACCACATTCCTCTTAGGGAACATGGAATGAATGGCAGACCTTCTATGCTGAAATAAATTGGCTTTCTTCCTGCACAGCTACATTGGTTATTCCCCTCCAAAGAGTTAAAAAGAACACAGAAAGATTTGGGGGTGTATTTGGTGTACTATTGCACAGTTTGTAGAGGTGATCTTGTCAAATACAAATTCAGATTACTTTTAATGCTAATCATTTTCTTCTTCCCTTCTTCACCTCAACATTGGACTATGGGAAAAAAAGGCAGCCAAAAGCTCTAGTAGTAAGTGGATGCAAGCTGTGTAAAGCAGTAGCTCTGTCAGGAAGGAATGTATTTATTGACCATGCTTGTCCAAAATTTGAGTGGTGCCCAAATACCAGTGCACAGGAGCCCTGCTTTGGGGGTGTCCTCTGAACTGATGGTCTTGTCAGCTGGGGCTGGAGTTTAAGGGGGGCCCAATCTCCCTTTGAGAGGGAAACATGCAGTAATACATCCCTCGGATTTTTTTTAATGGCCTTTAGTGCTGTAGAGTTTCATTTTGACTTCTGTTCAGCCAGGTGAGTGCTCAATGAGTGCTTGAATTAGAATGTGAGTATTCTGTCTGAAAGACTTAAAAATGAAGACCAAGAAGCACCATGCTGAAGCCATTGCCTTCAGGAATGAAGTGGCTCTCTTAGCAAAGGAGAATGCCAGGATTCAGGAAAAGTGTAGTATTTGTCAAAGACTGAAAGGAAGCAGAGAGATGCTGCTCTGAAAGCCTTCCTTGAGCATCCTGAGTTGATTTCCTTAAAGACATCACGATGGGAAGGGAATTATCAAGGTTGTGGTGTATATAATGCACGGATCATTCTGTTCCCACTTCCAAGCAAGGTGTTTGAGTTTGCAGCCTCCCTGCAGGGACATCAGAGATCCCTGGGGAACCAACTGCTTCACACCTTGTAATTGAGCAGATTCTGGGCACGGGGAGTTGCTCCACCAAAAGGAGACGTTCCTAAACTGATGTTAGGGAGTTGTATGGATGGGGCAGGTGAGCACTTGGAAATTGCTTTTCTGGAGCAGCAGGACTCCCTGTTCACTGCCTCCGTGGGCATCCATGGCTGAGGAATCACGGATATGCAATGGGCTGCTGTGCTGAGCTGTGCAGCTGCTGAGATCTGCCTGTTCAGTCAAAGAAGGCTTTTTCTTTTTTCACATCAGGGATGAAGACTGTAAATAAACCATTCGTAGAACCTCTCACAGCTCTGTCATAGTCACAGTTTTTTCTGTTGGACTGTCCTTTTGCTTTCTGGATGAAGACATGAGGCTGCAAGGATGACACAGGAGTGGCCAGAATTCCTTGCTAGGCATTACCACTCAACTTACTCTACCAGCAGTGACTGACCTCATGAGTCAGTCGTCTTGCCCTGAAGGAACTGTCTAGGAACAGTGTCCACTAAATATAATTTCTACCCACTAGATGGAACTGAAGGACTGTGACCTGAGTTGACACTGAATCTGTTGCTGCCTTATAACTCAAATCATTAATTATGGATTTTTTAACAGACAAGAAACACTGATTATTTTTTTTTTTCTTCTGGTAGCTCTAAGGAAAGAGGAATAGAATACCAATAATGAATATTCATGATCAATCACATTTTGAAAATTATGCAGAAGTTCCAAGTGGATGTGAATGATGCTATTGAATTGTATAAAACTGTCTGGAAAACAGGTATGCTGAAAAAAAATGTGCCTAATATAAGAAAAACTAAAAAAGTTGTCCTGCCTGAATCACCTATGATGTGTTTAAAACAAACCATATTGTTCCTAATGATACATTTGACTTGCTTTCATTAAACACTTAAAAACAAGAGTTTTATAATTTCTTTTCTTACGGGTTTACTACTTTGCAATTTTTATCAGTTGTTTAAAATATATCAGACCTTTAGATTTATTCCAGTTCAGTTCAACATGTAAAAAGAAAGCTACAGATGTGGGTAAAATATGCAAATGAAGAGAAATATATTGTAAAAATTCTATAAAATCAAAAAAAGTACAACACGGTGTCTGTTTTTTGTTTGTTTTTCTCCTCTCCTCACTGAATGTTTAATGCTGGAGTTTGCAGTGAGATCCAGGATTTTTCTTAGGAATCCTCATTTTCCATGCCTGTAAGCAAACCTGCCTGTCCCCATGTGGTTGGTAAATATCTGAAACTGCATCAAGCTATGCAGGAACCAGACTTGTGGAGTCGTCTCTTAAATTCCAGCCCCTCTGTTTACATTCCAGTGGCCTTACCCTAAAACTTCAGCTTTCCCGTGGATATCCATTGGTTTCAGTGCCTGTGTGTATTTACTATGAGACCTGAAAAGCACATCTGGAGGCCCCAGATGTCTCCTGTAAAGCTGAGATTTGTATTAGTAGGTGTTGATTCTAATTAGTGATATTTATCAGCAGAAGTGCTTGTGCCTACCTGGTCCAGTGGATTTAATTGAAAAGGTTGTTTGCTTTGGGTTTGGCTCAAGGAAAGGGCTGTGTCGAAGTCAACATCTTTCTGTATTTGCCTAAAGCTGCAAGTTGTTTCCTTGGAGAATGGTCTAATTAGGTAATTTTATTAAACACAAATAAATAATAGGGTGGTGAGGGTGTGGGAGAGCGAGGATTGTTCCCTGAGGTTTGAGGTTTCAGCTGATAAACATGAAAAAATTCAGTGTAATTGCTCTGAAATGTAGTGTGGTGCCAGGCATTGGAATGTAACAGAGGTCACATCCATAGCACTTTGGATCTGCTTTTCAGGTGAAGTTCATTAAGGCTGCTTTTCTTCCACGAGATCAAAAGTGGGCTGCAAGTTTGCTCAGAGGTGGGTGACTTTTAGAAATCTACTTCTGGGAGAAGGTGGAGCTGTGTTTAAAACAGAACTGGCCCAATCCTTGCGTTTCCACAGCCCAGCTCAGGTCTGGTGTTTCCCGTGGGTTTTGTACCTCCACAAACACAAGGGCAAGACTTGCCTGTTTATGCCATTTTTAACCTGGAATGACAGTCTGCAAATCCCTGGAGTACCCTGCTGTAAAATCTGGGCACGCTGGGGCAGAACAAGGCCCAATAATCTGATTTAGTTCTTCCCTTTTTCAATGGCAAATCCCCCTGAAGTGAATTGTGTTGGGTCTGCTGGGGAGGCACCAGCACAAGCATCGTTCCTGTTTCCAGGGGACAAACCACAACCAGGGGAGCCTCTAAAAGCATGACCTGGCCTTTAGAAAAAGCTCTAGAATGTTGGAAAATACATTAGTATATGTAAAGAGGTTGGTTTTCAGCACTGGACCAGGAGGTCAGGCTGGATAATAACTGGAACAAAGAATGGCTGTTGGTAAAATGGCCTGGAAAAACAGGAATTGTACTGGGATTTGGAAGGGGAAACTGAAGTCTGGCCCACTTCACCTCTGCATTTAAAGCAAAGTAGTCAACCCTGATTCAAGTGAATAAGAGAGAAATCCACTGTGAATAAGGAAGAAATTAAGTAAGAGGTGAAGGAAGTAAGATTAAAGCTCATTCTTTCCATGACGGTCAGGTCTAATGTAATCAGGTCTATTCTGCAGTAAAATGTTTCCTGATTTTTACCTAAGAACAAATAATAAAAAGCTGGTACCCAGCTCCAGCTCAGACTGCAGTCAGCCTCACACGTGGGTATGCAGGAATAAACACTTCAAAAATAAAAACAAACCCAAACTCTTTTTTCCTCCACCTGGAAACATCCACAAGCATTCCTTATAAATAGATAGAAATCTTGGGCAGTTTTGTAGTGGTACTTAGCATTTATAGATTCCCATTCCTTGCATATAAAAATAATCAATGTTTGGGTTTAGGGAGCATGGGAAAAGAGGAGAAGAAGGGTTAACTGGTCTGTGTCAAAGATAGGGTCTTTCCCCACAAGTGCTGAGCAGCTGGCTGGGGAGTTTTTCCTACTAATCCTTTTCTGACAACTGCAGTAAATTTTTTTTCAGCTGGTTTCTTCTTTCCATTCCCCACTTTACTGTCTGACTTTCCATAATCTTACTGCATAAATCTTACTGCATTTTGGAGTTTTTTCTTAACATTTGCAGTGCAAATAACAAATATTTAAACTTGCGTTGCATGGAAAAAGTCAGTTTTATGAAACCTAAGGAAATGTGAAGTGCCTGCAAATGTTTGTCAGTGGTACCTTCTCTTAGAGGCTCATTTCCAAAACACTTTGTTGGCATCTCCTCACAGCTGGATCATCACATCCAGGAGGTGCTGGTAAGGCCACACTAAATTCTTTTTAGCTCTGTATAATGAGTGATTCCCCTTACACTGGCACAGGTTGCCCAGAGCAGCTGTGGCTGCCCCATCCCTGGAAGTGTCCAAGGCCAGGTTGGATGGGACTTGGAGCAACCTGGGATAGTGGAAGGTGTCCCTGCCCATGGCAGGGGGTGGAAGGACATGAGCTTTAAGTTCCTTTCCAATCCCATTCCAGGATTCTCTGATCTTTTACACACCTTCGTGCTGTGGGCTGGACCTCTGTTCTCACCTTGCTGCCTTTCAGACACCCAAAGGTTTTAACTTCCTCAACCACATAACAGTTCTAAGAATCAACAAAACACCTGAGGAATCACAGGAAATGCTTCCCCTTATGATTTTATACTTTCTAATCAGCAAAATCATCCAGTGCAGATTTTCCTCTCCGGTAAGTCATCTACAATAGGACTTCAATGTGCGTATGTAGGTAGACATTTACTGGGGCTTCAGTTCATCACTGTGCTTATCTTGGATCAAGTTAAATATGGAATTAAGGTGTAATCTTAAGCACATCTAGTTCAGCTTCTAAAGGTAGGCTTTAAATTGGTTTTGTTGCCTTGGAGCCTAAACAGCCTGTGCTGTTGATGGGAAGTGCGCAAATCGTGTGGCTTTCCCTTGCATCCAGCAGAATCCGCAAAGGCAGAAAACAAAAAATGAATTCTTGAGTCAGGAGAAGTGTTGAGTCAGGAGACCTTTAGTCTCATCATCTTGCTTGAGAATAAATCACGTCTGCGTTTCTTACCCTTCTCCTCTACATCAACCACCCACAGAAAGCTCATTCATCAAAAATGTCAATGGTTTCCCAGAAATCCCCCCACTCACACCTTGGGGTTTTTATTCCTCTGAGTAGCAGGTTGGGCTCTTTTCTCCCCACCAATCTTTTTTGGGGGGGAATGAGGGATGGGGTTGTTTGTTTGCTTGTTTTGTTTTTTGGTTTTGTTCCTTCATATTGTGACTCTTAATATTTAAAAAGAACATTTCATCCTCTGTGAGGTCACCATTGGATACACCACTCAATTTTAAACGGTATCATTTTTTCCCCCCACTCAATTACCAGTTTCAAAATACAGTGTGATGCGTTTGATCTTTTGCCACCTTATTTTTCTGCAGAAGATGGCTCAGCCTCTTCAGAGATGAGGGCATCTGGGAGGGTGTGCTCAGTGCTCGCTGCTCTGGCTCCTGCCTTTCCCTTAGGTCGAGGAAGGCAATCCTGTGGGGGCAAACCTGGGGAGCTGAAAACAGTTGCTTTATTTACCAGAAACTCAAAGCCTCTCTAACAGTAAAGCAAATCTCTCCTCCGTTTTGCATTAATAATGCTTAGCACCAGCCGAGCTGCAGCTGGGAGGTTACAGCTTGTCTTTAATTAAGCCGACATAGAATTGAGGAGGAATATCCTTGGATGAGGAGCATGGCCTGATGTCCAGGTCCCGGGCCTGTCCCCTGTGCTTGTGCTTGCCGTGCACTGCAGGAATTACTGTGCTCTACGAGGCTTCCTCACTGCCAAACCCAGTGTCAGAAGGGCACAAGAAAGATCCCTCCAGTCCCCTGGGGTTTTTCCCCTGCTTTTATCCAACGCTCGGTGCCCCTTTGAGGGGGCCAGCGAAGGCTCAGGGCAGCGGCGGTGCCGGTGCTCTCCAGGCTGAGCGGCTGCTGCTCTTGGAGACTTTTTTCTGCACTAAAATCACGTTTCCTCCCCGGATCGTTGCCTCAAGCGCACCCCGAGAACTCTCCAGGCAGCTGAGCGCAGAGCTTGGCCAGCCGGGAACGGCGTGTCCCGCCCGGGGCCCGGGGAGCGCCGGTTCCACCACAGCGACCGCCTCAGGGCCCGGGGAGCGCCTGTTCCTCCACAGGGAGCGCCTCAGGGCCCGGGGAGCGCCTGTTCCTCCACAGCGACCGCCTCAGGGCCCGGGGAGCGCCTGTTCCTCCACAGGGAGCGCCTCAGGGCCCGTTGAGCGCCGGTTCCTCCACAGCAACCGCCTCAGGGCCCGGGGAGCGCCCGTT
>VZRO01001005.1:462099-478332 GCA_013397915.1 Daphoenositta chrysoptera
CCTGTTCCTCCACAGGGACCGCCTCAGGGCCCGGGGAGCGCCTGTTCCTCCACAGGGACCGCCTCAGGGTCCGGGGAGCACCTGTTCCTCCACAGGGACCACCTCAGGGCCCGGGGAGCGCCTGTTCCTCCACAGGGAGCGCCTCAGGGCCCGGGGAGCGCCTGTTCCTCCACAGGGAGCGCCTCAGGGCCCGGGGCCGCGCGCCCCCACAGCGCCCACCGGGCCTCGGGGAGCGCGGGCCCGCTGGGCTCTGCGGGCTAAAAAGGGATAAAAGCAGCTCTGAGGCTTCTCCGAGCTGCAAACCCCGCGTGTGACGCTGCTGGCGCAGCTCTGCCTTTTGCAACACGTGTTTTATTCCTGGGCTCCTGCGAAAGAGGATTGCATTCCCCAGGGGAATTCTGGATTTCCCCCAGAAAGCAGCACTCTACCCCTCACCTCACCCCGGGGCCAGCACTCTGGGGCAGCCCTGGCCTCCCCTGGTTTGTGTCCAGTTTGTTTCCTCCTCAGGATGTGGTTCGTGGCACACGAGTGACCCACCAGCCGTTTATAACCTTGATGGACACAGCAACGATGCCACCGTAGGCTGCCGCTGCTGGTGGTCCATCATCTGCCCACAGCAGCCTCTGGCTTTTTCCTGTCAAGACTTTTCCCCCTTGCTGTGGAGTGGAGTGGCTGTACATGAGGTCACACAGTTGTCAGTGCAACTGACCCTTGGCTTTAATTACAAACCGGTCCTTCGCAAAGCCTTGGATAAATTAAACCAGGCAATTGCAGCTCAGCCCCAGCTGGTGAGCAGTTGGTTCACTTGGGCACTCAGGAGCCCCTGTCTGTGGCAGAACTCGGCCCGAGTGTGAATCTCTCTGGGCAAAGGCTGGTGTTGGTCTGATGACCTTTAATGCTGACAGCCCCTGGCTCCCAAGCCTGGCTCTGCAGTTCGACCATCTGAGCCTGTCTTTGGTGGCACAGCCAAACTCCTGCCTCAGACATGTCTCTTCTGGCTGCTGGATCTCCCAGGAGGTTTTTGCTGCACCAGAGCCCCACTCTCTGCATGGGTTGTAGAAGAAACTAGGCAAGACCGGAGCCTGGGGCTGTTTGGGGATGCTGCACCACCAGACACAGTGTGAGGGGTATTGGGTTGACCTGCTGTTGTTCATGGTTTTGCTTTGGGTGCTGCCCTCAGGGCTGTTGGAACAGCTGCACAACCCAGCAGCAGCATTTCACCTCTCCCACTGCAGGTGACTGGGATGGGAGCAAGGGAGGCTTGAGGCTGGTGTCCAGCTAAAGCACTGGGCAGGGCACCTGCACTCCCCACCAAAACCCTGGACACCTCTACAAGCCAGAGAGCAGCAGCCCCAGGCTGCAGCTGCAGTGGGTGACACCAGAAAAGCAGCATCTGGCAAGCAGAGCTGGGCGATGCCCAAAATATCCCATCCCTTTGGGGTGCCTGCTGCAGAGCCAGGACCTTGTCATGCCCTGGGAGCGATGGAGCAGCCCTGTGCACACCCACACGTTTCCATGGGCTGCTGAGAAACCCCACCCTGGCTCTGGCCCCGGGGGATGCTGCAGGAGGCAGATTTGTGCTCAGTGCATGTGCCCCCATCCTGATTTTTCAGCAGTTGCCTCCCACGGCTGTGATCCAGCCCCGGCGCCTTCCCGGGAAACCCGGCCAGCTCATAAACCACTTTTAATCTCTCAAGAAGGTCCTTTGTGCAGCCTTTTGTCAACAGGGCCTGTCCCATTGCTATAGCTACGGCCCCTTTGCTGCCGGACACACCTGTTTGTTTTTCCAGCTCCTTTCTGTTGCCGTCAGATTTCTCTGCCACCTAAATAAAAATACTGAGAAAAGCCCTGCCCTGGTCCTGCGCCCTTCTCACCCCTCCCGACTAAGGAAACTCCTTGCTCCCCTGGGATCAGTTTTCTGCAGGCAGTGGGCTCAAAGCAGCCTGCTTAGCCAGGGCCCCTTGGTATGGCTTTGTTTTCCAGTTATTTCCCTTAAAATTACTGTGTGGAGCAGGGCTGGGGATGATGTTGTTTGCAGCCAGGTCCCCAGGTGAGGCAGATTCTTTGGGAAGGGTCAGAAGTGGTGATGTCCCTATGGCCCCTCAGCAGAGATTTTGCAGATACATCATTGAATGCTTCTCTCCTCGTGGATAAAACTCCCCCAAATTAGTGCTTTTGGGATATCAACCTCATGTGTCCGTTTGGGCAGCTGGAAGTGCCCTGGCCCCTGGGTTCAGCTCGGTGTGGAGAAAAGCTTTTCCCCTGTAGGACTCTGCTTTCCCTGGCACCAGGAGTCTCCCCATTGTTTTGCATTGCGTTTCAGAGACACTTAAAAAAGGAAAATATTCCACATTCATGAGTTGTGGTTGTTGTGTTCTCAGAGAAAAACACCCAGGGATGGAAACTATCCTGGGGAAGTTGCCCTTCATTTGCAAGGTGTTCCTCCTGCACCAGGTTTGGATGGCAACGGGTTTCAACAACAACAATTCTGTGAGGAACGAGGGTTTATCGTGACCTTTATGGGGTGACTTAACCACAGGAATCCTGCTTTTGTCTGCCCATGTTTCATTTCTTCCCCTTGCGGATGTAGCTGAGGTTGGATCCCATCACTAAGGCTGTAGGATCCACTGTGTTTGGCTCCCTGCTCTGCTCCTCGGCACGGCTGAGTCACGCTCTCCACTGCTGCTGACTCACCGCCGCACCGGGATCACCGGGATCACCGGGACCACCGGGACATCTCCGGGAAACCTCTGCAGCCAGGCAGAGAAAGCCACCCCCGCGCTGCAGGGCTCAATCCCCCTGGGCCAGAGCCCCAGCGCTCCCTCCCGGCACCCAAAGTGATGCTGACAAAGAGCAGGGAGACACCTCGGGATGCACAACTCCAGCCAGGCACGGACACCTGAGGGTCTTGGTGCAAAGGATGGGCTGGGGCAAGGAGCAGTTCCCAGGATGGGGCCCTACTTTTGTACAACAAAATAATTAAACAGTCTTTATCCCACCCAAATGTTATTGCCTTTATTGTCCTGCTGCTTTGGCGTCGCTTCTAAATATTTGATGTGTTGGAAACTGTATTTCTGATTAATGGGATGTATTTGGTGCGTGGTGCGTGGGTTATAGTTTTAAAAGGGAAAAAAAGATGACCTTTAATGCTCTTAATAAAACAAGGCTGGGTTTGGCAACACCACTAAGGCCTTGCACCTTGTCTGCCCCTGTGCTGGGCAGCCCTCATGCACGCTCTGACCCCTGGCACTGTGTTCCAGCTCTCAGGTCTTGCTTGAAATTCAAGATACACCATGAGTCATGTCCCTGATTCCAGCTCTGTGGGGACGCACTGCTGCAGGTTTGCAGAGCTGCTGCACATCTGGAGCACAGGCACATCTGGGCAGCTGCTCCGGGAGGGACGGAGCAGAGCTGGCGTGCGCAAGCAGGAAGGGCAGGGGAACAGCTGGAGGATTTCAGGGATGTCCCGGCTCTCCCCCTGCCCACAGGCAGACAAAACCAAGCTGCTGTTGGGTGGAAAATGAGCTTTTTCAGGAGAAATGGGTCATGCTCAGCTGGAGGTTCCTGTAACCCAGAGGGCTGCAGGGAGCAGCGTGTGGCGGCAGCTGCCCTGCGCACGGTCCCATTTGTCTTGGAGGAAAACATCCAGTTTTGATATTTAAGATTTCCAGCAGTGGAAAATTCACAGCAGCCGCGGGCTGGGGAGCCAGGCGCTAATTGGCGGAACTTGTAGGAAGAGTGTCCCTCCAGCTCTTTTCCATTGGAAAATCCAAAAGCTCTCTCCAACTGTTGATTCCTTGTAAAAACTAAAGCAAAACATGCTGGGTGGGGAAGTCGGGATTGGGGAAGATCTTGAAAATGTTGTAGCAGCCTTTTTCACTCTGTCAGGACAAATATTTACATTTTTTTATTGTAAAGTTACTCCTGTTTGGAAATAATTTGTTTTATTTTGCACTCTGTTACCAGCTTTGACAAATCACAAAGAAAACAAAGTGACTTTGCAGAAATATGATGTTTTGGCTAAAGAGGAACAACTTTGTTTTTTCCCTAATTTTTCCTGGGAACGTTGACATTTTGGGGCCTTTTCCAGCTTGGAAATTTCAGAGCAAGCTCTCGTCCCTGTTTCTCCAGCTGTATCATAGAATAATAATTCTTGAAGGGTTAATAAATCTTATAATAATTTTTTAATCCATCCTGCACTGCCTGGTTCTGGGGACTGGAGCCATCTGCAACACTTCCTCTCGCTGTGCTCAAACCCACCCAGAGCATCTGCTGCTCCCACCAGCAGCACTGCTGGGATTGAGTAAATCAATTAGAAATCATTAACAAACGAGCGCTGCAGGTCACACCTAGAGACCATGCAAATAGCATTTGAAAAGAAAATCTTCTCCTATTGCAAACCCATCTCTGGCTGGGTGAGCACAGGTGTGTTTTCTCCCTGTAACATCCCTCCAGGTGTGTGAATAGCTCCAGGTGTTTTCCCTGTGCTGGAGGGGATGGAGTGGTTCAGGTAATTAGTGCTGGGAAGACAACCACAGCTAACGGGGCCAGGGGAGGCCTGGGGTGTCACATCCCTGCCCATGGTGGGAGAAACAGGTAAGAGGTGAGGGATGGGAGAGGTCCTGGGAAGGCTGCAGGCTCAGAAGTGGGTCTTAATCAACCATGTGGCATCATATGGCCAAATCCAGTCTTATCTTGGGGCTTTCCTTTGGGATTAAAGGTGCATTTAAGCACTGCTGTCCCCATAGCTCTTCTGTGGGTTGCAGCAAGGTGGACACAAGCACTTTGCATCCCAAAGTTGGTGACACCACACGTGTCCCCGGGGCCGTAGCTCCAGAGTCACAATGCTTGTCATCCCTTTGCTTCCCAAAATCTCCTTTGGCTCCTGCACAAACTCCTCCAATCCCAAGCACTCTCCTGCTGCAGTCAGATTGCGATGCATCCCGGCACCCGTGGGTGTGGAGAGGTTCCATCCCTTTCATCCTGCAGACCTATTCCCATCGGGAGCTTTGCTGCAGGGGTCTGGGGGAGCTGTGCCAGCCCCTCCTCAGCAGCAGGAGCCTCCCTGTCCTCGGGGATGTGCTTGGGAAGGGCTGACACTGCGGTGCTGGGCCCATCCCACGGTGAGCAATGAGCACAGCTGGGAGCTCTGGCCGGAGGTGTCCTCTGTCCCAGCCATGGGGAAGATGGTCCTGATGGCATCCCTGGCTCCCAGCTCATTCCTCACCCAGGGCTGGAGGGTTTGCGTGGGGTGCAGGGGATGGATTGTGGAACAAACACCTCAGTTATCCATGAGCTTTCTGCTCGAAACCTTCCCTTTTGGTGACACCATGCCCTGTGCAGCAGTGGGAAAAGTTAGTCCAGGTTTGCAAGTGTAGGGAGCTGGTTCAGGTGTGTCAGCAGGGCTAAGCTCTGGATGGAAAAGGTCAGTCGGGATGGAAAAGGGCCAGTCCCTCCTTTAAAGCCCTTTGCAGGGAGCCCACAGCCCTGGTGATGTGTGCTGTCCTGCCAGGGTGGGATGTGCAGCGTTTCTTGTGTGAGATCTTCCTGTGTTTCCAGCAGGTCCAGAATCACCTCTCACCCTGCATCTCCTGCTTTCAGCTCTCCTGGTGAGCAGGTTTGCTGGACCCCAGGTCCAGGCTTTCTGCTGTGCCCCCCTGGGTGCTGGGAGACACCCTCTTGTCCTGGGCCCATGGCATGGGCTGGGTACCAGTGCTTGAGACAGGAGCATGGGCACCCTCTTCTGCACTGTTTTTTGGGATGCTCCAGGGAAGAAACTCAGCAAAGACCTGGGGAGGCAGGTGGGAGTCACTGCTGTGCCTTGGCAGTGCTGGAGGGTCTTGGCTCACACAGGGCTCTATGCTGCTCTCTGTTCCCTGTTCTCCTCTGGCACATCCTCTCGCTCAATCACTTCCTTCCTCCCATCCCATTTTTCCAGTGGTGCTTCTGCTGCTGTCTCCTGTCCCAGCAGCTGTTTTGTAGCACCGGCTATTTTGACTACTCGGTTAACTATTTATCCAGATGGAGCAGCTCTGGTGTCATGCGCCTGGCATGTTTTTTCCATATACAAATTCTGTGTCAGAGCAGAGGCGACAAATCCCAGCTATCTCTGTGAGGTGTCCGGGGTGTGTTTGCTTTGGCCATGTTCAGCATCCCCACGTCCCAGCCCTTCTCCAGCCCCTTTTGGACCTCATTTGGGCGTTTTGTCCTCCCTGCTCTTTCCCTCACACAGGTCCCACCATCGGACCTCGCCCTGGCCAAGCTGCAGTGAGGAACTGGCTGCCTTTATTTTCCTAACACTTAATTTTAATCAAATGCAAATCCCGATCGCTTTGCAAAGCCGGTGACCTGTGCAGATGTCAATTGCTCGGGCTGGGGATGCTGTTTGCCGCCCTGGGAAGGCACTCCCTGGCCCTGCTGGGCGTGGTGGGGAGGGGTGGCCCCACGGGCATTCCTGGCTCTGCCCAACATCGAGGACACCCAGGGCTCCCAGCTCCAGGGAGGGAGCTCAGGGAGGATTTTGTGACCTGTGCGTCCCCCCAGGGCCCAAACGCTCACTGGGGCTTTGAAGTTGGATCTCTGCAGCCCCAGTTAGGGCACAAACCCACTGCAGAGCTCAGCTCCCAGATATGCTGCTTTTTCTCCCATTTCTGTAGCTGCATGAGGACTCTTGGCTTCCAGCTGCCTTTTCCCCAGCAGGGTGGTGTGATCAGCTCTGCAGCCCTCGTAGCTCCCCATCTCCACTAGGGATGAGAAGTAGCTTCATCTGAACACCTCCTTGAGTAAATTCCTCAGAGGATTTTCACCTCCATCCGACTCTCCAGCTGGACTGAGGATTTCCCCAGGAGCCAAACCTGTGGCAGATCCCAGCAGAGCAGAGGGTGCCCTTACCCCTACGATCCCCTGGAACCTACCAGAGGCCAGGTTTGGCTGCTCAGCAGCATTTGCATTGAAAATCCCAACTTTGAAATGCAAAAAGTGATGTGATGGAAGCAACTGCAACAGGGAGTTTACAGCAAAGCCTAAATACTTATTTAGAAACATAGTGTTTTTCCTCTGCTCTTGAATTTCATATTTATTTCCTTTGCTCCATCCTGGGCTGGGGATGAGCAAAAGCTGCCTCAGCTTAGCCATACTGGAGGGGACCTTTCTCACCATCTTACGGCAAAACTAGCTGAAATTCAGAAAACCATTCCAAAACTCTCTCCTCCAACATTTCTTTTTCTTCCAGCTCCTTTTTTTTTGCAGAGAGCCTGAAGTTTCCAAGCACACTTGTCGCTCAGTGCGTGAAAGGAAAGTTGGCAGCTCCCCGGCCTATTGTCACGGTCCCTTACGAAACTCAAGGATTTCAGCTACATTTCCTACCCGCTGACCTTATCGAGGTTCTGCATGTTTTTGGCATTTCTTCATGCACTTTGCAGGGTGCAAAACACCGAAGGCACCAGGCACCTTGCCCTGAGGTTCCTCCAGCCCCTTGTAGGGATGCATCGCCTGTGTGAGGGTATTTTAATGAAGACAAATGACTCCCAGCACAATTTATTTAGTAAATTCCCTGTTGTTCCCTTCATGAGTTGTCAGCCAAGGTTTGCTGAGGGGCTCGAGTTTATCTGCAGCTGATGGTTGGCTTCTGAAGGCTTTGCAGCAGCACCTTGGGGTGCATCACAGTATCCTGGGACCTCAAATATCCCATCTCGTCCACAGGGCTGGGATTCACGACAAGAGCGTGTCCATGTGGAGTTGAGTGATGTAAGAGGGAAATCAGGTCAGAAATGTTTATTTTCAGTCTGTGCTGGTTGCAGGACACGCTGCCACCCTTGGCTGCTGCCAGCTGAACACCACAGGCTGTGCCCAGAGCAGGAGGGCCCAGCCCTGCTGTGTTTCTGCAGAACACAAGTGCACCCTTGGCCAGCAGCCACCAAGCAGCAGCACGAGGGTGTTGGGCTTCCTCAAGCCGCCTGGCCATGGAGATAAGCACCAGAGCAGGAAGTGTCTCACTCCATGCTGGGATGGAGGAGCTTTGGCTTGGGCTGTGAGCTGCAGGGCAGCACCTGAGTCCCTCAGCAGCAGTGGGGACATCCCTGGGGTTTGTTTCCTGCTGTCCTGGGAGGTCCCCTGCTGGGAAGAGTCCCAGTGTGGCTGTGGTGGGATTGGAGGGTGCAGGAGTTGGGGCAGCACCTGCCAACATCCCCATCCTGCAGCCACGGAACCATCCTGGCTGTGACCCCACAGGTAACACAAGCACTGTGGCACAAGCACCCCAGGGTTGGGTCCACACCCACCCCAGTGAGACAAGTTGGAGGTGATATGGGGGAATGAGTTTAAACTGGAAGAGGAGAGATTTAGATTGGACATTAGGAATAAATTCTTCCCTGTGAGGGTGGGCAGGCCCTGGCACAGGGTGCCCAGAGGAGCTGTGGCTGCCCCTGGATCCCTGGCAGTGTCCCAGGCCAGGTTGGATGGGACTTGGAGCAACCTGGGATAGGGAAAGTTGTCGCTGCACTTGGAAGGGAGAGTTGGAATGAGATGATCTTTAAGGTGCATTCCAACCCAGCTCATTCCGTGCCTATATGAAGTCTCCCCATTTCCCAGGGGAATGCAGCATTGCTCTGACCAGGTACAGAAACAAGGACATCTCCATATGCTCGACACCCACAGCATCACTGTAAGAGCCAATCTGCCTGAGGAAAGAGAGCTTTTCCCATGCTCTGCACCAGTATTCAGGGATCTCCTAAATGTGGGGCACAGAAAACCCCTCTGCCCCAGGGATTATGTCAGAGCAGGATGCTGCACCCTCCCCTGAGCCGCTGTTGGGAGCTGCATCCAGCACGGCCACCGAGGCCTGTGGTGGGCTGTGCTTTGCCAACAGCAATTAGTAAACAGCCCTGCCCACGGTGCACAAGGAGGATTCCAATCTGGCTCCAAAAAAGCAAATCGACCCAAAGTTATCTTCACAAACCAGGCCTGGAAATGCAGGAAGAATTCCCGCACCCTCTGCCAACAGCGTCTGCCCTCCTCCTTGCCGGGGATAACTGCTCCATCTCCCAGCAAGCTGCTCCTGGCAGGGCTTGGCTGGGACATGGTGTCCCCGGGACCGGCTGCTTCCCTGGGGCCGTGAGTGCTGGCACAGCCACCAGGTGTTTGCTGCCTGCTGTGTCCTGGGATTTACCTTTGGAGCAGGGCAGGCAGGGACTGGGATCAGTCGCTGGGGCTGGAGGCTGCTGGAGGGTTTGCAAAACAACAGCTCTTGCAAAGAGACCCTGATATTTTATAGCATCCTAGAATCCCGGGCTGGAAGGAACCTTAAGGATCATCTGGTCCAACCTTTCTTGGCAAAAGCACAGTCTAGACGAGATGGCCCAGCACCACATCCAGCCAAATCTTAAGAGTCCAACGTTGGGGAAACCACCATTTCCCTGGGGAAATTATTCCAATGGCTGATTGTTCTCATTGTGAAAAATTTTCCTCTTGTGTCCAACTGGAATCTCCCCAGGAATAACTTGTACCCAGTGCAGGGTGTGATTTTTTCCTAAAGGGTTCTTGCACACAAGCTTTTCCTGGAGGGAGGAAAAAAAATAATCAGAGTAAAAAGAAAATAATTGGAGTAATAAAGTGGGGGTGCACATAGGGCTGAGTTTGCATCAGCAAATCCAGCATGTCCTCCAACAGCAGTTCTGTATCCTCTATTTTTTTTAATGCAGTGAATGTGGGAGAGAGCAATGGTTTGGCTCAGCACAGCCAGAATGATTCCAGTTGTGCCTGGGGTTGGGTCCGTGGTGAGCTCGAGGAGAGGGACCTGACTCAACCAGTCACTAACAGATCATTTAGGAGTTTTATTTCTTTATTGGTGATTAATGGCAGTGTTTCATTTCTAATGGAAGGAAATGGGGAGGAAATGGTTTCTTGCCTTCATTTGTCAGGGATTTGTTTAAAAGGGCGCTCACATTCCCTGGAAATAGGTCAGGGTTGTGTATTTCCAGGGACGAGAAGCTGGTTAGGCTGAGGCTGCATGTCAGATGTTTGGATGATGGAGCAGCCCAGGCTTTCCTGTGCGAGGCCGTTCCCCTCTCCTTCCCCATCCCCATCCCCCGGGCCCCGTGCCAGGGACACCCCGTGTCCTGCTGCCGCTGGATGGAACGAGAGGGTTGGAAGTTCCCAGCTGAAGCAGCCTCTGGCTGCACAGCAGATCAGCAGTTAATTAGGTGGAAATGGATTTTCCTGGCCTGTCCCTGCAGCAGGACTCTGCTGCAGGCAGCGTGGGGTGTGCAAGGAGGGTGCATCAGCCCTGGGAGCTGTGTGATCCCTGAGGGGTTTTGGAGCAGGTAGTCATAGAATCATAGATTCCCAGATTTATGTAGGTTGGAAAAGCCCCCTGAGGTCATGGAGTCCAACTATGCCCTCAGCACGGCCAAGGCCACCACTAACCCATGTCCCCAAGTGCCACATCTACAAGTCTTTTACAACCCTCCAGGGTTGGTGACTCCACCACTGCCCTGAGCAGCTGTGCCAGGGCTGGACAACCCTATGGGTGAAGACATTTTCCCTAATATCCAACTTAAACCTCCCCTGGCACAGCTTGAGGCCATTTCCTGTTGTCCTGTCCCTTGTTCTTGGGAGCAGAGCCCTACCCCGTGCTGGCTGCCCCCTCCTGTCAGGGCGTTGTGCCGAGTGAGAAGGTCCCCCATGAGCTGCCTTTTCTCCCTCAGCCTCTCCTCATCAGACTTGTGCTCCAGGCTCTTCCCCACCTCCACTGCTCTTCTTGGGCACACAAATGCATGGGGCACAGGGCTTTTAAAAGAAAAATTTTGGTTTTGAGTGGAGTGAATGTATTGTCCACAACTCCCCCTGAAAAGCAGGGACTAGGAGGCAACACTGGGCCAGCCACATGGGCAGAAGATGGCAAAGCCACTGTCCTGTGTCCTTGCTGCTGCCAGGGCAGAAAAGCTGAGATGGAGTCACTGCCACAGGAACTTGTGCGTGGCCTTGTGCCATGTCCTGTGTGTCAGCCACATGGTGGGACACAGTGGGAAGGTGTAGAGGGGTTTAATGGGGCTTCACCCCTCATTGCTGCCCTGGCATGGTGGTCATTGTGGCATTGGGGGAGAGTTTCAGAGGTAAATAAGAATGTCTGGTGTTTTATAAATGCCAGATTCTGGTCAGTTTGTGCATTGAGGTTGAGCTGTTTCCATGAGTTCAGAGTTCAGGGCTGAGCAAACCCAGGGCATTGGGTCACTCGAGGTGACTCTTGCCACCATCCCAAGCCCCACAGTGGACACACTTTGATGTCCTGGAGACCTACAGGAGCCAAAAGTGTTATTGATAATCTGAGCCATTTAAAGAATTCATTTGTGCACTGAAAGGACTCAACCTTTGGGAAAGTTACTCACGTTCCTCTTCAGCTGAAATAACACCGTTCCTGGTGGCTGTCCTTCCCCAGCCCTGCCATGGGCTCTCAGCCTGGCCAGGCAGTCGGAGCCTGAAAATCCTAGCAACAATGACATTGTTTTCTATATTTGCATCACTTAAGGCTGAGCAGAAGAGATGACACACCGTGGAGCTGGCAGTGGAGCCGGGATTGATGCCATCTGCAGAGAGCCGCCTCCACACCGGCTTCAAATCAGATTTTCTGAACTGTTTGGTTTGTGCTTCCCCAGGGCTGGCATTCGGGGTGCTCGTGATGGGCACCACAGTGCCTGGCCAGCAGCCCGGGGTGGCCCCAGACAGGGGGTGCTCTTTGCATCTCTCTGGGCATGGATGCAGAGATGTCACATCTCGTCCCTTTCCTTGGCACATGTTGTGCGCACAGGCTCCTTCCAGACATCCCTCCCTCCCCATGAGCAGTTCCAGCAGCAAATGTTCTTGTGATTTTTTAAATTTTATTTGATTTTTTAAAAAATCTTTTTATCCCAGGCTGTTTCTGATGTAGGAGACAAGGGCTCAGCTCTGCTCCATCTTCAGAGAGATGCAGCTGGGTGGCTTGAGAGGCTAAGACCCTCTTAGTCTTTATGATCCCGGGGATTCTTGTGTTTTAAATGTCGATTTGGCTGTTTGTATTTTACTTAAAGTGCAATTGGGGACTCATGAGCTTGTGTGATCAGGTTGGCTGAGGGGAGAGAGCTTCTGGTTTCACAGGGAAGCTGGAAAATAGGCACGTGTCATTTCACAGTGTGGGAGGAAGGAAGCCAAGTCCTACAGTTGCATCCCACCAGTACCAGGAGATGCCCTGCGTGGTCCTTCCTCCAGAGCTGTGAATTTAGGCCTTAAAGAAAAATTCAACCAAACCTTGTTTTTAAAGAAATGCTGGATTCTAAATATATGCATCCTGGGGTTTACATTTGGAGAGCACTTGCTGCATGTCTACAGCTTGAAACTTGGAGTGTAAAAATAGCATAAAAGCCAAGATTGGCGTGAGAGACTCCAGGAGAAGAGGCAGGCACAGCACACGCCAACTCACATGAAACCACTCGTCCCCCACCCAGGGGACAGGGTGCAGCCCCAAAATGCAGGTGACATGAGGATCCTGCACTGGGGGCTGCAGACAAGAGGACAGAAACAGCAAAAACCAGCTGGGAGTGGGGAATGAAGCAGCGAGAGGGGAGGTTGGGGTCAGCTCTGTTTAATTGCTGGGGCTGTGCTCGGTCACTGCGACACCACTGGCACAAGGTGAGCCTGGAAATTGCTGAGTGTTCCCTGCTGCCAGGAAGGGAAGCTGGGCCAGCCAAGGGAGGATTTCCCTGCCTTTAGTAGGGCTGCTTGTACTTAGTGCATGGTGAAGATACTAAAAATAATCCATGTAGACCAAAACCATGCTGGCCCCGATGGCCCTTGAGCAGGCAGCCCGTTATCAAGCCAGCTCCAAAGAAGCCCATTTTCCTTTGACAGTGTCTTTGCTCATTCTCCAATGCAGGACCAATGCTGGTCCCCACTGGACTGCTTTTCCTGCCATTCCTCTTCACAGCTTTGTCCAGGAGTAAGAGAAGAGGCTGTGGGAGATGAGTTATCCCATGGGGTTCATCTTTTTCCCTTGAGCTGTGGGGTTTACTTTCCTCCACAAGCCTGGACCTGCTGAGCCCAGCACAGCCATGGGCTTATGGGCAGCACTTCCCAAGGCCACCACTGGAATTAGAGGCTATCCCATGGCACCAGCACTCTGGCCCAGTGACACTCTAAACACCACTCTGGTTGCCTTTCCCACCCCACCACGTCCTGTGCCCAGCAGCGGAGCCGCTCAGCACCCTCAGTCCCCCCACCCTCAGTGATTTGGGTTCAGCGGGAGCAGTGGCATCCTGGAGTGATGGAGAAGGTGCTGTTGGCAGTGGGTGTTTCTGCCACCCGGGCTGAGTGTGGGAGAAAGCCACTGGCTCTGTTTGGATTGGCAGTGGCCACTCGGCCCTACAAGCACCAGGCTCCATCCTCGCTGCCGGCGCTTACGAGGGGACGCTTCCAGGAGAAGCCTCCGCGTCCATGCCAGGGCTGAGTCACCCCGGTCGTGAGGAAAGGAGTGTGTGTGGGGGGGGGAATTAAACAGTCAATCATGCTTTCAGCAAGCCTGAAATCATCTGTGATATTTTTATTTCCAGATTCCCGGCTTCGATTTCTGTGGGAAGGTTGTTCCCGACGTCCCGACCGCGGTGACGCCACGCCGAGGGCGGCCCCGGCACGCTGGTGCCGGGGGATGGTGAGCGAAGCCTGGATCCATCCCATCCATCCCCTGCCCCACAAGCTGGGGACTGGGGGCAAATTCCAGCAGAGAATGTGCTTTTCAGCCCCTTGATCACCATGGGGAAGGTGGACACATCTTCTCCTTGGCCGCCAGCTCTTCCCTTTGATCCATGCACGGCTCAGGAGCTGTGGCACCTCAGAGGCCCCTGGGAGCCACCTGCCACGGCAGGGAATGGTGTGCAGGTGAGAACACGTTTTTTTGGGAAAACTGGGAAGAGAAGGAGCCTGCTGGGATGGAGCAGCCACATGAGCCTCTGCACTTGGGTGAGGAGAGCGAAGCGAGCTGTGCCTTTATAAAAACACATATAAAATAAATACAAGCAAGTAGTTGGCCCTTGGTTTCAGAAGGATGAGGTGTGGCATTTCCCTCTAGAGAAGCTGTGGCTGCCCCATCCCTGGAGGTGTCTGTGGCCAGTTTTGATGGGGTTTGGAGTACTTCCATCTAGTGGAAGGTGTCCCTGTCCATGGCAAGGGGATTGGAATTAGATGGTTTTTAAAGTCCCTTTTAACCCAAACCATTCCATGATTCTCTGATCTCAGGAATGTGTTTTCTCCCAAAGTCTCAGTCCCTGGAGCAATGTAAAGAGGAGAATTTCAAAAGGTTGGTTTTTCTAGG
Source organism: Daphoenositta chrysoptera (assembly GCA_013397915.1). NCBI lineage: Eukaryota > Metazoa > Chordata > Aves > Passeriformes > Daphoenositta > Daphoenositta chrysoptera. Next base: position 476,435 of record VZRO01001005.1, read on the forward strand.
TTGTTTTCTTTATTTTTGCCTACTTTGTCCCTGGTTTCTGGCTGCAGGCACAGCCTGAACCCGCTTGGCCCAAGCCCAGCAAGAACAACTAAAGCAACTTGATTTGGAGGGATGCTTGTGAGTGATGTCTGGAGCTGGGGAGCCATCACCAATTCCTCAAGCTGGAAGGAAAAAATGGTGGAAAAAAGGCTTTACATCTCCCACAGAAGCTTTGGTGTGAACAGCCATCAGCAATTCTGGGCTCAGAATCCAAACCGAAACCAACTGAGCAATCACACACACTTTTTTCCTTGTGGAGCCAAAAGCTGTTCCTGTCAGGCTATATATTTGCTCTCTGATTAGTATAGGAGATTTTTTTTTTCAGGGAAGAGAAATGGAGAAGCTGACAGCAGCATGTGAAGTATTTGGCAAAAGATTTCTTTTATGTTGCGTGTAGGTAGCGCTTGATATATTTGTGAGCTATAAATAGCCCCCTACTTATATACCTCCCTCCACATATTGTTTCCACTTCTTTTGCAGACTACCTGCAAAACACAGACACCCTGTGAAGCTGTAAATACAGCCATTACACTGACTGACAGCCCATTCTCCAAAGTCTTGATGCAAAACACCTTTGTGTTTTCTGGGGAATGGTGCAGGGATGTGGCCCATGTGTTTTGGGGTATCAATGCACCCAGAAGAATAAGGTGTCCTGGAGCTGCAGCAGTGTGTTGGATAATTCATGGCAAATTTTGAGATGGTTGAGAAATTTTCTTGGTGTGGGTGTCAAACTGGGGTGGTGGTGACTTGGCTTCTCCTTTCGAGATGAAAAATACAGTAAAAATTTTGGTAAAGGGAGTTACAATAAATAAAACCTTTCGTTTTGGTCCCACCAACCCAAACAGTCCTATGATTTTTATCATTTGGGATTCCTCCCCTTCTTATATAGAGCCAAACCTTTAAAGGGAAAAATTACCTTTTTTTTCCTCAAGAAGTATTGGAACAAGATCCTGGGACTTTTGGAAAAAAAATGCTGCTGCCTTTTATTTTTCCCTGCTTCTTCCAGCTTGATTCCTCAGTCAAACCAGTCCCTTTTACACCCAGTTGCATTTTTCTGGCTATAAACACATCCGTGTAGTCACTGCAGTGTTTTCCCAATTCTCTGCCTGAACCATCCATCCTGACACTGCACAGAAATGTGCTGGGTTGCCTTTTTTGTCTCTCGAGGGCTTCCCTGCCTCGAAGCCAAGGGCTTGTGGAGGTTTATCTGGTTTCCCTTTGTTCAGAACTCACGAAGGAGAAAGAGGAAGGAAAGGCGCCGTTGCCCGCCTGCTGCTCTGTTAAAAATAGCAGGGCCAGGGTTCCCAGCCCTGCTGCAGGTCACTTCCCTAAGCCCCACTGCTGCAAATATGTCACAAATTACCTGTTCTGGCACATTTCTGAGGGTTCAGAGGCAGCAAAGAGCCTGGAGGAAGGTGGGATGCTCATTGCCCAGCTCGGCTCCAGGCTGTGCATGGAGTTTATTTTCCATCCTAGTGATACATCCAGGGTCCTCTCCTGGGTGTCAGGGTGTGACAGCCCTGGTGGGATCTCTGCAGCTGGAGAGATGAAGCTGGAACATCCTGACTTCCCTTTCTCCCATGCCGGCTGGTGCACAAGGCCCAGCCCCTCAGCGGCTTTTAATTTTTATTTTTAATATTTAAAATTATTTTTCATATTACTTTTTAAATTTTTATTTTTAAGATCTTGTTATTTTGATTTTTCTCTTACAATGTTTTTAATTTTTATTTTTAAATTTTACTTATTTATTATTATGCTGTGCAAGTCAGCTGCTGGCTGAGATCAGGGCAGCCCCAGGTCTCAGCAGTGTGACCCTGGTGACTTGCAGGGGAACTTGAGATGGGTGCAAGGCAGGGGAC
>VZRO01001005.1:478532-515698 GCA_013397915.1 Daphoenositta chrysoptera
GGGCCAGGGTGAGGGGGGAGCAGGCTGGTTTGCACCCCTGTTTGCATCCCCACATCCTGTGGGCATTTTTGGCTCGCAAGCCACTGTGATGTTTGTCCCCTGACAATGGACACGAGCAGAGGGTTCCTGGTGCTGTGATATCCTGCAATTCCTGCTTGGCAGGGGAAAGGAAAGTGCTGAAGATATGAAAGAGAGAGGCAAACCCTGGTGATGCTGGTCCAGGGCCAAGCAAGTCTCCAGCCCTCACCCTCCCCTTGGAGAACATCACATCTCCATGGAGAGCAGGAATCATTCCTTCTGCCTGGTGAAAACCAGACCTTTTTCCATTTTTGGCTTCTGCTTTTGCTGGAAGGAAACATGGAGTGAAATTTTGCCCACAAGGGCAAAATATTAACCACCTCAACCATCAGCCCAGCCCCAGGTATGTGAGGGACTCTTGGTGCTGCCCAGGAGCCTCCTGTTGTGTTATTTGTTTTCTCTGTTTCCTAAACTCCAGCAAAATCCAAGTAATGACACACCGCAAAGGCACGTTTTTTTCCAGGAGGCATTTTGCATCAGGAAAAAACCCATTTGAGTGTCAGAGCGAGTGTCATGGTGTTCCCCCTTTAATGGATATTAATGTATTTTCCTGCCTTTGAAAGGAATTGGAATACAGTTTAAAAAAAATAATAATGGACCAATTCAGGTCTGGATTCATAAACGGAGGCTCCTAAGTGTGCTGCTGGGGGAAAATGCCAGGGAGTTTGGAAACACCACAGGATCCAAGCTCAAATCTAGTTTGGGCAACCATTCCAGACCTGCCCCAGATGGGGCACTGCACTTGGGAAAGCTCCACTTCCAGCTTAATTGTGGACAGGGCCATGGAAGAAAACCTCAAAACATGTGCTTTAGAGCTGCTGCTGTCAAAGTCTGACACTTTACTGAATCCTGTTTTTCAGAGCCATTTGCAGTGGGATCCGAGCTGGAAAACAAAGTGACTGCCCTGTCTTCATGCAGCCATGGCCTCCCACAGAAAATCCTTGTCCAGACAGACTGTTCCTCCTCATTTTCCCTAGACGTAACATCCTGCCTGCCTCAAAATCCTGTGCTGGCCAGGTGTTCCCAGGATGTCCATCTCTCTCATCCATGGCCCCAGGTGGGCCCTGTAAAGCTGGGATTGCTGCAGCCCTGTGCTGCAAATCCACATCAGCCTGGTGGGATGCATGGCAGGCTTGGTGCTTCCCTGCCACCTTCAGTGCCTGCGTTTGTGCTCCAAGAAGCCAAATCCTGCTGGTAACCACACTCCCACACCACCTTAAGGTGCACAGGGCAGCACAGGATGCACAGCCAAAGGAATTTATTTCCAGGAAGGGTGGGAACACCGGAGCTCCAGCCCTGAGCATCGTGGTGGTGAGGATTGATGTTTGAGCCCTCAGGGAGCAGGACTGACCCACAGCTGCTGCAAGTCCTGGCCGGGGGATTAGAAATAAACCCCTAAGCCTGGCTCCGAAAGGTCGGCTGGTGTGTAACATTTAGAAAAGCCTCAAACTGTTATTTCAAGGAGTATTATTTTCTTTTCTCCATAGGAAAAGCAAATATCTAAGCTGCTGTGGAAAAAAAAAAAAGCCATTCCTGACTCTCCCTTGTGGATGGGGATTTGCTGTCTGTGAACTGGGGTATGCAGTGAGAGGAAACCTGGAGCAGAATGGCAAATGGCAGTGGCACTGTCACCTCTAATTAATTAATTAATACCCCTGTGTGTGACAGCCCTGGGGCCAGGGGAGGGAGTCGGAGCAGGACACGGGGCAGCTGCGCTTCACCCGGCTTGATTTAGGGAGGTGAGAGCTGCTGACAGCAGGGATTCGCACCTCCTGGTGCCGCATTAGCTGCTCCGTTTGGGCTGCTTAACCCTGAATTCGCTCTCCTTGGGCTCTCGGCTCCTCTCCTGGGAGCCCCTGCGGGTGTGCAGCCGTGGCGAGCTCAGGGGGTGGCAATGAGATCCCTGAAAAGGTGCGAAATGCGCATCCAAGGGCTGGCTCCTGCATCTGCCGCCCTCTGGATTAAGATGAACTTGACCTGAGCGAGGTGGGGAGATGTGGGCGCTAAACCACGTTAGCGCAGGAACAAAGAGGATGAAATAGCCAGCTAAAAGCCCTGTACTTTCTTCCCCCAGCCTCTCAAGCCGCGGTTGCCGCTGACAGTGCCGTGCCTGCGCCGCGCTCCCGATGTTGCCCCTCGCATGCCGAGCCGAGCCGAGCCGGAGCCTGCTGCTGCTTCCCAGCGCACAGCCTGCTCTCTCAGCCTTTCCAGCAAACATAATTTTTTCCCCATCTCAGAGGAACAAAGTGGAGACAAAAGATTAATCTTCCATGGATTGTAAAATCCTTGGAGTGAGGAGCGTGGCGTCGGTTCAGCGGCGCTGGCAGCCTCTCTGCTGACTCCGGCAGACTCTGGGGCGGCTCCAGCCATCCCGCTCCCCCCAGCCAGGGAGCAGAGCAGCGCAAATCCTCGGGTTTTGGGGGAATTACTCCTGATTTCCTTTTGTAGAAGCAAGATTAAATTCAGAACTGCCTGTAGATTTCCATGTTTTGTACAGCGCTCAGTCAGCCCTGGCTGGGTCCTGCTCTTCCTCCCACACTGAAGCCACGGCAAAAAAAATCTTCTCAGTAGCCTGGGAGGTGTTAAACCCATTCCTTTCTTCTTTTTATGGCTCTCTTAAGAATGTCTACCTCCGAAAGTTATTACCGTGGGGAAAGCCAAGATAAATAAGGAGGTTTGCCCTTTGTTTCAGGGCTGACCTGCTACAGAAGGGAATCCCCCAAACTCGGGGGACTGCCAGGGATGGAGCCCAGCTCCTTCCACAGCCCGGGATATCTGCTTGCAATATTGAGTGTGTTTTCAGTCCATTTTCCCTCACTGACTAATTTACAGCTTCCAGTCGCTAATGGTTTTCATGGATTGCTTGATTATAGGTGGGGTGGATGGTGCTGCCTTGTTACCAGGGCTGCCAGATGTTCCCTTTGTAACTCTCACCTCAATCGCTCCCAGCCTTGTCAAACTTTAACCTTTGCAGCTGGGACATCATCCTCGTGCTCTTTTCCAGTACAAGGACTGGCATCATCCGATGAAACTGGGAGAAGCAGGAACAACATCCTGCACCTGGCCTAGTGGTAGGGGCTCACACGTGGGGCGGGTCACTGCTGGGCTGGAGGAACTGCTGGTGTGGGAGAAGGTGACAAAAGGGGCAGGAGGTGTTGGGGGGAGCAGTGGGGGTCTCCAGGTGGCACATGCACAGGCACACAGCTTGAGCTGTCTGTGTCTTGTCTCTGTTCTGAGCCTGCACAATGAGCATTAAACCAGACCCTCACCTTCTCGTGTGAGGGTGAGGCACTTTGTGGTGTAGGACCTTGCCTAAATCACACCCAGGAGGACACCAAGAGCCCTCTTTCCAAAAGCCTTGCTCTAAGAGCAGCATGTTTGCCCTGAAATAGGCTACCAAGGCCTGGGCAGCTGCCTGTCATGGGCTCCCACATGGGCTGCAGGCTGGGGGTGAGTGGTCTGGTCCCACCCCTCCAGAGCAGCTGCTTTGAGAGCAGCTCCCAAGTTTTGGGGATGATCTGTTGCATCAGGTCCTCTGTGCCCCTGGTCAGGAGCACATTAAGTGTTAATATTTTCACATCACATCAATTCTTCCCAGGCACCTGGTGGAAATCTCTCTTATGAGGACAGGCTGAGGGAACTGGGCCCATCCAGCCTCGAGAAGAGATGACTGAGAGGGGACCTCATCCATGTCTGTCAGTATCTGAAGGGGGGATGCCAAGAAGATGGACCAGGCCCTTCCCAGTGGTGCCAAGAAATAGGACAAGAGGCAATGGGCAGAAATTAATACCCAGGAAGTTCCACCTCAAGATGAGGAAGAACTTCTATCATGTACAGTGACCAAGCACTGAACAATCTGCCCAGAGAGGGTGTGGAGTCTCCCTCACTGGAGATATTCCAGAAGCCTATGGACACACTCTGTGCCATGTGCTCTGGGATGACCCTGCTGGAGCAGGAAGGTTGGACCAGATGAGCTGGTCCTATTGTGGTCTTTCCCAGCCAGATCCATTCTGGGATTCTGTGAGCCACTCAGCCCCACGAGCCAGGGAGCCCTGGGGCAGACTCTGGCCAAGGGCAGCACTATTGCCTGGGGGGCTCAGCAGCAGAGACAGCACTTTTCCTCCCAAAACGCTCATGAGAGGCAGATGAATAGAATGACAGAGCTTGAAGCAAGGCCAGCCCGCAGGGCTGGGAGCTGTGCACCTTGCAGGAGGGGCTGTGGCATGCCAGGCTGGGTTCCGGAGCACCCTCTGCCTCCCACGCCTCAGCTGCAGTGAACCGAAAAACTGAGTTTATCAAACTCAGAAACTGAACCTGCATTTCCTCAGGACCTCCACTCCAGTGGGAGCCACAAAACATTTTCTATAAATGAATTTACATAGAAATAAATAAGCCAGAGTTCCTGAGATGTCTGCTGTCACTTCCTCACACCGGCCACTGTCTCAGGCTCTGCCTTGGGTACATTTCTGTGGAAGTTGGGTTCGTCACCCTCCACCTGTCTCGCCTCTCCCCTCTCAGCTGGAGAGCAGTGCCAGTCACCATCAGCTACAGGCTTCTTCCAGCAACAGTGGGAAAACTGGAAGTACCTGAAAAGTCAGAAGTTGGTGTTCACATGGGGAGAGTCACTGGGAGCAGGTTTGAGCCGGGTCACGGAAAAATTGCTGGAGTGAGGGAGCTGGGTCAGGTGCCCTACGTTAAAAAGTCCTGCAGGTGTGGTGGTGGTGGTTACCCTTGGCTGGGTTGTACAGTGGATTTTGGGGACCAGATCAGGCTAACACGTCATGGTGCTGCTGCTGGTCTCTGCTGCATGGGAGAGCTGCTAAAAACAGTCATTTTGCTGCTGGAAGAAGTCATTTAAGTAGCCCATTGCAACAAGTATTGCAAAGAGTGATGTAAAACCCTTGTGTGGTGTAACTGGAGATCTGGCCCCTCCGGAGCTGGGCAGGAAGGGGACAGGGAACCTGGCTAAACAGGGGAGTGAGACAGGTCCAGGCCAGTCCTGCTGTCTGAACCCTTACAAAACCACAAGTGCCTCCAGGATAAACCCGTTCCTCAAATACGGATGCTCTGCCTTCAGCGTGGGGGTGAGGAGCACTGAGGAGTGTGAAGGGGGGATGTCTGAACATCGTCAGTGAGACTGGTGCTCAGGTTTTCCCACACAGGAGAGGTGCCTTGGATCTTTTCTCCATCTCCCTGCAGTGACAGTTCACATCTCACATTTTCAAAGAAAAAGGCAGCCCAGCTCTGCTGCCTCTCTCCGGATACAGTGCATTGATGGGAACAGTGTCAGTGCTTTCCACACGTGTCAGGCAGGGATTTGTAATTCCAGGGCTCCTGCTGCTACCGTGCAGTGACAATCCTGATCCCACCAAAGTCAGTGGACATGGAACTGCTCTGCTTCTGGCAGAGTAGGAGCAGGATTGGGGCATGCTTGGCTTCCAGCTGGAAGTAGGGTGATGGAGGGGACCCAGAGAGCATCACTCTTAGGCAGCCCCCTTAGACCCCACAGCTGAGCTGCATCCCTGCAGCATCCACACCTCCTTCTATTGCTCCTGATACTTTTTATATTATTTTTGTGATTGAAACTTTACCTCTGCTCTTAACTGCCTAAGACACAGCTATTTCCTCTGGACTGTTTCCACTGCCCACAAACCTGCCCGCTTCTCAGCCTGGAAATCTGCCGTGACATGGACGGGCTGAGAGAGCTGGGGTTGCACAGCCTGGAGAAGAGAAGGCTCTGGGGAGACCCTAGAGCCCCTTCCAGTGCCTAAAGGGGCTTCAACAGAGATGGAGAGAGACTTGAGGCAAGGGTCTGGAGCAACAGGACAAGGGGGAATGGTCTCACACTGAAGGAGGGGAGATTTAGATTAGATATGAGGAAGGAATTCTTCCCTGTGAGGGTGGGGAGGAGCTGGCACGGATTTCCCAGAGCAGCTCTGGCTGCCCCATCCCTGGCAGTGTCCGAGGCCAGGCTGGACAGGGCTNGGAGAGGTGCCGAGGCATCGCCGTGCGAGCGGCGCCCCGTGTGCCTCCTGCGCCCCCGGCCAGCACCCCCGGGCCGGGGCATGGAGGCGGCGCACAGCATCCCCGTGCTCGACGTGCTCCGCCGCTTCGGGGTCAGCGAGAGCTGCGGGCTCAGCCCGGAGCAGGTCCGCCGCAACCGGGAGAAGTACGGCCCCAATGGTCAGTGCGGCGGGACGGGACCGCCGTGGGATGCGGGGCGGGCGTGGGATGGGGCAGCGCTGACGGGACAGCGGCATCCCGGCTGGGGCCCTGCATCGGGACCCTGCCTGCCGGGATGGGGACCGGGACCGGGATCGGGATCGGGATGTGGACCGGGACCCTCCCCACCGGGATCGGGATGTGGACCGGGATCCTCGCCGCCGGCACCGGGAAGGTCCGGGGTTCTGCCCTGGATCCCCCCCCGGAGCATCCCCCGGCCCCGGCCGTGCGGAGGATCGGTGGGGATGTGCCGCGGGCCACCTGTTGATTAGGGCAATATTTGTGGGCTTTAATTAAAGGCTAATTGCTGCGGGTACGGGCGGCCAGGAGCGTCGGCAATTAGCGGGGTGTTAATTCCGCTGGCGGAGTGACAGAAAGCCGGGAGGGACAGCGATATGTTGTTAGCAGGAAGGAAAGAGGGGAAGGTCTCATCGCCTGTGGGTGACAGAGGGAAGCCCCAAAAGAGCGGTGAGAGGTGTTGCAGTGGGGGATCCCGCTCACAGTGCGGGTGCTGCTGTGGAAGAGGGAGGGGTGCTGGGGGCACCGTCCGTGTCCCGGCCCTGCCCAGTGTCACCCTGACCCGGGGGACCCTCTGCCAGCAGCTGGGCATCTTCACGGCATTGGGAAGGGGAATTTTTAAACCTGTGTTTTGTGAGTGTTCAGTGTGCCCAGGAGGGGCTGGCTGGGGTGTCTGCACCTACCCAGGTGATTTTTAGGGTGGCTTTTTTCAGCCTGTGACCAAGGTCGGTCGTTAACTCTGCGTAGGAAACAGGAGGGTTTAGGGTGTTTTGCTCCAGTGCTTTGGAGTAGCGAGTCCTTTCTTTAGCTTGTGCAAGGAGATAAGCCTGTAAACTCTCTCCTGGGTTGGAGCTTGTTGCATCTTCTTTTTTGGCTCGATCCTCACGGATGAGGCTAAGGAAAGCCTGAGGAGATGCTGGCAGGATTGCTGCCTGCATTTCTGTTTGTTGGGAGGGCTGTGTGAGGTGGGATCAGAGGGCTGTGACTCCTCCAGCCCTGTGAGCAGCCGTCCTGTGCTGAGTTGTGCTCAGGGCCCTCATCCCACCAGTGCTCCCTGTCCCAGGCAGCTTCAGCTCCATCCCCTCAGCCAGGATGGTCAGGGCTGGACTTGGCAGCTCTTGCCATGGAGCATCTGCACAAGCTGCAAGCAATGGAGCATCACATCTGCCCCTGTTAGGTTTGATTTTGGGGAAGGGCAGCTGGGGACCTGTCTGGTTAACTGGGACGAGCCCCTCTGCTTTGGGGGCTGAAGGCAAAATACATCCTTAATGCAAAATACATCCTTACAAACAGGTGGTCGGTCTGATTTCAAGGTATAATTGCACCCAATTTCTGTGCCATCCCCTGGCCCCAGGGGAGCATGTGCTGGGCAGCAGGGTGTCACCGAGGGGCATCACCCTTGTGGGGCTCCTGGTGGCTTTGTCCTCCTGTTTGCCCGAGTGAATCACCATCACTGAGTCAGTGGCTGCTCGGTGGCACCGGGCTCTGCCTTGACAAAGGTGTGACGTAGGTGCAGAGCAAAGGGTTAGTGGTGGCAATTAGTTTGCCTTTTTAATTTTTTTCTTTTTGCTTCCTCCTCTTGCAAGCAGTGGCTCTGTGCTCTCCTGGCTTGGCAGTTTTGTTTCCCACGCACCCCAGCGCTGGGTTTGTCACAGGCTGTTGGTTCACAAGAGCTTCTGACTTTGGGGTGTCCTGTGTCTTTCACCTCCCAAGCACAGCTCTGCAGCTCCTGTGCTGCACAGCTGCAGGGATGTGCCTGGACGTTGAGAGCAGTGACACCCTCCGTGAAATGTGGTCGAAGGTTTTTAAGAATTCTGAATTTCTGCAATTTCTGAGCAGTATTTATATTTTTCTCGTGGTGCAAATGAGACATAGACAGGTTAGAACAGCTTGAAACCACGCAGACAGGGACCTGCGTGGCTTGCTTGGATTAAAACCTTGATGTTAAGCAAAAAGTGGGGTTTTTTCCAGCATGCTGAGAACTTGCAGGTTGTGTTGTGGCAGCAGGCACCAACCTCCTTGGCTGTGCTGGGGTTCCCTTGGGTGTCCTGTTCGGGAGAGCTGCTTGGGGTGAGGGTGCTGCAGGGAGCAGCTTGGGACAACGAGCTGGGCTTGGAGATGTGCTGTATTAAATTGCATTTCAGTTTAGGTTTAAATTAAACTCTGGCAGCAGAAGTGTGGGGCAGTTTGGTGACTCGTTTGAGCTTGCACAGAAGGGGAAGAAAACTCAAATCTTGGGTGGCTCGAAGTGCAGAGCAGGCCTTCAGCTCCAGCTACTTTCATTTTCACACCCTCCTGTCTCACATTCATTCATTTCCTTCTAATCCTGAACTCCAAACTGCCAGTGTGGTCGTGAATCACAATCTAAAATACATCATCTTTCAGAAAAACTGCCTCCTGACATACTTCATAGAGCTGCTGGCTGCTGCTTTTTTATTGCATTTAAAAAAATACAAGCTGCAACGAGCTCTGACGTTAAGTGAGAAGCAGCCGTCATTGGTGTGATTGATATGAAATTATTTTATTTTTTGGGGGCGGTATTCTTTTGGAGCTTAAAATTGTTTTTTCAGATCTAGTGCTCACAAACACATTTGCAGGAGGAAACAGAGAGCAATACCGATTATTTGGTATCTCCAGTTCGTGGCTGGGGAGCCAAGCAGTGTGGTACAGATTACTGGAGTGGAAGGAGATATTTCTCCATTAGGAAGAGCTTGTGTTCTCGTTTCAGCTCTGTCATCAGTGCTGTCAGCATGGCCTTTCATTTGCCAAGGAAACTGGAGAAGCCGCAGAACATTTAGGTCTCACCACGGCAATTCTGAATCTCCCAAGTCAATTTTAATTAATAAATGCTTTGGATGTCTCACATGTGCCTGGCAGGCACTTCCCTATACCTCATCCCATCCACCAGCTCCAAGCTCCACAGGTTGCTTTTAGACCACAGAACTTTAAAAAAAACCCCAAACAAAAAAAAAACCCAAATGCACATCTGTTATTTTATAACAGGCTGAGCAGGAGGGTACGGGCATGCAAACATTTTCCTTCCTAAATGTAAAACCAGGGGCACAATTTCCCTCGAAATGATTTGAGTTTTGCCAAGGAATGACAGATGTAAACAGGAGTTGCTTCGTGGACAGCCAAGTGATTTTTCTGTTTTAAATATAGCTCGGATTTATTTCTTCTAAATGGATTTCTGAGTGTAAATGAGCATACATTTCAGGCAGGATATTGCCGGAGTTAATGCATATGCATAATTTTATTTGCTCCATCGGTAACCTAAATGGGCTGTGAATGTCAGCGGAGTCAAACCCGAGGCTGCAGCATAGGGGTGTTTATCTCATCTTGTGTTTCATCTCCTCTGACTCCGAAGCAGAAGCCCTGCTGCGGTTGGAAACGCAGCCGGGCAGGATCCTCCTGCCCCTCCTCCCTCCCTGGGGGCTCACCCATCCTCTTCTTTACCTGCCCTACTCCGGGGGTGACCCCACCGTGGTACCTGATGCCCTGCAGGCCCTCCCACGCCTCGCTGAAGGTGCAATGTACCTGTGTTCAAGTGTTATTCGTTCCAGCTTCAGCACCGGCTCAGCTCAAAACCCATGAGCAAATCTGCTTGTTTTTTCCAGCACACCTCCCTGTGCCTCCTTAAGCCTCATTCAGGATCCCCAAATCCTCGTGTGTGTTTCCCCATGTGCCTGCCTGGGCAGGAGGAGGAGACATCCCCAAGCCCAAATCCAGCCTGGGCTGTGCTGCTGCTCTCCTCAAACCCACCAAGGCTCATTCTCAAGGAGCTGGCCCGAGCACACATCCAAGCCCCTGTTTTGCTAGAAACAACACCGATCCATGATTTATTTCCATGCTTTTCCCAGGAAGTGTGAGCGCATCCGTCGGCACACGCGTGTGCCCGGGTCTGTGCGCGCTCCGCCTGCGCTGGATTAGCTGCTGGCGGTTGCTAACGAGCCAAGGTTATGCTCCAGCTCTCTCTTGACAATAATAAAATTTAAAAGGAAGAAATAAAATTTCTATTTCACGCTGAAATATTTGAGGTGGCAGCAAGAAGAGGAAAAGCAGCATTTTCTGACTCATCGAACTCTGCGCTCTGTTCCTCTGCGCGTCGCCCACCTTTTCCACCCCCGAAACACACGCTTAACAGTCTGATTCATAAACATGCTACGGGTTGTGGGGTTTTTTTTCTCCTCCTCCAAATCCTTTTCCCTGAGGAGAAATGCTGAGGCATTCAAACCTTGCGAGCGCCTTCAAATTTGGGGAGAGACTACACGAAGTTTTCGTAATTGACAAGGAAACTTGGGATTTTCATCTCTGCGCTGTCCTCTGAGGTTACCTGCATTCACACCTACCTTTAAAAAGCACTGTGAATCAAGAGCAATGTTCAGAAAAACTGACATCTGCTGTCTAAATGCTGCAGGAAGCAGGGAAGGAAGATTTACAGGGCAAGAAGACCCAGAGACTGTGCTGTGGGAGAAGGGGTTGTGCCTGCAGGTGTTGTGTTTACCCCTGGGGTTGGTCTGCCTCGTGGCACAAGTGTTATTTCATGAATATTTTTATTTCATTGCTGGTTTTAAAGCTGGGGGTGGTAGAGCTGGTGCTACAAAACACTGATTTAAGAGGAGCTGGATGCACTGTGGATGCCCAGATGCTGGCTTGGGATGTGCTGCTTCCAGTAAGGGGGTGGAGTGTGTCCTCCAAAAACACCATTAGGAGCAAAATACCCCCCTTCTCCCAGGGTAATCCTTTTCCCCAGTAATTCAGGTGTTTCTTTTGAAGTCCCTACTCCAGCCAAGAGTTTATGGCCATCCTAGAGCCATACCTGCCATCACCACATCTTTGCCATTTCAGTGCCATTGGTCTTTCTGCATGTTTTAAGCCTTTTCTTATCTCCAGATCTGATCTGAAGTGTTCCATTTTTTTGTGGTCATCTCCCCCCCAGGCTAAATCCCTGAAAAATCCTATTGATATTTATGTTGCAAGTAACTTTTCCTCTCTAAAGCATTCCTCAAACCCATTTTTCTTGAGTAAAAACCATCACTTGATTCCTGGTGTTGCTGTTGCTTTCTTCCTCCCGAGGAGAATTTTAATTTTTGAGAAGCATCCAAGTTGCTGCCTTTTTGCTCTGCGTTTGATCTGCTCCTGCAAAAGGGATGGTGTGAGAACAGGAGGCTCCTGGCTGAGCACTGGGTCTGTCCTGGCACAGCCACAGCCCAGGTGGTGCCTCTGGCATGGACCCCACGGGATGTCCCTGACGGGGGCCAGGGTTGCAGATGCTGGCACAAAGTGGGACTGAGCAAGGGACATTTCAAGTGACTTAGAGCAGATGGTTGTTGTTTCTGGTGGTGACAGCTGCCCTGTGCAGCACTCGAGACCTGGGCTGATCCTCGATGCACAAAACCTCCCTGGAGAGCAGCGTTCCCAGTGCTGTCCTGTGATTTGCATCAGGGATCTGAACTGGCCATCAAAAGGCATCAAAAACCTCACAGGACTGCTGGCAGCCCTGAAATGCTTCTATTTTCACAGTCCTGAAAAATGAGGTGGTTTGATGCTTTTTTGTATGTTCAAACCTCTGGAGGAGACAGCTTTGATTTTTCTCCCACACACAGCTCTTGCAGAGTCAGTTGTGATGCTGGTACCCCTCCAGAGTATTGTTGGGGGGTTTTTGTTGAGTGTTTGCAGTCTGTGCCTTTTTCCAGCTGGTGCTGCCCCACTCCTGGGGAAGGGGCCCCTCCCTGCGAGGCACTGCTGTGGCTGGACCAGCCACAAAACCCTTCTCTTGCTCCACCAAGCTCACCTGGGGGCCAGTGGATGCTCCATCCCCATTAATGCTTTCAGGGCTGTTGAAAGAAGGACGGAGAAGTTATGAGCAACAGCTGAGCTGTATTTCACGGGGGATTAGGGCAGTAAAAGCAGAATAACAAACCTCTTTGGGTCGGTAATGTCGGACATGTGGGTGCTGACCTTGCACAAGGATGCTCTAGAATTCCTACTCAATGGGAAAAGCCCATCAGGGCATTTAGGCAGTGCTCCCTGCCCAGCCCCTTGGTTCTCTCTGCTGATCAAGCGAGTGGAGCTGCAGAGATGAGGCTGTTTTCTCCTGGGCTGGCTGGTGGGATGTGGGTTAGTGCAGTAATGGGCTGGAAGGGTGTTCCAGAGGGGAGGCACTGGGACTGGGATGTAGACCAGGAGCTGAGCCACCAGGCTGATGTTTTCTGGCACTGCTGGCACTCATGGTCGTTTTCTGAGGGTGGAAATACTGAGGCAGGTTGTGATTAGCAGGAGAGTGTTGGGGTTTTCTGCTTGCTTTTTTATATTTTCTTTCTTTTTTTCCCTTTTCACCCCTCTTTTTCCCCTCCCCTTGCCCTGGTTCTCACGTAGCACACATGGATGACCTCCCGTGGCATCTCAGATGGGGTGAAGGCAATGCAGGCAGCCCCTTCTGCTCAGCTGGAGCACCTTGGGCAGGAGAAACAGCTGATGCTGAGGGCACTGGGATGGGTGGAAGGGATGGATGGAGGAGAAGGGGCCTGTGGCCACTCTGGGTGGGTGGGTGGCAGCAGGACAGAGCTGTCTGGGGGTTCAGTCCAACCCAGTGCAATATTAATACCCAGAAAACACAGAAAGCATCAACCCACAGCCCACCTTTGTTTATTATTCTGCATCTGATAAATTTTTTTTGGTGGTATTGTTACTCCTAATCTTTTTTTTTGTATTTCAGTGTTGGTAGCATTGAAAGTAGAAAATACAACAATAACCTATATTTAAAAACAAAACCCCCAGCCGCTCAACGGCGCTGCTGTCAGTACCAGTTACCTCGCTGGAAAACAGGTAGCAGAGATCTGGGCTGGAAGTGTAGAAATGTTGAAAAAACCGTAGCCAAAAAGCAACAGAGAGAACTGTGGTTACTCCAGTGTTTCCATGACGCGAGCTGTGCCGGAGGCTCCTCCGTGGGCGGTTAACCCTTGGCAGGCGGGGCCGCAGAGCCGCCGGCTCCCCCCGCACCCAGCGCGGCCTGGGGACCACAGGGGCTCCTCATTCCCTGCAGGATGAACCTCCTGGGGCTCCTCCAGGCTTCTCCAGGAGCTCGGCGCTCCTTATTCCCTGCAGGATCAACGCTGCTGGGGCTCGCTGGGTGACTTGGCTCAGCCCAGCCGCTCATCTCGCAAAGGGTCGCGTTGGAGTCCAGAGTGTCGCTCTTCTGAAGAGATGCTGAATTAATCCTTGTCAGTGATTAGCCTCGTGTCTCTAACAAGCATTTGCTGGTTTGTCTGTGGGAACCTCCCAGTTTTTGAGGTTTGGCTGCTCGTTATCACGCTATAAAAACCTTTTCTCTTTCTCACCCGCAGAGGTGGTGAGTCTGCCGTCAGGCTGTGGTTTGGTGGTGATCCCATCTGCCCGTGTGCTGCCTGGTCCAGCACATCCCTGGACACTCAGGGCATGTGATGGCTTCAATTTGTGACCCTTGGTGGCTGAAATGTGAAATGTTGTACCTCTTGTTGAAGTCTAGATCTATAGTAGTCCTAAACGTGTCACTGCTCTGATCATCAAAATCATCCTAAAATTTCAGTGCTCAGAAATCTGCTGGATGTGCTGATGCAGGTCCTGGTTTTGTACCCTCTGGTCCTACATGAATCCATTTGAGATTATATTTATACTTATATATCCCATTTGAGATTTTATATACATGTTTTTCACTTGAGATTGTGTATGTGTGTCCCATTTGAGATTATACATCTGCGCTCCATTTGAGAGTAACCTATGTCCAATCTGAGATTTTTTTTTATATGCATATATATAAATCCCATCTGAGATTTTTATATATATGCATATATATAAATCCCATCTGAGATTTTATATATAATGTATGTATATAATCTCCCATTTGAGATTTTATAGATGTATATAGTCTCCCATTTGAGTTTATATATATGTCTTATTTGATAACCAACCAATATAACTTATTAACCCATTGATAACGTATATATATATATATTTAAAAAACTTTTCCCCCCACACCAACATTTGCAAGCCACTGTGGAACACCTTTGAACAAAAGACCCCTTTATGGAGGGAAAACAAAGCACAGACAGCAAAAAGCTTTGTTGGAGCTGGGAGATCCCTGCAGAAGGGTGAAGGCACTCGGGGAGAGCGACAGGGCCGCGGTCCCCGTCGGAGGTGCGATGTTTTGGGGAGGAAATCCGCTCCTTGCTCTTGCGTGTCCCCTGTGCCCCTGGGTTCCTGCCCGCGGTATTTTTGCTTCGGGTGTTTCCTGCTATTTAAGCACTCTGTGTATTTTAGACGGGCGCGGGGGGAGGCGGGGAAGGGATGTGAGTTAGGCCGGGGCTGCTCCCCGGGCCCTGCAGCGCCCGGGCCGCTCCCGTGAGGGCCCAGAGCCACCGGCCGTGCCCGGCCCTCACACGCCGGCAACGCTGGCCCCTGTGCTGGCACCGGCCCCACAGCTGCTCCGTGCCCTCCTTGGTGATGAATAGCCAAAACGCCTTTTTTTTTCCTTTGCTTTTTGCCTTGTTTTTCTGGAGAACCCCCCTGAAGCGCTCGCAGAGCCGTCCTCAGAGCAAATGCGAGGCTGTGGGGGGTCTGAGTTAGATATTTGGTTTTTATACGGGGGTTTTTTTTTGTTTGTTTTGATATTTATTCTTCTGGTTCGGAAACGGTTTTCCTTGCGTTTGTTGGTGATAAAAATCAGGGTTTTTTTCTGGGAAGGCTGTGTGGGTGGGGGAGATTCTCCCTTCTGCTTCCTTCGCCACGGGGAGTGAAAGCTCAGAGATCCTGGAGGAGGAGCTGGGCCGAGCGGTGGCTCCGGGCTCTGTGGCGGTGGCCGAATCCCCGGGGATTTGCCCCACAACACATCGGGATTTGCTCCATAACACATCGGGATTTGCCCCATAACACATCGGGATTTGCCCCATAACACATCAGGGATTTGCCCCATAACACATCGGGGATTTGCCCCACAACACATCAGGGATTTGCCCCATAACACATCGGGGATTTGCCCCATAACAGATCGGGATTTGCCCCAGAACACATCAGCACAGCCGGGCTCTGCCGAGCAGGAGCCGCCCGCTCCCGGGACACGGGCAGCCCAGGTCGGGATAACCCTCCCTTTACCTGCCTGTTTGCCCTTTCCTTTTTCCATTTTGCAACCTCCCGAGTCAACAGAAGGGCTAAATTAAGGAATATGTGGGGAGCGAGTGGAAAAGTAAAAATGAAAAAGGCTGGCTCAGCAGTGCAGGGCGGGAGAGGGGAAGTGATGGAGCTCTGTTCCTGGTCCGCCTGTCACAGAGGGTTCCCCTCGGGTCATCTCTGGGGTGTCCTTTGGGGTTTTGTAGTTTTTCTGGGCTTTTTCATGCTTTGAGAGACGGGGACCTTCTCTGCTCCCCTCCGGAGGGGAGTCCTGCAGTGACCCAGGAGGAGATGGGGCTGCTCTGCAGTGCTGGCTCAGGCTCATTCTGGGGTTCCTCTTCTATTTATAAATGCCTGATTCAAATTATTCTTCCCTTTTTCACACAAATATATTTAGATACCCCTCTATATAGATATATATAAAAGATTATATCCTTATACACAAATAAATGTTGGTATCATGTATGTATACATATATGTATAATATTTCATCTTTATAGTCATGCAGACAGATATTATACATATTTGGAAGGAGATTATGAAAAACCTTAGAAGTGACTCATATTTCCAGGGATCTCCGAGTATCTCACTCCTGGAAAGGAACTGCTTCAACTACACAGAAATGTGTGAGCCTCAGAGAGTTCATCCATTAAAAGTATTAATTGTCCAGCTTGCCCCTTTTTCCCATCCAGAAGAACAGATCTTTTCTATCCTACAGGAATTTTTTTCTTCTGATCTAATCTAAACTAAGGGCAGGGTAGACTTCATTTTCCATGAAAACCCATCCAAGAGGATTGCTGAAAATAGACTGTGCTCTGAGAACAGATACCAGAAAAAGCAAAGGGAGGGGTGGGGGCAGGTCAGCTGGGGCAAGGAGTTCTGCAAAATAAGTTAATGACTGATATTAACAGTTTGAGTAAAAAGCAGCTCATTAGCACCCGTGTAGGTCGGGGGACGCATCACCCTGCAGATACACTGGATGTGTTTAATCGTCCTGATTTTATTTACCATGGGAGATGAGTTGGGATGGGATGCCAGGTTCAAACTTTGATATTCCCCACAGGTTTGCCACGGCAGAAGCATTTCCTCCAGAAAACAAACAAATGGAAAAAATACTCCAACCCCACTCCCTCCAGACCAGAGCACGCTGAGGATGGAGTAGAATCCCTTCGGCCCGAGCTTGGGGCAGGGAACTCCTCCATCCCAGTCTGGGTTTTCACGATCCCTAAATGCACAGCACAGTTTGTGCCCTGGGGCTCGGCTGCAGGCAGCAGCAGGATTGATTAGAACATATGGATTAAAACATAACAATTAAATCAAACATCAGCTTTTGGAGGGGTCAGGGTGAGCAGGTTCCTCATCTTGGCAGGGAAGGGGAAAAGATGCAGTTTGGATTTAAAAGCAATATCCTGTAGTTCATTTGGGTTTTTTTTCCTTTTTAAAATTGGCACTGCAGGTTTGGGGCTTTGTTTCAGTAACTTATATTTGTAATATAATTTATTATTTCTGTTTCTGACTTATTATTTATTGGTTTATTTTCCAAGACATGCAAATGTGATATCCCTGACGGTTGCTTGCAGCCTCATGGAAGTTGCTTGTCTCGGTGTAAAGGGATATTGGAGCTGGTGCTTGGGGAGGCAGTTTTGGGGGATGCTGTTCCCCCACTGAGCACAGCAGCATTTGTTGTGTTCTGAGCAGCGTCTCTCCTCCAGAATCAAATACATCACTTTGGAAAAATGCATCCTAATCTCATTTTCTTACCTGGAGTCTTTTCAACTCAAATATTTTTTAGGAAAGATAGGATTTTTTTGAATCCTTTAGGATTTTTAGAAAAAAATCCCAAACACAGTCCTACCCTGCTCTTTCCCAGTTCTTGCAGAATTCAGCTGAAAGGCTCAGCCCAATTTTGGTGCTGAAGTTCCTCCCCTGGTGTGTTTGAATCTTCCCAGGGCTGGGCACTCTCTGAGCTGACCTGGCAGTGAGGGCAGCCTACACAGATCCCTGTGCTCGGTTTCCTAAACTGCTTCCAGCACTGCCAGGAAAATGTTATTAAGTTTTGTCACTGGGTGTTGGAGTCGCTGCAAGTGCCCAGTTTGTCCAGTGTGCCTGGAGTGGGTACAAATCCCCCACTGGGCTGTGCCCTGGCCTGGCTGGGGCTTTTTGGCCTCTGTGCTGGGTCTGGGGGTTGGCTCTGGGTGCCAGCTGAGCATCTCAGGGATGTGGGGAGCAGCCAAGGGCAGGAGGCTGCAGCAGAGCCCAGAACAATGAGAAAACATTACTGGCCCAAAATTCCCAATTTATGTAACACTTAACTGAAAAATAATGTTTAGGGAGGAAATAAAATGATATCTCTAGGAAGAAGAGAATATATTGAAGTTGCAGCATGTCCCTAGGCTGGGGTTGTGGTAATTTTGGCAGAAGGTTCCCAGATGAGGCAGAGTCACTCCCTTGCCTTTCCCTGCAGTTATGGAAAGGGTCTGCTTGAAGCAGAGGTAGGAAGAAGCAAAAAATACCCAACACAACCCCAAAACTAAAAAAACCCACCGCGCTTTTAGCTTTATTTTATTCAAGCTCCTGTAGTGGTTGTGGGGTTTTTGGTTTGTTTTCTTCTTTTTCCAAAACCGTTACTATTTAAATGCAGATTTTTAGCTTTTCCACCCGGGAGCCGGAGCTGGAAATTCTTTCCACTGCGTTGGTGCAGGAGGGAACAAACCGCTGCTTTTAGTTTGCTCAAATAATCCATCCCTGGCTGGAGCCACGGGTTTCCTCCTTCCCGCTCCCTCCCACTCCCAGAGCGATCCCGGGATCTGCTGTGGGTGCTGATGGGGACAGGGGTGAGGGGACATTGCTTGAAGTCCCATTTCCCTAAGGTTTTTCCCTTAAATTTCTCCAAGACGTTATTCTTGCAAACGCCACATGGGCGCTGGAGTGGCAAGCCCAAGTGGCAGCTTCATTTTTTTGGAGCAAAATGGGCAAAATGTTCTGTCCTTATTTTCCTGGCATTAAGAAGAGGAGGTGGGATATTGGCAGGGAACCAATTTGCTTTTCACTACGGCATGGGAGGAGGATGCTCAGGGCTGGGCAGGGTTTGTGGCCCTGTGCCAGGACCCCCTGCACTGCAGTGAAGGGAAGCTTGTGCTACCCAACATTTTGGGGATGAGCCATTTCCTAGAATAAAGGAAGGGAAGTTTGGAGTGGGATGGGTGTGAGGCTTTCCTTATTTGTTTCACATGGCTTGTTGGACCATTGGTCTGGTGCCCCACTCCCTCCTGCATTCCCATTTCCCTCTCCCTGGACAGTGGGGTGTAGTGGTGGTGGCTGATCCTTCAGCACAGGGATGTCATGTCTGATTTTCTGGGGAGAACCAGGTAGCCTTGGGCTGGGTTTGCTTGGTTCTTTGCTGCTCTTGGGGGGCACATCCAGGATAACTGCATTTCCTAGTCCCTGACCTGCTGAGAGCAGCTCAGCTGGCCAAAAAAGGAACAAATGAGCCTTTGAGCTTTCCCCCTCAGACTGCAGCAGTGGGGCTGTGGGTGCCTGGTGCTTCCAGTTCTCCTCTGGGACTCAGTCGCTGTCCTGGGGGATCGATGGGGCTGGGTTCAGTACCTGTGAGTTTGGAAGAGCAGTGTGAGGGTGGGATGAGCAGCTGGTCTGGAGCTCTGTCTGCCACAGGAAGCCTTGTGACCCAAACCAGAAATTTTTGGGGCTGAATATTTTGCCAGCCATTGACAGCGTCCAGGTGCCAGTGAGGAAAATGGTTGGATCATTTTACCCTGAAGCATGGCCTGGAAAACAGCAAGGATGTTTCTGGCCCTTAAACCTCTAGCACATCCTCATGTGCTACTCACCCACCCCAGGCTGCTGCCATCCCCAGCTGTTGTTGCTTGTTTTTGGGGCGGTGGATCCCCCAGCCAGAAGGATTCTGGACTTTTGCAAAGTTCAGGGCATGGCTGGAGCAGGCATGAGCGCTGGGGAATTACAGGAACAGCAAACCTCTGGTGTTTGCCGTGGGAGGGGGTTGTGTCTGGTTTATTTTATCTTCCTGGTGCCTTTTGAAGCAGCCCCAGCTTCAAAAGCTGTCGCTGGTGTAAGCAAACGTCACCTGGCACACAGGAAAAAGCAGCTGTGAGGCGATAGGCAAATAAGGTGCTGGGGCTGGAGAGCCTCCCCACCCACGGCACACCCAGAGCCACCACTGCCTTCCTCTGGAGGGGAAGGCACAGGAGGAGACCACCCGTGGCTTTGGGACCAGCTCCTTGGGGTGGTGGAGGACAGGGGAAGGGAGGGCTGAATCCTCTGTGAGTGCGTTGTGGTGCAAAGCAGAGCTTGGCTGTGTTCACCTGGCACAAGGATGGGGATGGATGCCCCACCCCTGGAAGTGTCCAAGGCCAGGTTGGACAGGACTTGGAGCAACCTGGGATAGTGGAAGGTGTCCCTGCCCAAAGCAGGGGGGGTGGAACAGGATGACCTCTAAGCTCCCTTCCAACCCACACCATTCTGAGATTCTGGGCTCCCAATGCTGTGCCTGCACCCACGAGGTGCTTTTTAACGCAGGGTTCCTTGCTGCCTTCCTCGGCACAGCTGGAGATGCTGCAGCCCCGAGGGCTCACATGGTGCCCCTGCAGCTGTGCCCACCCAGGGGTGTGATTTCCACGCGTGGGTGCCTGGGGTCAGTGACCCCTGCCCGGGGGTGCCCCGGGGCAGCCCCTCGCCCTGCTGGGTCTCGGATGGCTGCTTGGCTGTTGGGGTTTAACACATGGGGCTTTTCTGGTGAAAGGCTAAGTGAGATTTGGGGTGTGTTTGCCCCCCGTTTTGGGGCAGTGGCGTGTGGTAGCCGTGGGGATGTGGGTCCAGTCTCAGCTCCCAGAGGCAGAGGGTGAGGGAGGCCAGGCAGGAGCTGAAGCAGGCACCCTTTAGCTGCACCCTGAGCTATAAAAGCGTCCCGAGCAGAGCTCCCTCCTGCCTTGGCACATGGGCAGCATCCCAGCAGGACCGGAGGTGCAGGGCCGGCTCCAAGGATGCAGCGGGGCTCGGAATCTCCGGCAGGGAGCTCTGCAAAAAGGGGAATTGGTGTGGGTGAGTTTAAGTCATACACAGCCAGGCACTTGGATCACTGTGTTTTGTCCTCTGGGAGCATCAGGGAGCATTAGCACCATTAGGCTTTGAGTGTTTGTCATCCCAGATAACGCTAAAACACCCAGGATTAGCTCGCAAACGCTGGTTTTCACACTTCTCACCTCGAGGGTGAGGAGCAGCCCCACGCCCCATCCTCGGGTGGGATTTATGGGCTGAGTGTGTGTTAAAACACCCCGGCAAAGCCTGTCCTGTGCAGTCCAGCAGTTTTGGGGAGTGGGGGTGTGCGGTGCTGGCTGTCACCGGGGGTGAGGCAGAGCAGGCGTCCCTCCAGGATGGGATCCTTCCCTTGCAGCCGGCCCTGGGAAAGGCAGCCCGTTAAAATAACAGTTTATCCTGCCTGCTGTCCTGTGGGATGGTGGAAGGATCCCAGAGCAGCCCTGCCTGGGTCTCTGCTTCATGTCACAGGACAGGAGCTGCTCTCCCAGCTGGGGTTGTTTTAGGGTTTTCTTACTCTTTTCACTACTATTTTACTGCCTGTCAGCAAAGTCCAAAGGAGTTGGATGCATCCCTCACTTTGCGCATCCATTTCCCCTTCCCTGCATATGGGAAAAGATATTAAAGGCAGGAAAATAAAAAGTGTTTACAACATAGAAATATAGCTTGAATTAAGTTATTTAGAGCAGAAAGCTGGGCCTGGGCGTGATGCTCATCATCATTCCCCAGTGAGCATCATGCTCTTCCCACATCATTTGGGGGCAGAAGTGTTTCCCATGAGGGAAATCTGATTTTATCCAAGGGAAGCTCCTGAAACGGTGAGGGGAAAATGGAGTTTCAGTGTTCACCCTGCAGGATGTTTGCTGTTGTGGATTGCACCCTGGATCTAAATGTGCACCAGGGGTTGCTTTCCCACGTGCTGGCCTGTGAGGGCATCACCTGGTGCCTCAGTTTCCCCAAAAGCAGAGTGGGATGCAATACCTCGGTGCAGGATGGAGAAACACCAGCTGCTGCCGGGATGTGCTCCAGGGATTTTTGCTGCTGTTACAGCAGGAGAAACCCAGACGTTTCCTTGAAGCACCCCCAACACCACGCTGTCCCAGTCTGTGTTTGCTTTGGCCGGGAAGCGGGGCCGGGTCTCCCCGGGGACACGGAGGCTGTCACAGAGCCCCGGGGCAGCCGCCTGTGCCTGTGCTCGTGGGTGGCACCAGTGTTTATTTACCTTTTCATCACCTGATTACCGTGCCCTGCCATGTTGCAGGCGCCAGCCCGTGGGCTGCCAGCCCTGTTTGAGTTGGCAGGAGCTGGAGATTAACCTCCTGCTAAAATAGCCCGACGCCAGCCCCACGTCTGCCCGGGGTGGCCGGGCTCCTTGCATGCCCTGAGAGCATCTTGTATGGATATTTTGCAGCCTGGTGTGAGCCAATGTCACCACATGATGTGATGGCACAGCAAGTAAAGACGTCGTGATGTGACAAGCTCAGAGCAAGCTGCAAATGCTCAGCAGTCCCTGGGGCTGTAGATGTGTTCCTGCAAGGCAAAGCCCTCTGGGGTGGTGGGACTGGTGGTGCCTTAACCCAGAGGGGACGGTGCTCTTTTGCTGGTGGGAATGGCCCTGTGACATCCAGGCTCCCATCGCCCCTTGGGATATCTCCACTTTCTTGGCTCTGCTCTCCAAAGCTGCGATGCAGAAGAGCAGGAGCAGAGGAACCGCAGATGTGTCCACAAGCTGCCGGTCCTGTGGTGGGACTGCTCAGCTGGGGAAGCTGGGTGTTCATGGTGCATGTGGGTGACCCATTTTGGGATTTCCTGAGCCCCCATTACCGCTTTCCACCCTTGATGGTGTCACTGCATTTGTGTTCTGGCCATATCAGGGAGCTCGTGCCCAGAGTGGGATTTCTGTGCTGAGCCACCGTCCAAAGAAAGGGGCTATTCGGGTGCCAGCCAGGAGTTTCCATTTCAGCCTGTTTGCACTCCCCATGTTGTCCCAAGGGAATGGCAGATTTGGGATTTTGCTGGTTCCCTGCCTGTGGCAGGTTTCCCAGCCGGATGGGACATGGGCAGCACTGCTGGTGTCATGGGGCTGACTCACATTGAACTTGGGTTTTGGTGAGTAGCAAACCCTCTTATTTCTAGTGAGACTTTGGATATGACAGGAAGAAGCTCCAGTCCCAAACCTTCCTGTTTTCCAGTGTGTTTTTATCAATTCAGACCCAAAAATATGGGCTTATTGTGACTTTCTGCCCTTTTCCTCTGGGTGTTTGGTGCTGAGCTGCCACATGAGCAGCGGTGGAAGGAGTCACTGATAGCAGGGAGCTGCATGGTTATCACTATACTCAAAATTGGGGTTTTGGGAGGTGCCTGCAGCAGCATTGCTGTGTTTGAGGTTTGGTGACAGCAATGGCACGGTGTCACGGTGTCACTGCGGTGTTTCAGCTGCCTGCCCCAGTGCACGTGTTTCCTGAGTTCACAGAAACCCGTTTTCGTGCTTTAATCAAGATCTCATGCAAAGTCCCAGCTCTGTGAGCAGCGTTGCTGCCAATCTGCATGCAAACACGGGGTGGGAGAAGCACTGAGAGCACTGAGGTGTTTCGGGTGGCTGCTCAGGGTGGAAAGTCACCCCTGGGCACCCCGAGCCAAGGCCTGTGGGACTCCCAGCTGCCTCCCCCAGGACACCTGCCTGCCCTTAGCCCTCTTACCTTGCATGCTTGCACCCTTAAAAGCGGAGTCTGGATGGAAATAGCAGCAGCAGATCTCTTCTACTTTTAAATTTGGAGGCTCTCTGGTCTGGGGAGAGGAAGCTGGGGGTGGAGAGGAGCTGGCTGTGAGAGGACAAGAGCCACTTTGCTCTGACACGCTCTGCAGAGCAATTTGAAACGCTGAAGCTGTTCCAAGATTAATTTTTTTTTTGCTATAAAAGTAATTATAGGCATTATGTCCTAGTCTGTGTCTCACAGGGGCAGGGGATCAGAGTAGCCTGACCCAGGGGGGACGTGGGTTTAAAGCAACTCATAGTGGGTGTGTCTGTGAGCACTGAGGAGCTGGTACAGTTTGAAGCATGAACACGTTCAGGCTTCTTGTTTTCACTGGTTGGTTTAGTGAAGGTGGGTTTGGTTTGGGTTTTTTTCATTCCTCTGAATGAAAATAGGTGATGGAAAACAGATGAGCAGGTTTCGCTTCCTGCTCTCGCTTAGGGCTCCACGCTGGGGGTGTTTGCAGACAGACACGGTGGGGCATCAGTGTCTGCCTCGGGCTGATTCCTCTTAGACTCATCTAGTCCCTTATTCCCTCCCAGAAACACACGGAGTTGGAGAAACATCTTGTTTAATCATAGAATTGTTAAGGGTGGAAAAGACCTCTAAGTTCATTCAGTCCAACCATTAACCCCGAGGTGCCACCTGTTTCTTGTCACCCCCATGGGGTGCAGAAGTACCCTGAGAGATTTGGGCAGAGGAGAAGGCTCTGGGGAGACCTCAGAGCCCCTTCCAGTGCCTAAAAGAGCTACAAGAGAGCTGGAGAGGGGCTTTGGACAAGGGGAATGGCTTCCCACTGGCAGAGTGGTTGGGAAGGTTAGATGGGACGTTGGGAAGAAATTGTTCCCTGTGAGGGTGGTGGGGCCCTGGACAGGGTCCTCAGAGCAGCTGTGGCTGCCCCTGGATCCCTGGAAGTGTCCAAGGCCAGGCTGGATGGGGCTTGGAGCAGCCTGGGATAGTGGAAGGTGTCCCTGCCCATGGCAGGGGGTGGAACAAGATGATCTTTAAGGTCCCTTTCAATCTAAACCACTCTGGGATTCTAATAGGTGCAAATGGAGACTGTGAGGCACCAAAATCAGGGTGGTCACTCCTGAGCCCTCCCTGGGTGCAGAACCTTGCAGTCCTGAGCCCAGCCTTGCCCACAGCAGGGCCAGCACATGCCTTGCTGCCCAGGAGCAGGAGGATTCCCTTGCAGGGTACCAGGGTTTGTGCATTGTCCAGCAGGACCCATCGGTGCATGTGAAGGTAATGGTCACCTCCTGGGGCTGGGGAGTCTTGGGCAACCTGTGATGGCTGTTTGGGAGCCCTTGGGTTTCTCTCAGGTTCTGCAGGTGACTGGGCTTGGGTTTGGCTGGGAGCAGTGTGGATGGAGGCTCTGCACCCACTGGGGTGGGTTCAGGAGGACAGCTTGGAGCAGCTGAGCATTGGCTTTGGATTTGTTTCCTAGAGCGTTGCAGACTGTAAAGTACAACAGATTACTAGGAAACATGGTCTGAAAGTTACAGTCCCCAGTGGGGCTGTATTGGGTTTCTGGCAGGGCATTTTATGGGATGGTTGGACTTCTGTGTCTTGGATTTGGAGAGGGCAGCTCCTGAGGAGTATTTTTTTAGGCAGGCTGAGTGTAGGAATAAATGCCGCCGGAGCCACTTGCAGCAAGGAAATGATGTTTCCAGGGCTGCTTACTTGGTGTTGGACTGAGAAGTTGGAGGACAAGCTGCCTTGATGTGGGGCTATGTGCAGAAAAATTTGCATTTTGGGGTACTGAGTGAACTGCTGGGCATAAGGGAAGGGATTGCTAGTCTGGGTCCAAATCACTAATTATCTTTTTATCATTTTTTGCTGTATTGTGCTCCTTGGCCTGTTGATGAAAACCCACAGAGCTCCCTGCAGAAGAAGGTAAGTCATGGGCTGGAGGTGGCAGTACATGCCTTGAGTCTGGGTGGAATGTGCTGGGGACAAGGAAGAGGGAATCTTTGGGGTCTTTTAATCTTGGTTTTAAACCCAGAGAAAGCCAGGTTGACAGCAGAGCTTCCCTGTGATGGTGAGGCTACCTCTGTGAATAGAAACACAGAGGATTTGGTTTTGGTATTTAAAAACAGAGCCAGTAAAACCAGGGCAGTGCCAGAAATTAAAGCATTTCATTTTAGGGAGAACCCCCCACTGCAATGCTGCATGTCCTCACCAGTGCCCACGGCCAAGGGGCACTGGAGCAACCCTGAAGCAAGCAGGGATGGGGTTCTGTGGGTCTTAGGCCCTCAGTAGTCTAAATTACCTGTCCTCTGGGGATTTTTTTGAGCACTGACTGTGCTTGGCTTCATGTTTTCCCACCAGGAAAGTCCCTCTGGGAGCTGGTACTGGAGCAGTTTGAAGACCTACTGGTCCGCATCCTTTTGATGGCAGCTTTTCTGTCCTTTGTAAGTACCTGGAGCTTGGGGTGGCACCTTCTGGAGCACATATGGCCTCAGGTGACATCCAAAGAGGAAAGGTGGGCAGGTGCCTGTGGGACAAAGGAGGTGCAGCAGCAGAGCAGTGGTTTCCTGGGCATAATGGCAATATCACTGCATCTGCTTAAAGATGGGACTGGTGGATTTTCCAGTGATACTGATCCATCCAGAAGTGATACCAAACAACTCCCTGGGCTGCTTTCTGTTTACACGGGGCTGTTCCAGGCTGATGATTTGAGCCTGGTTTGCAGTGCCCCAGTGCTGTCAGTTCAGCTTTGCTCACAGTCTACCTTGGGAGCAACTCTGCGTGAGGAGGTTTCCCATCAAGCTGCTGGAGAATGATTGTTTCTTTTGAGTGTAGTCAGTGTGTTTGGCAGAGATGGTGATGCTGAGACTCCTGCCTCTTCTTTTGGGTGTGCCTCATGGGTGGATAAGGGGGAAGGCTGGTCCCTTGAGGGGTTTAATGCATTCCCAAAACAACATGCAATGAAGTGAATGCAGGTAAAGCAGGTGTGAAGCCCTGTGCCAGAGGTGCTTGTGCCTCTCTGACAGAGCAGAGGTGTTGCTGTGTTGACACAGCAGAGGTCGATGAGCAGCTAAATGGAGTGGAAATATTTGTGTGGAGAGGGGGCTCAGGGTGGTAGAAGCCACAGGGCCAGTCCCTGCTCTGCAGAGCTGCTCTTACTGCACTCATTACTCGTGGTGCATCACTGACCTTCTGCCTGGGAGGGGCTGCAGTGCTGCCTGCTCTCCCCACTCATCAGCTCATGGCCATGGTCTCCCCATGGGTGCACTAAACACAAAGAGAGAGACTTTCCTGGTGCAAACACTCATCCAGGCATTGCATGGCTGTTGGTCCCAGCCCCACTTGTTCAATGCATTAGGGTATCCCAGCAGAGGAGGGGAGGCTCCAGCAGTGGGATATGGCAATTCTGCTCTTTGACCTGGCCCTGGCCACCTCTGGGTTGTTTTCTCTCCAGCAAACACCACCTGTTGTTTGGCTCTTGTTGCCATCATTCTTAAAATGTTGCTGCTCTTGTTTGAACCACATTGTGCTCCTTCTTTTCTCTTGCCACCAGATCCTGGCCTGGTTTGAAGAAGGAGAGGAGACCACGACGGCGTTTGTGGAGCCCATTGTCATTATCATGATCCTGATTGCCAACGCTGTGGTGGGTGTGTGGCAGGTAAGGCACAGCCCCTGCCTGCCCCCGGGCTCTCTGCTCCACGAGGCTGAGATCCTTCATCTAAAGGTCTGGTTGCTTCATGCCCTTGGAAACTCATTTCCCAAAGGTTCAATTTTCATGTTGGCTGTGCTTCCCCATGTCCCTCCACAGATGCTCAGTCACTGGGTGCCTCTTGGCTTGTTCCTTCAGTCTTTCTCTGGCAATTTTTGCAGGTTGGAGCTTATCTTGTAGTTATCCAGGCAAAAACTGCTTGTCTCCTGGCTGGGGCCAAATGCATTTTCCAGGGGAAGTTCTTTGTCCTGTCCACCAGAAAGCCACAGTGGCTGCTGCCCCTTGCCTCACTGTGTCCCTCCTGGGGGATGAGCAAATGCCTCAGCCAGTGATGCTCCTCTTTTGTATTTATTCATTATCAGGCCATTTATTTATCTGCAGCTTGAGGTGGGGTTGCTGGATGGGGAAAAATACAGTTGGTTGGGATATGCTGCTTCCCAAACCAAGAATGGGATGATCAACCCCAAAGGTCCAGGCAATGGTGTGGTTTAAACCAGCAGGAATCATTTTGCAGAGACTGAAGAAGACTTGTCCCATCCATGGTGTCAACTGATTCCAAAGCCAGGGCCAGGGTTTGGGTTTTCCTGTCTTTGCAGTGGGTGGGGAAGGAGCCTGCTGGCTCCAGCAGCTCCAGCACCAGCAGCTCTGCTCCCCTCTGCCTGCAGGAGAGAAATGCTGAGAGTGCCATCGAGGCCTTGAAGGAGTACGAGCCCGAGATGGGGAAGGTGATCCGCGCCGACCGCAGCGGGGTGCAGCGGATCCGCGCCCGCGACATCGTCCCTGGGGACATCGTGGAGGTGGCAGGTAGGGTGCCACCACCCCAGGGCGTGGGGTCACATGGGGAGGTGGGGTCCCCCAAAGCAGAGGCTCTTCACCCTGCCAAGGCTTTGCCTGAGCATCAGGCAGTAGAGAACAGCAGGGAAGAGAAAAAAGTATCCATTTCTGACGCAGGTTTTGTGTCTCGGGAGGGTTTCCCCTTTTTCTGGAAGAACTTTTAATTTTCCACTAAGATTCCTTCTGGCTGGAAGCAGCTCTCCCACGTGCAGCCCTGGATGAGGCGTGGGTGAAGGGCCCATGCTGGGTGCTGCTGCAGGCAGTCTGTGTGGGAAGGGTTATCCGGGGAGGGCGAGAGGCAGAGGGGACCAGCTGCAGGGTGCTTTTGCTTCTGGGTGGGTTGTACCCCCCAGCCCTTCTGCTGGGGCTGTGCATTCAGCAGAGCATGCCTGGGGGTCTGCTGCCTGCCCCAGCAGAGCTGAGGAGGATGCATTCCAATTATTCCATTTTGTTTGTTCCTTAAATGATGCCGTAAACCCCCAGAGCCACAAAACTAATCCTCTCCTTTCCTCCTCGTGGCCCTGCTGGTGGAAACATGCTGCAATCCCTCCTGTGCCCAGCCAGCTCACTGTTATTTATGTCTTCCAGTTGGGCTTCAGCTGGAAGATGAACATAAAAATAATGCAGGGAGGATCAAGCCAGCCAGATCCTCAGCTGGGCAAGCTGGCGGCGCTCCCAAACCAGCTCTGACAATGCAGTCCAGCTGCTGACCTGGCCTTTAATTAAATTAATGAATTATTAATAAAATTCTGCCATCTTTCCCCAAATCAAGTGCATACTGCCTGCCCATCAGCAGCCCAATATTACTTTTTAATGGCACAATCAGCATCGCGACTGGAATGGAAAGAGCTGAGCTGTCTGGAGGGGTTTGCAAATTGTTAGCAAATTGTGGGTTTAGGAGGTTATGGAAAGTGGTGAGGGTGCTGTCAGGTGCCTGATAGGAAAGCACGCCAGGAGGAAAAGCTTTGAACCTGCGGTGGACATCCAGGTGATACCCTGGGGACAGTGTGACGACACAGGCAGGAGGGACTGGCTGCTGTTTGCATGTGCAAATGCAATAAATTTGGCAGCAGGGAGCAGGAAACCTGTTACACTGAGGCGAGGAGGGAGGGTGGTTGGAAGTTGGCAGGCTGCTTAAACCCAGCTGAGTTTTGCCCTTTTGTGACAAGGCCACGGAGGTGAGTCCTGGTGCAGGCAGCTTTTGCCTTTGCCAAAAAGTGCAGGCAGAGCATCTCTTCGGGAGCTTCACTGGTTGCTGTGACCCCTGTGGTGCTCAGGCCATGCCAGTAGCCACGGCCAGGCAGTGTCCTCCTGTTTTCCTCTTTCCCTTGGGAGACTTGTGGTGCTGGGGGGATCACCACATGTTCAGGACCTGGCCAGGTCTGTCCTGTGCCTTGGAATAATAAGGCACTGTGCACCCTGGAGCAAGTGCCACCCATGTGGCACCAGGGCCCTCTGTCCCTGGATGCTGCAAGTCTTCCTCTGCAGGTTTAGCTCATGTTTGCAAGTCCTCCTGCCTTTCCCAGGGCAAGAGGAGCTCTTTGCTCCCTCGAAGATGCTCCAGCCCCCTTGAACAGACACAGAGTCTGAGTCTGTGCATGCAGTGGATGTTTAGGGGAGGTCTGTGCTGGCACCCACCCGCTCAGTGTCCCCCAGACAGGTGTGACAGGGAGCAGGGGAGGTCTGGCTGGATGGCAGATGTTCTGCTGCATCCTGGAGTGCTGGGATCTGCAGCTGGAATAACTGGCTGGGTGGTGGAGCAGTGCCAGCCCCCTCCCACTGTGCTGGGGGGGTTTACGAGCCCCGGGAGGAAGCGCTCGTTAAAGCCTGGGATTTGAGAGCATCGTTAGCAGCCAAGCCAGCAGTGTTGTGTAAGGGCTGGGAGGGGCTGGGAGCCAGGGCTCCCTCAGCCTCAATATTTCCGAAGCCTCGGAGCGTGGTTGTGTCCAGCCGATAAGGGAGCAGGAGGAAGAGCCAGGAGGAAGAAACCCAGCGGGAAAAGCAGCTTTAAATGTTTTTTTAAGGAAGCGCTAGTGCCTTGGAGGGGGTGTTGGGTGGCTGGCAGTGGAGGGGGCAGCTTTCCCTTGTGCCCACTGTGCCACTGTGCCATGCCAGGAGAGCCAGGGATGGTTGTTTGTCTTGGACACAGAAGATTTTCCACTGTCAACAGCCTCCAGTCAGCCCAGAGAAACCTGAAACAGGGTTAAGACTGGCATTGGGAAAGTTGGACTGCTCCAACATGGGGATGTTTTGGTTTTTTTGCAGGAAAGAGGCAGGATAGGGTGCAGGGGGAGTTTGCAGGGAAGAGGAGAGACAGGGGTGTGGTGGGGAAGGAGATGGCCACAGCAGGTAGGGCACTGCCAGGGTTTGGCTCTGGGGGCAGGCTTGTAAATTATAGACAGACAAAATTAAGCTTTAACCAAGCTTTAAATGCAGAAATGAGGTATTCCAGTGCAGGACCCTTTGCTGGGGGCTGGACCCCTCATTACTCTAGGGTGCTGCTGTGCACCTGCACATGCTTGGTGTCAGTTTGGGGTTTGCCATCCCCATTCCCGGGGTGTTGGGTGCTGCCAGTCCCACCTGCCAGAGCTGCTCTGCTCTTGTCCCTGCAGTTGGTGACAAGGTGCCAGCGGACGTCCGGATCATCGAAATCCGCTCCACTACCCTGCGGGTCGACCAGTCCATCCTCACAGGTGTGTGTGGGCCTCATGGAGCACAGGCAGCTTCCCTCTGCCATCTTCCTGGAGGCAAATTTTGGAACTGATGCTGGGATAAGTGCTTTGCTGGGGTGGGAAATGGGTGGGAGAGCAAGATTTAGATGGTATTTGGACCTTCCCAGGTCTTCAAAGTCATGGCATAGGTGAGATGTGTCCGGTGCTTGGGTATCCTTCCTGCAGAACACAAGCCTGGGGCTTTCCTGTGTGACATGTGGGGTTTGACATCCCCATGGTAGATTTTGGGTAGTTTGGTGGCAAAGTGCTGCTCTAGAGCGCTGTGGGGTGTGTGACACAGGCTTGGGACAGGGATGAGCTGAGGCTGGAGAGGGAACATGGGTGGTTCATCTCTCCTCTCTTGTCGTGGCAGGGGAGTCTGTGTCAGTGATCAAACACGCTGACCCCATCCCCGATCCCCGGGCTGTCAACCAGGACAAGAAGAACATGCTTTTCTCCGTAAGTCCCTTACACCTGTCTCCACTTCTCCTGTGGTTTTCCAAAGAGCAGAGGCTGGTGGATGTGGGAGATCTCTGAGCAGAGAAAGGGAGTGCATGCATAAGACCTGAATCCATAAAAAGAGCCCCAAATCCATAAAAATAAGAACCTGCTTCATTTGGATTTCATTTGTGCTGTGGCACATAAGGCCTTTAAATACCTTGGGCAATCTCAGAGCGCTTTTTTCCCCATCATGTAAGATGCATTATGGATGGGGAAGAGGTTTGTGGTTGAGCCTGGAGCTATTGCAAATTTGGGTTTCCTCCTTTCTCATGCTCTTCTCAGGCAGAAGTCAAGTCTTTGAGGGGTTACAACTCTCAGGAAGGGCTCTCCTGCTCCTTAGGGTGGGTTTATATAAAAACCCAGGATGCCCCATTTTCCTCTTAACCAAGAGATCTCATGTTCTCCTTTCACAACAAGCAACCCATTTCCCTGCTCAAACCAAGAGGTTTCATGCCCACAAATCCACTCTGCCCCTTTCCTCCCCTCCCAGGGCACCAACATTGCAGCTGGGAAGGCCGTAGGCATCGTTATTGCAACAGGGGTGTACACCGAGATCGGCAAGATCCGAAACCAGATGGTGGAGACCGAGCCCGAGAAGACCCCCTTGCAGCAGAAGCTGGACGAGTTCAGCCAGCAGCTCTCCAAAGTGATCTTCCTGGTGTGCATCGCCGTCTGGGTCATCAACATCAGCCACTTCAGCGACCCCGTGCACGGCGGCTCCTGGTTTCGGGGCGCCATTTACTATTTCAAGATTTCGGTGGCGCTGGCGGTGGCTGCCATCCCCGAGGGCCTGCCTGCTGTCATCACCACCTGCCTGGCCCTGGGCACACGCAGGATGGCCAAGAAAAATGCCATTGTCAGGAGCCTGCCCTCGGTGGAGACCCTGGGCTGCACCTCCGTCATCTGCTCGGACAAGACCGGCACCCTCACCACCAACCAGATGTCCGTGTGCCGGGTGAGAGCCGCGCGGGCTTGGGCTCTGGAGGGGCAGGGGGGATGCTGAAGAGCACCCCATCCTGTGGTGATGGGCTCTGTGTCCCCACCAGAGTTGTGTCATGGTAGGAATGTGGGGGTGAGCAGGGAAGAGGGGTTGTAGTGATGCCTGTTCTTAAAATCAGAGCTGAACACGGTTAGAAGGGAAAAAGGGGTTTTTAGCTCGGTGTTTATTTCAAGGATCCCTGGTGCACTCCGTCCGGGTGGAACACTCCAAACATGCACGTGGAAATGCCCACCCCAAAATGCACCCCCACAATAGATCAGGTATAAAATTATAGGTGTTACAAATTAGCACATCTATCAAAGATTCCCCAATGAGTGAGGCCAAGTGAACCCCCCTCCCCAGGAACCCTCCCTTGGCCAGACCCATCTTTGAATTTACAAAATGTGTTCCAGAGAGGACCTTGGTGTCTGAGGCTTCTAAGATGTTCAGTCTCCTAACTCAACAAGATATTAAGTCTAGGAATGTAGGCTAAAAAGAAACACTAAGAATACAAAAGGCTATAAAGGTATATAAAAGAGGTATAGAAGAAAAGGCAAAAAATCGTTATGGCATCAGTAGGAAACCCCGAGGTTCCCCTGGCCAGGGTCATTAAGGATCAGGGCTTCTCTTGGCTTGGGGGTAATTAGAAAAGTCACTTTTATCAGCACACCGTTGTGGAGGTGCTGTGTTGCAGTTTCATTTCAGGGGTCACTTCCCCAGGAATGCTTCTTCCTGCTGGGATGTGACATTGAGACAGAGCTCCTGGAGATGCTGATGCAATCAGCCTCCTCTGCTCTTTGCTCTTTTCCCCCTGTTTTTAATGAAACCAGTGAGAAATCCTGGACCATGCAAGATTACAAAGCCTGGAACCATGAAATGCATTTCTGATGGAGGGAGCCCTGGGGTGGTTTGGTGAAGGGTTTGAAGGTTCCTCATCCGCCAGAGAGTTTTGCTCCCACATGCCTGGCCGTGGGGAGAGGTGACTTGTTAGGAAAGCCTGGACCATCTGAGTACTTCTCAATTTCCCCATTAATCCACGAGTGTCGGGAAAGTTTTTTTACATGGCTTTGGCATGTTGCTTTTATAGGAGAGCCTTGGAAAATGTGTTGCTGTGGGAAAAAAAGGACCTGGCCAACATCCCTCCTCTCTGACATGGAGGTAGCGTGGTGGGAAGCTGTGACAGTGCTGCAAACTGGCCACAGGCTTTGGCCACTGGCTAGCTCAGCACAAACTGTAGATGACTGGAAATGTCTGGTATTTCTGCCCTGTAAATGATACAGAGCAAGACAGGGCTGGAACCAAGCAGGCACCAAAGTGCCCATGTCCCCCATGAGGAGGAGCTTCCCACCAGCCCCATCTTCAGAGCCAGTGATGCAGAGAAGCAAGGATGGGGTCACCCCCGTGCCTGGGGTCTCCTGAGCTCTGCACACTGCAGGGGGAGAAGGAGGAGTGACCATGCCTTCCCAAAACACTTCCTACCAGAGGGTCTGTTCCTTGAACTTGGAAAGAAGTGCCACCATCCCCTGCAGTGTGGCACAGTCAGGAGAGTCAGGATGGTGATACTGAGGCAGGGAGAGGGACAGAGTGGGGCAGTGGCACACAAGGGTTTTGGCATCAATTGTCATTTGCAGAATGAGCTCAGCAAAATTGCAAAAAAAAATGCAATTAAAAAGCCAAAGTATCCTCCAGCCCTTCTCCCCACAACCCCATTCCAATACCTGTTCATTCACTTGGCTGGATCCTGGCTCCCAGGGCACAACACTGGGAGAAGGGCTGGCCCCAGGCTGCACAGGCAGGGCTGTTAATGTTTAATGGACAGGGATTCCCGTGCTGACGTGGGCAGGACAGGGCTGCTGGCCCCGTGAGTGGCAGGTGGGTCAATATTTGTGCCTTGGCATGTCCAGGACACGCTCCTGTGCCAAACAGCCAGCTCAGCCATGGCGTGCACAGCCAGAAAAACCTATCAATAACCTGGGAAAATGTATTAATTGAGTGTGATTTCATTAACTTGCCCATTAATTGGGTGAGCACAGCTGCTCTGCTCAGGGCCTGCTCGCTGTCTCACTGCTGGCATCAGGGAGGTGACTCTTGGAAAGGTTCAGGTCTGGTTTCAAACCCTCAGCTGGGTTCTAAGAGCTGTGCTGTGTCTCTGGGTCCCACCCAGTGCTGGGGTCTCGTGGCCAGGGTGCTGTCTGAGCCAGCACAACAGGACACACATGGTGTGTCCAAGCACTTCGGTGCTTTTTCTCTGACCTCAAGTCCACCCAAGTTGCAGTAACAAAGCCACAAACCTGGTTAGTAAATCAGAGTAACCTGTGGTTTGTGTCACTGTATGGTCAGCTGGGGGTCTCTGAGATCACCACCTCCCCCAGCCCAGGGCATGGAGGAACCAGGAGCAGCCTTCTCCAGGCCACTAAAGAACCATGGAGCTGGGAGCAATGGGAGCCTGGCAGGAGGAGAAGGGGCATAGAACCATCACAGCTCTCTCTGCTCTCACATTTAAATCACTCTCCTAAAACTTGCAGCACCCTTTTATGTATCCTACCTTAATTTTCCAGGAAGGTGGTGTTTGCAAGTCAGGACCCAAAGCAGAGATGTGGACTCAGGGGAGGGGGAAAGATGCTGGCACCCCTTGTCTGGGAGAAGGAGGTGATTAGTGATATTTGGCTGTCCCTGAGATGGCTGCTGGTGTTTTGGGGAACAAGAGCAGAAGGGAGTTTATTTTCCACAAAACTTATGGCAGAGCCTGGATGTGCAAACTCCCATCCCTGGTGCAGCTGCCCAGGAGCTGTGTGGGCACTGTTTGCTCTGCAGTCTCCAGGGCACTGTGCCTTGGCTCAGCACTGCTGTCTGTCTAAACCTGTCACTGATTACTGGGAGACCTGGCTGGGGGTCCCCCGGGGCTGTGCCAGTTGTCAGTGGGTGCCTGTTGGCTGGGGCTGCTCCCAGTGCAGGAGGAAAATGATGCTGACCGTGGGTTGATGGATGGAGCAGTGACTGATGATTACAGCTCCTACAATTCCAGACAGCAATCCTGCCTTGTCTGCCTCTCGACAGAGAGTTCCTTTAAAGACACTACAGAAAATACAGAGTAGTGGAGACGAATCCTTCACACCTGTCTTCCCCACGAGCCCACAGCTGCTGCCACGTGCTGCTGCAGGGATGGTGCATCCACGAGTGCCCTTTGCTCCCTACAAACACACACCAGCAGCATCCAGCTGTGATCCAGCACTGGGGCTGGGCAGGATCCACGGGACAGGAGAGGAGGAGTGATGCTGGAACTCTTGGAAGAAGGGTGCACTCTGTGAGCATGTAGTAACATTTTCCTTCCAGCCTCTGTTGCGTTAAAACCCCAAATCACTGGTGTGGCTTTAAAAGGTTCAGGGCAGGGGGAAGCCCTGGGGTGCTGCTGGCTGAGTCCCCCTGGCTGGGTGCTGGAGCTGCTGTTCACTGTGCAGTACAAGAGGCTGGGCAGCCCCTCTGTGAGCCTGACTTGTCAGCAGCCCCCAGCTGAGCTGCACCCACAGCTCTTCTACCTCCTTCTATTGCTCCTAATATTATTTGTATTATTTTTGTGATGGAAACTTTAGTTCTGCTCTTAACTGCCTAAGACACAGCTATTTCCTCTGGACTGTTTCCACTGCCCACAAACCTGCCCACTTCTCAGCCTGGAAATCTGCCGAGACATGGACAGGCTGAGAGAGCTGGGGTTGTTCAGCCTGGAGAAGAGAAGGCTCTGGGGAGACCCTAGAGCCCCTTCCAGTGCCTAAAGGGGCTTCAACAGAGCTGGAGAGGGACTTTAGACAAGAGTCTGGAGCAACAGGACAAGGGGGAATGGTCTCACACAGAAGGAGGGGAGATTTAGATCAGATATGAGGAAGGAATTCTTCCCTGTGAGGGTGGGGAGGCCCTGGCTGAGGGTGCCTAGGGCAGCTGTGTCTGCCCTATCCCTGGCAGTGTCCAAGGCCAGGTTGGACAGGGCTTGGAGCAGCCTGGGACAGTGGAAGGTGTCCCTGCCCATGGCAGAGGGTGGAACGAGATGAGCTTTCATGTCCCTTCCAACCCAAACCATTCTGTGATTCTCTGATCACACCAAAACCCTGCAAACCCCTCTGCAGTGCCCTGGCCGCCCCCATGCTCGGCCAGTCACGCAAGCTGGGAGCAGCAGGAAATTTGATATAACCTCTGGTTGCTGTGGGTTGTGTAGCACCTTTTTTTAAAAGGCATGGAAAAATAAAGGGCTTGGAATGTTTTTTTTTATTTCCCTTTTCCCCTTTTTAATAAGAAGGACGCTATTGTGAAAGTAATAATTGTTTCGTAGCCATGAGCATTTGAAAACAAACAGACCCATATCAGGCAAAACCATCAGTGGCTGGGGTGGGTGCTTTCAGCTTTTTTAATAAATTAGTCTGGTTGGTGTTTCAGGAGTCGATTTTCTGAAGAGGCCAGGA
The DNA here is from genome assembly GCA_013397915.1 of Daphoenositta chrysoptera. Classification (NCBI taxonomy): domain Eukaryota; kingdom Metazoa; phylum Chordata; class Aves; order Passeriformes; genus Daphoenositta; species Daphoenositta chrysoptera. The sequence continues at coordinate 514,973 of VZRO01001005.1, forward strand.
GATTTTGGCTCTCTGGAAGGCTGATGGCATTGGATGTCTCAAAAAGAGATGAAGGGGGCTTAGCCTTTGATGTTGTCTCAGACTGGGTGCCTCACCTCAGGTTTTTGGTCTGCCATCTCTGAGTGTTTGTCACCAAAGGAGATAGGATGTGCTTGCTTTCTTTATTGAGTTTACACCCACTGTCAGAGGAGCCCAGTGCCTCCAGAGGACCTGGGACATCTCTTCTGCAGCCCTTTGGCTCATTATTTTCTTCAAAACCTTTCAGGGATGTTGATGGGCCTCCAGGATGGGCCCTGGGAAAGGAGCTGAGGGCATTAGCCCAATAAACGGGATATCTGCAAATAGCTGGGAAGCTGGGAAGCCATGGCAAGGTTGTTGTGGGCTCAGAATTACTCACACAGGAGATGTATGCTTTGAACCTGCTCCTTTGATTTGCCTAAACCTGTAAAATAGGGAGGTGAGAAAACCCACGGAGGTGTCCTGGTGCTAAACATGCTGTGAGTGTGCTCCCCTGAACGTGCCCTTTACTGCTTGGCTGGGCCCTAAGCTCACACCTTGGGACACCTTCTGTGTGGGGGAGCCACACAGCCAACGTGGCTGCCCTGAGGTGTCCTTGTATAATTAACAGTAATTAACAACAACAGCAAATTAATCTCTGTTTGTTGCCAGAGGAAATGTGGAAGGCAGAGAAGTGAGTGGTACCTGGAGCTGTTGCATCTCTGGTGC
>VZRO01001005.1:515805-544415 GCA_013397915.1 Daphoenositta chrysoptera
ACAGCTGCTGCCACGTGCTGCTGCAGGGATGGTGCATCCACGAGTGCCCTTTGCTCCCTACAAACACACACCAGCAGCATCCAGCTGTGATCCAGCACTGGGGCTGGGCAGGATCCACGGGACAGGAGAGGAGGAGTGATGCTGGAACTCTTGGAAGAAGGGTGCACTCTGTGAGCATGTAGTAACATTTTCCTTCCAGCCTCTGTTGCGTTAAAACCCCAAATCACTGGTGTGGCTTTAAAAGGTTCAGGGCAGGGGGAAGCCCTGGGGTGCTGCTGGCTGAGTCCCCCTGGCTGGGTGCTGGAGCTGCTGTTCACTGTGCAGTACAAGAGGCTGGGCAGCCCCTCTGTGAGCCTGACTTGTCAGCAGCCCCCAGCTGAGCTGCACCCACAGCTCTTCTACCTCCTTCTATTGCTCCTAATATTATTTGTATTATTTTTGTGATGGAAACTTTAGTTCTGCTCTTAACTGCCTAAGACACAGCTATTTCCTCTGGACTGTTTCCACTGCCCACAAACCTGCCCACTTCTCAGCCTGGAAATCTGCCGAGACATGGACAGGCTGAGAGAGCTGGGGTTGTTCAGCCTGGAGAAGAGAAGGCTCTGGGGAGACCCTAGAGCCCCTTCCAGTGCCTAAAGGGGCTTCAACAGAGCTGGAGAGGGACTTTAGACAAGAGTCTGGAGCAACAGGACAAGGGGGAATGGTCTCACACAGAAGGAGGGGAGATTTAGATCAGATATGAGGAAGGAATTCTTCCCTGTGAGGGTGGGGAGGCCCTGGCTGAGGGTGCCTAGGGCAGCTGTGTCTGCCCTATCCCTGGCAGTGTCCAAGGCCAGGTTGGACAGGGCTTGGAGCAGCCTGGGACAGTGGAAGGTGTCCCTGCCCATGGCAGAGGGTGGAACGAGATGAGCTTTCATGTCCCTTCCAACCCAAACCATTCTGTGATTCTCTGATCACACCAAAACCCTGCAAACCCCTCTGCAGTGCCCTGGCCGCCCCCATGCTCGGCCAGTCACGCAAGCTGGGAGCAGCAGGAAATTTGATATAACCTCTGGTTGCTGTGGGTTGTGTAGCACCTTTTTTTAAAAGGCATGGAAAAATAAAGGGCTTGGAACGTTTTTTTTTATTTCCCTTTTCCCCTTTTTAATAAGAAGGACGCTATTGTGAAAGTAATAATTGTTTTGTAGCCATGAGCATTTGAAAACAAACAGACCCATATCAGGCAAAACCATCAGTGGCTGGGGTGGGTGCTTTCAGCTTTTTTAATAAATTAGTCTGGTTGGTGTTTCAGGAGTCGATTTTCTGAAGAGGCCAGGAGATTTTGGCTCTCTGGAAGGCTGATGGCATTGGATGTCTCAAAAAGAGATGAAGGGGGCTTAGCCTTTGATGTTGTCTCAGACTGGGTGCCTCACCTCAGGTTTTTGGTCTGTCATCTCTGAGTGTTTGTCACCAAAGGAGATAGGATGTGTTTGCTTGCTTTATTGAGTTTACACCCACTGTCAGAGGAGCCCAGTGCCTCCAGAAGACCTGGGACATCTCTTCTGCAGCCCTTTGGCTCATTATTTTCTTCAAAACCTTTCAGGGATGTTGATGGGCCTCCAGGATGGGCCCTGGGAAAGGAGCTGAGGGCATTAGCCCAATAAACGGGATATCTGCAAATAGCTGGGAAGCTGGGAAGCCATGGCAAGGTTGTTGTGGGCTCAGAATTACTCACACAGGAGATGTATGCTTTGAACCTGCTCCTTTGATTTGCCTAAACCTGTAAAATAGGGAGGTGAGAAAACCCACGGAGGTGTCCTGGTGCTAAACATGCTGTGAGTGTGCTCCCCTGAACGTGCCCTTTACTGCCTGGCTGGGCCCTAAGCTCACACCTTGGGACACCTTCTGTGTGGGGGAGCCACACAGCCAACGTGGCTGCCCTGAGGTGTCCTTGTATAATTAACAGTAATTAACAACAACAGCAAATTAATCTCTGTTTGTTGCCAGAGGAAATGTGGAAGGCAGAGAAGTGAGTGGTACCCGGAGCTGTTGCATCTCTGGTGCTGAGTGATGCCTCCTGATTTCTCCAGCATCTGTTGCTTCCCTCTCCTGGGGAACAACTCAAATAACAAGAGGAAAATAAAAAGAGAAAAAAACAATTGTTTTGAGACAGATTGGAGTGGGACAGTTTTCCCTGCACCTGCTTTCTGGAGGCACTCAGCAAGTTCATAGAGCTGAGGAGAGCAGCACTTCCCTGCAGCCAAATTTCATCCTGGCTCCTCCCTGCAGCCAGGGAAATGCATTTGCCAAGCCAATTTTATTTATTTATTTACTTACTTATTTTTTACTTATTTATTATGTTGCTTTTTGGCTTCAGTGTGGGTCATAAATAACAAGTAAGCAGAAACGAACATCTCTGAGCTGTCTCCTTGGCTGGGGTCAGGCCCTGCCCTTGTTACCAGGGGATGCTGCCCTCAAAGGTGGGCTGTGCTGGGAGGGGATGAGGGGCCACTGGGAGAGCTTGGGGAGAAGGAAATTTTTATTTGATTTTAGAGTTTGAGGGATTTGTCTTGTTATAGCAGCAAAAGAGAAACTGGAAGGATTTTGAAAGGCAAAAATCACTAAAAATAGAGTGTGGGGGACTTCTGTGGCTCACCGGGGCTTTATTACTGAGCTGAGCTGTGATCCCAGTAAGGCACAAGGCTGGTGGCTGAGAGCTGGCTGGGAAGGGGTGGCAGGGGCAGCTGCTTGGATCCTGCCCTTTCCAGGGCAGCCAGGGCAGGAGTGGAAACCTTGGCCCAGCTCCATCTCTGCTCCAAGAAACACAGAGGCACCTTCTTAGGAACAGGCTCAGCATCTCTCCTGTCCTAGGGAAATACAGAGCTGGAGGAGGTGAACATGAAGAAGGCAGGGGAAAGCTGGAAGGATCTGGGGACAGCCAGGAGTGGTGGCTGAGCAGGGAGGGGGCTGAGCCTGGTGCCATCCCTGGGACAGTGCCAGCTGCTGGGTTCCCAGGCTGGGCACGAGGGTTGTACCAAAAATTTGCTGCCTAATGCTCTGTTTGCACCTCTCCCCCTGGCAGATGTTCATCATGGAGAAGGTGGAGGGCACCCAGTGCAGCCTGCACGAGTTCAGCATCACCGGCTCCACCTACGCCCCCGAGGGACAGATGTGAGTGAGGGTCCCCCCCTTCACAGGGACACAGGGTGGCCCTGGGCTGGCAGCACCACTGGGGGAAGGTGGGAGGGTTGGGTTCATGGCCACTCCCCATGAGCTGGGGAGAAAAGAGGGTTTTCTGGGGTGGTTTGCAGCCCTGTCCTTGGGGATACACACTGGGCATTGTCTTTCAGCCACTCTGGGCTTGCAGGTGTTGGGTGATGGAGTGTACTCTGCTGGTCACGGGGACCAGGGCACTTGTTTCACTGTCCCTCACTTGATTTGGGTGGTGCTCACCCTGGCTCTGCCTTCCCACTGCTCTGCAAAGGGGCTCCCACACACTTGGCTCTCCCTTCGTTAGCAATCCCTATGGAACGAGACCACCTCTGAACCAGAGAAGATGGCAAATGTGGGAATGGTGATGAATGAGGCTTTTTGCAGTTAATGATAACTCCAAATTCCTGGAGCCTGCACAGTTTGGGTATTGACTGGTAACTGTTGCCCCTGCCTCAAGCAGGATGCAGGGCTGGCAGCTTGTCCAGGAGCCAGTGGTCAAGGGGACACTTGCAAACGGCTGAAACCCCACCAGGAAAGTGCTCCCTGAGCCCTGTGCCCAGGCAGGGATGGCTCCCATGGCTGGTGTGCCCAGGGCACGATCCTGCTGATGGCAGGGTGTGTCTCAGGGCAGACATGGGCTTTGCAGAGCTGCAGCTGAGGGCAGGGAGTTGAAGCTGGGGGCTTTTCCCTGAAGTGTTATCACACACACGGGGTTTTCTGCTGTTGTATTTATTTATTCCTGTTCCTTTGGAAGGAGGTAGTGGCCCCCAGTGTGGCAAAGTCTGGGAAGAAGGCAGATGAGAAGCTCAGCTGGTGGTGGGAGCACTCTCTGCTCCCCTTTGCTTTGCTCTGTGATCCCAGACACATTCGTCACCACGGTCCCTTCTGCTCATCCCTGGAGCAGCTGTAATTCATCCCAGCCTCAGACTTAATTTCATGAATATTTATAGAGCCAATTTGATCCTTGGCTGGGAATCTCCATTAAAAACTGAGCCAGGTCATAAGCTGGTGTCAATCAGTGCATTTCAATTAAAATTGAGGAGGACTGGGGGACTGAACCTGTGTCTGCCAACCTCTGAAGCTCAGTGTCCCCTTTCCTCTGGGGGCTGCATTCAGGGCCCCTGTGTTGGTCTGCAACAATTTGTGTTGCTCTTGGGTTTTGCTTTAGCCCTGTGCCTGTGTTGTGTATCGAGGGGGATGTGTGGGCTCACTGAGGTGTCACGGAGAGAACCCCCCTTTTCCCCAGGGCTGCTGGGACTGAAACACTTGTTTGCTTTGGCCTGGCCTTGGCAGGGGGATATTTCATGCTGGACCTTGGGTTTGCTCACACAGCACCCAGCCAGCAGCACCTTTGCTGGTGTTTTTCCCAGCACATGGGTCTCACCTGGCTCCATGCAGGGACTGCTGATGATGGGGCCGTATCCTCCCATCCCTTCCCAGCAATATCCAGGGAACCACATGCTGCAAAGCCATGGTATTTCCACCTTCCCAAACACTGAAACCCATCCAGAGAGTCTGCAGCTCCCTCCTCCACCCTGTCCCTTCCTGTGAGCCCAGGGCTGGGCAGCATCTCTGGGCAGGAGCAGTGGGTCTCCCTTCCCACTCACAGCCCAGTGTGGCTTCATCTCCCTCAGCAAACAGATTTTTCAGATTTTCTTGGCTGCTCCCTGTTTTCCGCTCCCGAGCTGTAACAAGGGCTCCAAAATGTTCTTTCCATTGGGAACCAACAGTGGAATAAGCTGATCCTAGTAAATGCCTGACAAATTATTTTTCCAGCAAGCAGATGACCGGCTGGGTTTATACAGCTCTAACCTGCAGTTACCTCTGCTGGAACCGGGATAATTTTTTATTTCCCTTCAAAACCACTGCTGCCATTCCTACCACCAGGCGAGGAGAAGCATCTGGCTTGCCTGGAGTGCTCAGGGCTGCTCCTTTCCAGGACGTTTGTGCTCCTCTTGTAGCAAAGAGCTGCTGTTTAGGAAGCAAAGATCACAGTTCACCACTTGCTTGGAGCAGTCACAGCAGTGCAGCTGTGAAAGTTCTCTGCTGCTCCTAAATGCTCCCGTGGGTTCCCTATGGAGTGTGAAGCAGCATCTCAGGGAGGAGAAGGGGGTTGCTGTTGGTTCCACAGCTCCTCTGGATTCCCAGCAAATGGATGCCCCTGAGGAGGTGGATGTTAACATGAATTTCTTTGCCCCTTCTCTGGTCCATCACCTTCATCATCAGCCTGTGGGCAGCCCCTGCTTGCTCCTTTGAACTCCTCTGCAGCCCCTTTTATTCTGGGCCACTTCCAGAATTTATTTGCCTCCCGTGATATTTAATTTGCAATTTAGTCCTGCCCCATTTCACAAAGTACAAAATGTGAACCCAAGGATTTATTGCCGTCACTGCGGCTTTAACTGGGCTCTTTCTCCCCCTTCTACAAGAGTGATATATAGGCTATACATCCCCTAGAAGGGCTCTTTGGGATGAGCTAAGTGCATTTGAAGGTGTGAGCTGGTGTGAGGCTGTTGGGGTTGTTTTCTGCCCGCAGCCTGAAGGACGAGCAGCCGGTGCAGTGCGGGCAGTACGACGGGCTGGTGGAGCTGGCCACCATCTGTGCCCTCTGCAACGACTCCTCCCTGGACTACAACGAGGTGAGGGGCACCAGGGCTGGGGCAGGGTGGGGGGAGGCTCTTGCTGTCCTTTGGGGCAAAGCCAGTAGAGTTTGTCCCTTGGGATCCCCTTCCCTGGCTTCAGCTCGTCCCAAGGGGGTGCTCTGGTGTGGTGGGTGACAGCATCCGTGGTGGCAGCAGCACACAGAGGATGTGCTCCAAAGCTTCAGCTCTTTTTTCCTGCCCTCTAGTCAAAAAAAGTCTATGAGAAGGTGGGGGAAGCCACGGAAACAGCCCTGACGTGCCTGGTGGAGAAGATGAACGTCTTCAACACAGACCTCAGCAAACTCTCCAAGGTGGAGAGAGCCAATGCCTGCAATTCGGTGAGTGGGGAGCTCCAGGACTGGGGGATGGGAGGGAGGGGAGGGATTTAGGGTGTCTGACACCTGGGCAATAAACACTTGCAATGATCTAAGGGGTGATCCGGCACAAGGATGCGATTTCTGGGCTCTCAGGGTGAGCTGGGTTTGGAACAGATGGTGCAATGGCCCTGGGGGGCTGCTGCCAGGGCCTTGAGGACCAACCTAGCTTTGAAACAGGTGATTCCTGAGGCTCCAGCTCAGTCCAGTCCCTGCTCAGCCAGGAGAGACCCTCTCAGTGATAGCCCAAGCTCTGGCTGCACATGTGGAAGTTTGGAGTTATCTTTAGGTGCCCAGTTTGCACTAAGCAGCCACCCTCCATCATGAACCAAACCCTGTTCCCCAGAGCCCTGCGTGCCCCAGTGACACTTGCTCCTTGGAAACATCTATTTTTGATATGAAATATCTTGTGCTGCCTATTCCCCCACTCCACTGTCTCCCTGTCCTCCTGGGTGAAAATACACTTTATTTTGGGTCTGGATTTCCTCTGCTTTAGATCTTATAATGCCTTTACTTGCTCAAAGGGCTCTCTGTTCCAGCATTTTTTCCCCAGATAGGTCTGTGCAGGTTGTAATAAATCCCCTGACTCCTTTCTGATATGGAAAGCTTGTAAGCTTTTAGCCCTGTCCCATCCTTCCTGGCTCCTGTGGCTGCCTGTCTCCTCCCATCCCCGGGGCTCAGCAGGGCTGTCAGCCAAGACAGAGAGCACCAGTGTCCCTGGCACGTCCAGGCTCAGCCCAGCACTGTTCCTGCAGGTGATCAAGCAGCTGATGAGGAAGGAGTGCACCCTGGAGTTCTCCCGGGACCGCAAGTCCATGTCTGTGTACTGCACTCCCACTGGGCCCGGCAACAACTCTGCTGGCAGCAAGATGTTTGTCAAGGTAGGGGCAAAGCACCTGCAGGGTCCTGCTCCCCCCTGCACACCCAGCAGGGTTTGGCCCTTGCTGCACGGGGCAGTGGTGATGCTCTGCAGTTCCTCTCCCACTCTGCCTGGGGATCCAGGATCCAGCAGGCAGGCTGGTGGGGTCAGGGAGGAGGCAATCTTTCCCATATGGATTAGGAAAAAAAAGGGGTGAGATGATTTAGAGGGAGGAAAAGGTGCTGAGTGTGCTGGTGCTGGGGCAAGGGAGAGCTGCCCCCATGCAGAATTTGGGTACTTGCCTTTATTAAAGGCTTGGACCCTCCGGATGCCAGTAATGCCCAAAGGATGATGTCCAGTTTTCCACTGTAACCAGAAATAAAATAGTGTTTCATAGGGCATTTTCTTCCCAAGAGAAGAGATGCAGTGGAATTTCCCCCCGCTGACTCTGAGATTTGTATATTGTTGTTCCCTCTGGGAGATGATCTGGGTAGGTGAACTCTGCGCTCCAGGTCAGGCTGGGACCCTCTGAAGCCTCTGGATCTGTGGCCCTGGGCGAGCTTTTTAAGAGGTGCAATAGAAGGATTGCAAATTTAATATTAAAGAGCAATGTCAGGGTCTGTTGTTAGGTCAGAAGGGCTGGGGTGAGATGCTGGGATGCTGAAGGACATGTTTTCCTGTATTGCAAAGGCATCACAAGCATCCGCTGAGTATCCCACATTTTTTTCCGCACAGATTTACAGCCCTCATCCCCTCCAGGTGGGAGCGGGCTCTGTGGGACGGGGCTATCTCGGGCAGATCCATAGGTTTGGCAGGAGTCAGCTGGTTTCCAGCAGGTCCTGCTCCTGGTGACCTGCTTGGCGCTCGGGGTGCCATCCCGTGTGCTCGGTCGGAGGCTGCCATCTAGTGCCCTGAGCTGCGGGGCCGGGATGTGCCTGCCGGGGTTTTGGGGACATTTCCTCCGCCTTTGCCCAAACTCGGCGCCTTCCCTCCCTCTGGCACTTCCTGCGTGCTGGCAAGAGGTGCCCATCCCTCAGCTGCTCAGGGTGCAGCCCCTGAGCCCCGCGCTGCTCCGCAGGGCGCCCCGGAGAGCGTCATCGAGCGCTGCACCCACGTCCGCGTGGGCGCTGCCAAGGTGCCGCTGACGGCCCCGCTGCGGGACAAGATCCTGGGCAGGATCCGGGACTGGGGCATGGGCATCGACACCCTGCGCTGCCTGGCGCTGGCCACCCACGACTCGCCGGCCCGCAGGGACACCATGCAGCTGCACGACTCGGCCGCCTTCGCCCGCTACGAGGTACGGCACCGCGGCCTGGGTCGGGAGCTGTCTTCCTTCTTCACAGTTTCCCCACAGGCTCCCAGCTGTGCCAGCAGTATTTTCCCTCTGGTTTCTCTGTGGGAAGTGTAATGGCTCATCTCCTCTGCAAAGCTCAGGGGCTGATCTGACGGATAACAAGCCCCATCTCACTACTGAGTAACAGCTGAGAGGGCCTTGGAGAGCACTGTGAGGGATGGGGAGGAGGGGAGCAAAGAGAAAAGGAGTGAGGAGGAGCAGAGGGGATGGAAGCATCCCGTTGGATTGGGGCTGTAGAGTGCATCCATGGGGCAGTTGGTAGGAAACCCCAGGGAAATCCCTGTGCCCAGGGTGGTTTCACAGCAGGGGGGAAGCGGACGCATCCCAAGGGGTTAACGTGGGTCTGGGGTGTGTTCCTCCCACCCAGAACAACCTGACCTTTGTGGGCTGTGTGGGGATGCTGGACCCTCCCCGCAAGGAGGTCACCTCCTCCATCGAGATGTGCCGCAAGGCCGGCATCCGCGTCATCATGATCACCGGTGACAACAAGGGCACGGCGGTGGCCATCTGCCGCCGGATCGGCATCTTCTCCGAGAGCGAGGACGTGTCTGGCAAGGCCTACACGGGCCGGGAGTTCGACGAGCTGAGCCCCGAGGCGCAGCGCCAGGCGTGCCGCGAGGCCCGGTGCTTCGCCCGCGTGGAGCCCGCGCACAAGTCCCGCATCGTCGAGTACCTCCAGTCCTTCAATGAGATCACGGCCATGGTGAGCCCTGGGGGACACCCCGCTGTCCCCTCCTCCCCACCCTGCCCAACCCTTGCACACTTAACCGTGGCTTTGTGCAGACAGGTGATGGTGTCAACGACGCTCCGGCCCTGAAGAAGGCAGAGATTGGCATCGCCATGGGGTCGGGCACAGCCGTTGCCAAGTCGGCTGCTGAGATGGTGCTCTCTGACGACAACTTCTCCACCATCGTGTCGGCCGTCGAGGAGGGCAGAGCCATCTACAACAACATGAAGCAGTTCATCCGCTATCTCATCTCCTCCAACGTCGGGGAGGTCGTGTGGTGAGAGCTCACTGGGCACCATTGCTGTGGGAGCAGCACTGTGGGGACACATCTGGGACAGGTGACCTGCAGACCTGTCCATCTCCCCTGCCCCTGGCAGCCTGTAGTGCCCAAACTGGTAATCCCAGGCACCATGTCTCATTCCCCAAGGGCAGGGAGATTTTTATTTTGTAGTTTTACAATCCTGCCACCCTGCAGGACCTGTTCTGTTAAAGTGTTGCCTGTTGAAGCCCATGTGAGTGCCTGAGCTGGGTGCAGATATTTGTGCACAGGTTGTTGTCACCCAGTCACAGCTCTCCCTGCCCATCCCTCCCAGTCCTCAGCAACATCAGCACAACCTTGGGATCACTTGGGCATCCTTTGCCCTTGCATTTCAGCATGGGTGTTTTTGCTGGGAATGGGAGCCTTTGTGGCCATGGGGACGTCAATCGTTGGGTTACAACTACAAAGCAAATTTTAATAGCAACAGGAACAAATTTTAGCTGCAAAATTCAGTGCTGGGCTCCAGGTTCCTGATCAGGGGCTGTGGGTTCATCTGCAGGACTTTGGGTGAATATTAAATTTGGGGCTTTGGATCCAGGTGCTCTCTCCCCCTTACATGACACAGAACAACTCTCTGCCTGCTCAGAGCTTGTCTAATTTCACATCTCCTGTTTTTTCCCTGCAGTATCTTCCTGACAGCCATCCTGGGCTTGCCCGAGGCCCTCATCCCTGTGCAGCTGCTGTGGGTGAACCTGGTGACAGATGGGCTGCCAGCCACTGCGCTGGGCTTCAACCCCCCCGACCTGGACATCATGGAGAAGCAGCCCCGCAACCCCAAGGAGCCCCTCATCAGTGGCTGGCTCTTCTTCCGCTACCTGGCTGTGGGAGGTGAGTGCTGTGGGTAGGGCTGGGCAGAGTGAGGATGTGCCTGGGGTGCCCTGGGGTCCCCCTCTGGGTGCCAAGGGTGTCTCTCTCGGCCGCAGTGTACGTGGGCCTGGCCACGGTGGGCGCGGCGACCTGGTGGTTCCTGTACGACGCCGAGGGACCGCAGGTCTCCTTCCATCAGCTGGTGAGTCAGGAGGGGAACAGGCTGGCAGCTGGAGCAGATGGGTCAGGGCATGCATTCAGGTGTTGGGGTCTTCCATCTACCTTTCCTCTGTGGTGGCTGTAGCATTCCCAGATTCCTGGTGGAGAAGACGGTGATTTAAAACAGAAGCAAATTCTCTCCCTCAGGCTCATGTTTCCAGCCTTGCTTCTGCCGGCCACCAGCAACGGTAGGGAAAGTTTGATTCAGAGAAGCTGAAAGTAGCTCCTGTGCCTCATCCCATATTGGAAGGGATCTGTTCTCACATTACATTCCTGTAGCTAATGTGAAAAGTGCAGGGTGGGGGGGAAGCAGGTGCTGTCACATCCCATGTGCAATGCAAGATGGATTGCTCATGGAGACACGTGTGTGCTCCAGCTCCTTCCTAACTGCACCTGACAGTCTCAAAGCCACTGTCCAGCCCCTAGAGCCCAACCCCAGCAGTAGCTGGGTCACTGTAGGCAGTTCATTGGTTGCTCTGAACTGTGGGATATTTAACAGCAACCCACTTCATCACGTGCCCCCAACCAGTCGACTCTTCCTCCTCTCTCCTGCCTTTCCTGCTGCTCTGCCGTGTATTTACCAGCGGTTTCCTGTGCCGACAGAGGAACTTCATGAGGTGCACTGAGGACAACCCCATCTTCGAAGGAATTGACTGTGAGATCTTCGAGTCGCGATACCCAACGACGATGGCTCTGTCTGTGCTGGTGACAATCGAAATGTGCAATGCTCTGAACAGGTGTGGTGGCCACAGGGCTGCTCTCCTCCCTCTGTGCATGACTGATTTTGTGCAGGGTCTCTTTGAGTGTCTGTGGGTGGGCTGAGGGCTTTGCTTTGGCTCAGCAGAGCATCCTCACAGGGGACCACTGGGTTTTCCATAGAGAAACTCCTCCAAGGCAGTGTGCTGTGGCTGAGAGCAGTGAAGGAAAGATTGGATCTGCATTCATCAGTGATCTGTCATTAATGATCGGTCCTAATCCACGCATGGCTGGTTGTGTTGGGCATCCAGATCCAGTTCCTCAGCAAAGCCTGAAGATGAACAGCCTGGAAAAGCAAGGATATAGCACATGGCCTTGCATGTTGGAGGGAAATGAAATTCTCAGTGTGGGCAGATGCAGGGAGGTTTCTGGGGCTGACGTTGTCCCCTCCCTTTCACAGTGTCTCTGAGAACCAGTCGCTGCTGCGGATGCCACCGTGGCTCAACATCTGGCTGCTGGGGGCCATCATCATGTCCATGGCTCTGCACTTCCTCATCCTCTATGTCAAGCCCATGCCTGTGAGTGCCCTCTGTCACCTCCCTGTGCCTCCTGTGGACAAGGACATCCCTGGAGCGGTCTTTGGGTCTGGAAGATTCTGGGATGGTTGTTCCCAGCAGGTGCCCTCAGGACCAGGTCCCATGATTCAACCTGGCATAGAATATAGGAGTCATTCTGCCCCATGAGCCAGAAGTCAGAAGCTCTCCCTATGGGCAATGCAAAGGGGTGTAGATATCTCCAGAAGGTGGTTCAGCCCCTTCTGGAGTTGTCTCCTTTGCAAGGTTGGGGGTGCCTCGGTTGATGCCCTAAGGTGCTTTAGATGAAGTGTGTTTCTGTACCAGGAGGTTACATTGTCCCTTGTCACCTGCTAAGCACCTGTGAGCACCTAACCACACAGTCCTACCTTGTGCCCCACTTTCCCCATTTGCAGGAGAGGTGAAGGACATAATTTTTACTCATCTTGGCCGAGAGCCACCTTGGATCATGACAGACCTTGAAGAAATCCTCCTGTTTGGGCTGTCTGGATCCTCCCTCCTTATACCTGGGATGACCCTCTCTCAACCTTTGCCATACAACAATGTGACCCTTAAAACAACAAAATATCCCACCTGCTTCCCTGCTGACATGTCCAATCCCTTCCTCCCTGCAGCTCATCTTCCAGGTGACCCCCCTGAGCTGGCCGCAGTGGGTGGTTGTGATGAAGATCTCCCTGCCCGTGATCCTGCTGGATGAAGGACTCAAGTACCTTTCCCGGAACCACCTGGATGGTGAGCATGGTCTGCACCCCCTGGGTGAGGGTGGCTCTGTGGCACTTTGTCTGGGGCTCCTGGTGGCTTTGTGGAGCCCTCACTCATTTCCTCTGCTTGTGTGATGCCTGCACCTGCATGTTCACCCACCTTTGCCATGCAAAGGGGCTTTTTCTCCTACTCCCTTCCTTCCTGGTGCCACGCCTGCCAGAGCAGTTGGTACTTAAATCTGCTTGAAATGCTCTTTTTGGAGCTGGAGCATTAGATAAATCTGCCACAGGTTATTAATTCAACTCCTCTTGAACCTCCAGGAACTGGATCCCTTTGCTTATAAAGCAAAACAAATCAAACACTGATTTGTAACAGGAGTATTTTCTTTTTTCCTCTCAATTTTCCACCCCTCTCTGTCCCATCCTTATTTTGTGTTGGCAGCCTCTATGCTAAGATCAATTGAGAGCTGAACACCTTATAAACTGCTTTTAATGGGGTTGCCCTTGGCCAGCACCTCTCAGGATGCAGCCCTTGGCACAGCTGGAGGAGAAGCAGCTCCTGTGACACTGGGGCAGCAGTTCCTGTGTGCTCCTGGGCTTCGTGCTGTAAATCACAGCATGTCTTTGGGCAGCCCTCCAAAGAGATGATATCATCTTTTCTTTCATTTCTTGCAAAAGATGTTTCTGTGGGGGATATCTCGGTGCTGAGTTAAAGCCCTCGGGTTTTCCCAGCAGTGGCTGCAAGCCCTGGGCTGCTGAGCAGTGCTGTGCCTGCCACAGGGGTAGCCCCTCTCCAGAAAACTGGTTTTATTCATTTTTTGGGGTGAGCTCGCCCTGATGGTGATAGCAGGGAGAAGAAGGGCAGGAAGGGCACTGTTCTTGCTCAGAGAAGCTCTGGGTGCAGATGAACAATCTGAGTGTGAGGACTGGATGTCCTTCCACACCATCAGCTTGCTCAAACCATTTTTTCACCCCTGAGACAACCTGTGTCATAGCAAACGCCTCTCCTTCCCTTCACTCTGTAACAACAACCTAGAAAATCTGTGCAAAACCACTGTTGTCTTTCTGGGCTGAAGGCAGGTCTGGCCAGCCCTGTCAAGGAGGGATTTGGGGCATTGTAACAGCTGTGTTTGGTTTCTCATGGAGCAGAGCTTTGCAAGTACCTGGAAATATGGAATGGGAAAGTATTGCAGGCAGGAAATGGTCACAAACAGGTCTCCCTCCCCATCAGTGTGTCCTGGTGTGCAGGTGGTGCTCATGTCAGCCTTTCTTCCTGTGTTGAGCTGATGCAGAAACTCAGCAATTGCTCAGATAAACAGAGGTGCAGGGGCTCCTCTTATTACAGACCAGCTAGAAAGTGTTTCTAGGCTATTTTTATTGAATTGTTGCATCTCTCACCAGACACCCAGGTCTGTTTTATCCCACGATTATGAGCCTGTAGCAACAATTTTCCAGCAGGGCACCAGGCTGGGGTGTAGGAGAGCTGGTTAATGTTGCATCCCATGCATGCCCTTGGTCTTCACTTCACCATCTGAGATCTGGGGCTGGGTCTGTCCTTCTCCCACACTTGGTATTTCTCTATAAAATCTCAGCACTGTTGGAGGAAGGGCTTTGCTTTGGCTCTGCCAGCACAGCTCCAAGCACAGCGAGTTTTCTGGTAGGCACACGATGCTCTCAAGTGCCATCATACCAGCACAGAGTGTTTTCTCTCCCATGCCATGCTCCCAGTGTTTCAGGTCCTCTGAGCTTCCCTCATCCCCACGGTCACAATGCTGCTGGTGCTCATGGGTTGTTCTCTCTCATGGATCCAGGGTTTCCCATGCAGCTCTTCAATCATGGCTGTGTGGCAAAATCACCACGCTTAAATCATCAGACTTGAAAGAAGTAATTGAAACTCTTCATCTTCCTGATTCCTCTGGGCTTTGAAAAGCAAAGAAAAAAAACCGCCAAAAGCCACTTTTATGTGTGGTCTTGTGATTTTTTCACCAGGCATTCTCAGGACAGTAAGACCCAAGTGGAGCGGGGAGCACCAGTTGAATACCTGCAAGACTCCAGAGCAAGGGTTGGCTTCCTTACACCTCTCATCCCTGAATTCCATGTCCCTGTGCTTCCTGCAGAGTCTTGCTGTGTGTGGTGGGGACCTGCTTGGAATGTGTCTGGGTGAACATGGCTTAGATACAGAACAGAGATACAATAACAGAGCCGAGGGACTCTATCCAGACAGGATCTCCTTTCCCACAGTGATCTCTGTGTTTGGCTTCAAAATAAGGCCTACCAAGCCAGTGAAGTAGCTGTTTGATGGCAGTTTTGGCCAGGGGCCAGGCTACCACTTGGTCTCTGCAAGACAGTGCTTGGGGTGGTCTCCAGTGTGGGACCTTCCAGGGGATGGCCAAGGGTGTTCAGCTGAGGAATGCAAATGTATAGCTGCGAGTTCTGCTGATTCAGGTTTTGCATGGAAAAGTTTCTCCTTTGATGAGATTTAGATAAGTTGTGTTTCCATTACGCTGGATTTTCCTTGTCCTTGAAGTGGCAGAAAGCTGAGACTCTTCAGTTCTCACTGTGGTCTCAGTGCTTTACATTCCTCTCCCCATCGCCCTGCTCACGTCAAGCCTTTCATCTCACATGCTTCCCATATCTGGCTGCCTCCCTTCCTCCCTGGCCCCTCTGAGGTTTCTGCTGTCTCAGTTTTGGGAGGTGATGTGAGTGTGAGAGCGAGAGAATGTGCATGGCTGAGGTTGGCTTGGTGTGAGCTGCAGATGTTCTGGTCAGGAACGTGGGGATCTTCTCAGGGGTCTGTCCCACGCTGGCGGGCTCACAAGGGCTCACCACCCTCAGGGATCTCTTGCTGTAGTATCTTTAATATTTTCCATGCTCCATGCATTCAAGTGTTTGTTCTTTCTAAATCCTGTGGCATGCAGGAGGAAGGTTTCCAGGCATCTGTGCCAAGGCCTTGCAGAAGTCTCTTTTCTGAGGGGTTCTCAAGAAGCACCAAATCTGGAGAGGACACTGAGATAACCCCAGTGCTCGTGTTCCTCTGTGCACCATCAGCCCACTGCTGAGGCCACCCTGCTCCCCTCCTGCACTGTTCCTGCACCTCCTCATGTTCACCATCTCAAAGCAAACCCCTGGCAGGTGCTGGAGTTGCTGCTGTGGTTGTTCTCAGCACGTTCAGCAGCAGGCCCTGCCCGGGTGCTGAGCATCACCATTTCTCACCTGTGCTGTGGTAAAAGCAGGGGCAAATCCCAAAGCAGGTGTTTTCTGCAACTCTACTACACACCTGCCCTGGCAGCAGCAGGGCCACTGAAAATCAGGAGTTTAAATGCACAGGAATTGACTTGGTGTGTTTTGTGGCAGATGAGCAGTTTTGCAGCTGTTTGTCCTTGTGCCCAGTGAGGACAGCAGTCCTGGGGTCGTTTTGCAGGAGGTGCAAGATGGTGGCCACCCCACCCTGCTCCTGTCCCCACCAGGCCCCTGTTCCCTCTCCCATGGGCAGCACAGTGCCCTGCAGTCTCCTGCCACTGCAGCTGGTGTGCAGGTGAGGTTGCTCCCTTGGGTGGATGTCTCCACCACTGAGGGAGCTTTGGCCACTTCTCTGCAAAGCTGGCATCACCTTTAGGCTTCAGCATCCTCCCAGAGCAGAGTGGCTGGCAGAGGTGGCAGTGCAGTGACAAGTGCATCACACTCCCTGCCAGGGGCAGGTGGAGCTCTGCATCTGAGACAGCCCAAAATTTGCAGGGACCAAAATCTCCATGTCCCATTACAAAAAACCCTCCGGCATATCGCAAAAAGGGGCTGTTCACCCTCATTTTGCCCCTTGCACCTGCACCTGGGTATGAGGGAACCCCCCAGAGCTCCCTCAGGAGCACAGGAGCTGCTGCAGCTGCCCGTGTTCCCTGTGGAGGAGGAGGCATCCCCTCCCTGGCAGGGCAGAGCCGGAGCCAGCGCCTGCAGCCTGCCCTTGTAGGGTAATCTGTGCATGGAGCTACCTTGGCTGGGTGCTGGCAGAGGAATGTGTCCCCATGGGCCAAGTATTCCCCAGAGCTGTGGGATGCTCTGCAGGAGAGCAGTGCTGCACCTTCCGGTGCTGGAATCTCCACGTGGGATTTTACAGCTCTGCTGCCTCGCTTTTTGTTTTTATTGCCCCCTCTCTCCTGTTTTTCCATACGGGTCTGTGTCATGCTTTAGAAAAGGAAGAGCAGAGGGGAGCTGCCAGTGTTGCTGCCCTGGTATTGCAAAGGGATGGGGGGACAATTTCTCTTTTGGTTTTCTCCTGGGGTCTGGGGTCTCAGCTGAAGCTCAGGGTGCCCCCAGTTTGATGGGGGTAGATGTGCAGTTTTCAGAGCTGCAAGGGCTGCAGCATTTCCCTTGGTGAAGGAAGTGATGTGGGCTGGCAGTGGGAACCTGCATCCCTCCAGCAGCACCCTTTACAGGAACCTGTTGAGGAAAGTCAAAAGCAGCAAGGAAAAACCTCCCCAGAAGCCTCAGCTGTCCAGGGGGAGCAGACCTTGGAGGAGCTGAGCTCACATTGTTCAGTTGCTGGTTTGCAAGTGCTGAAGGGCTGTGACACCCCTGGTGTGAGGCAGCATCCAGAGGGAGTGTGACCATCCCATCATCCCTGCAAACAGGTCCTGCATCCCCCTGCTACCAGTGTGAGGGGAGGACAGACAGACACTGGCATGCAGGGACCTGCATCCTCCTAGAGCTGTGTGGGAGCTGGACCTTGGCTGGTTGCAGAGCTCATGGAAACACCTGACTCGCTCCATGCCAGGATTGTGATACTTATAGGCCTGAGAGCAACATTTTGAAGAGCATCCACTGTGGTTAAACACTGCAGCTGTGTCCCTTTCCTGTCCCTGCCTGTCACATGCCATGGCATCCTCCTCCCTGCTTGCACAACCACAGGGGGATGTGTTCAGGGGAAGTGCCATGGTTGGCAAATCTCCACTGCTGTGTCACCTGGTGGGGGCTGTTCAGCTGCTGGGGGAGAGGGAGGAGATGCTGCTGCAATGGGGAGGAGATGAATTTTGATTATTGCAATGAGATTTAATACAGTGCAGTTGCCAGCATCCCTGCTTTACACCAAAGCCCGCGGTGTCATCCTGAGGGATGCTGCCATCCCAGCAAACCATTTTATCCCAGGACACAAGGGCTGCGCTCTGCAGCCAGCACTGGAAAAAAAAATTGGCAGAAGTTGCAAAAAAGCCTTTTCCCTCTCTCTTGCCTGTTATTTATTAATTCCCCTGAAAGCTTGTCGGCACCAGGGTTGGCAGCAGGCGCGGAGCCCCGCGGGTAACCCTGGGCAGGACCCCTATTTATCAAGAGCACAGGAACAGCAGTCCCCAGTGAGATGTGTTTGGTGATGTGTGCAGTGATGAAAGATAGAGAAATACAGTCAAAAGATTCACGATAAGGGATTTTTCTAACTCCTTAGCAAGTGCTGCTTCTGGGTGGGTTTTTTTTTTAAGGGAAAAAACATCTGTTCTGGGCAGACCGAGCAGCCCAGGGCTGGAGGGCAGCTGCTGCCTCAGGGGTCAGGGACACTCCTGTCAACTGCCTGAAAATTGGGGATCTAGTTGCTGCAAATCAAGTTCTGGCAGGGGTTTTGAGGCTGCTCACGTGGAGTTCAAGCTGGATACCACTGCTCTCCTACAGGCCATGTGTTGCCTGTTACCTTCCATGTCCAACCCCATCCATCTGGAGGGAGGGAGAAGGGAGGAGGGCACCCTGGGACGGTGGCTGTGATGAGTAGGTTGCTCATTGTTTTGGAGGTATTTATGGGTGCACGTGCATGTGCAGTGTGTGTAAGGGGTGTCAGCCCATGGAGCAGTGCCCGTGCCTCTGGCTGCAGCAGGGCTGGGGCTCTGGGCTGGGTGGGAGGATGCAGTGACCTTCCTCCTCTCTGAGCCACTGCTTTTCCCTGGCTAATGCCTCATTAGGAGCAGTAAGGAGGGATCCTGCCTACTCACCTTCCCACATGGCTCCACCTCATCCCTTTTCCTAACTCTTGCAGGGACCTTCCTCACCCAGGGACCAGCATTCTCCTCCTCCTCACGCAGCTGCCACAGCTGCAGTCAGGCCAGCTCTGTGCAGACAGGACCCCAGGTTCCCTCTGGGATCGACCCAGGAGCAACCACTCTTGGTAACAAAACTATGGAGCTGGTTTGCTTTGAACCCTCACCAATGCTTTTCCTTCTCTTTTTTGCCCTTTGTTGCAGGAGAAGAGGACAAGAAATGAATGACACGAGGACGACACTCTGACCTAGAGGATCCCTAACTTGTAACTGGGACTGAAGTCTTGCATGCGTGACCATCGCCACAGCCAGCAGGACATGCATGTGTCCGACTGTCAGACAAATGCGGGTGAATCGTCGAAAAGAAAAATACTGATTTTGTTTTGTTCTGTAGCTTTCTTTTTCCTGTACATACGAGTGCAATTACTGGACAGCTGGCGTAGGGTTTGGGGATGGAGCTGTGTGGATCTGAGTCGGTGTAATGTGGCTCCTTGGGGTTTGTTCTTGCCAAATTTGAGACCCTCTTTCCAATTTTCACCCTGACCGGGTGAGCTCGGGCGAGGTGGCCTTCATGAGTGATTAAGGCAGGGAGTTGGGATTTGAGGCCACATCCCCCAGTGGGATGGGATGCACAAGGCAGCTTCAAGGGCCAGGAAGGGCTTGGCAGTGAGTGAGGGCAGGGAGAGAGGAGAGGGGGCCGTGTGTTGGGGTTGCTGAGCCTTGCTGATGTCCATGGTGTTGGTGGGTGCATTGCTGCTGCTGTGCTCTGCTCCAGTGGCTGCAGCAGCTGGGAGTAGCTTCAGAGTGTGTCCAGCAGTGGTGTGGATCTCATGGACGTGTGTTTATATGTCAAGGTCGGGTGCATGTGGTGGAAGGCAATGTTCTCCCTGTTTATCACACTGTCCTGTTTGATCCCTGCATTATGGAAAGCCCAGCTCCTTCTCAGGCTCATCCAGCAGCAAAGCACGATGAAGTCTTGTCTGTTCTTCTCCTTCTGGCATCCTGCTAGATCCCACCTGCACTATATAAGCCACAGTCCTTCTCCTTGTAGGGGCCATGTAAAGAAAAGCAAGGGGATGCCCACCTTGCACTCCTCATGTCCACCCCTCCTTCCTGGTCACACTTTCTTTCCTCAGCGAATTTTTAACTATTTCCCTAGCAGGAGTAGAGCTTGAGTGTTTATGAGCACATCCATGACTTCATGTCCTCTGCCTTGGAGAACATCACTGACTTGCACAGGGCATCCTTGCCAAGGGACCAAGATGGGAATGAATGTATGCTTGTACATAACGTGGTGTTTCTCTGTGAGTGGTGTTTGTTGTGGCATCCCTTTTTGTAAGGCACCAACTTTATCTTGCCCTCTGGGGATTTTTCCGCAGCAGGAGTGAGACAGGCTGCAGTGAGAGTTTGTAGATCAGGAGTGGATTTTGGGATCCATTAAATTTTTCTTTCTCCATTGAGCTGCGTCAGCTGAGAAGCTGATAGTGGGTGGTTTCTTCTCCAGCTCTCCAAATCCTCCCTCCTGTTTTCCTCATGGTCCCCTATGATCCATCCTGATGATATTTAGTTAGCCAGAGCCTGTATCTTTCCTTTCTCTTACATTCCAGCAACAGCACTAGAGCCAGGGTCTGGGATAGCATTTGCTCCTTTGCTGTTGGGTTTTCTCTTCTACTTTTTGCCTCTTAAAAGCTTCCAGTGTTTTTCTGTATCACCTGGGCAAGAGTGTCTCTCCTTCTGTACAGTAGGTGCCAAATATCATCCCTCCTTTCTTTTCTCCATCACCAGCATTGAAGATGAGCAGAGCCCCCAGACCAATGGGAATGTACAGAATTGTTATACTACTGAGCTGATTTATTGTACAGAAAACCTTGCATGAAATGTTGTTACTGTATTTAATATATAATGTATTCAAGGAATTTTAATATGGAGCTCTTTAAAAAGATCTTTATAGATACTCTGTGGTTAGAAGATTGTTGCTGATTTTTTTAAATCTTATTATACTTTGTCTTGAAGAAGTTTTATTTTTCAAATGTGTTCTGTCTAAATGATTTAATCAGTTGATCCCATGGGATAACCAATTCCTCTTCAAAGATTTTCACCATGGATGAGACCCACCCTGGTGTAGAGGACCAGGACATGACCCAGGTACTGCATAAGCCTTCAAAATAAAGCCTCAGTAAGACTAATGCTGTAGACATGTGATTTGCCCTTCCCCAAAAGGGTGGATTTCACCCTATTTTAGTACAGGTCATAGAATTAAAGAATTGTTTTAAGTTGGGAAAGACATCCAAGGTGATTGAATCCATCTCCATCGCTCTGTGCAGAAAAACAACCAGTGGGAATTTAGTCCAGTTCCAGCTCGGGGGCATCAGAGGAAGCAGCTTCTCTGTTTCTCTGAGGCTGACAATGAGTGTGGGGGAGCCTGGGCTGGACTCAGGGGCTGGACTTGGATTCAGAGCACCCCAGCCCTGTTCAGAGGGCCAGGCAGGGCTTTCAGCTGCCCAGGGGCATCTCCCTGGGACGTGGTGGCCTTGGTCCCTTGTGCCTGCAGGAACCTGCTTGGTCCATCCACTACCTGAGTTACACTGTTTTCCCTGGACTTAATGTCTGGTGGAGGATTTTTAATTTAACCCAAATATGTGTGGTGTGGAGAAGTTTCTTGTGTAAAAGCCCAGGCAGTGTCAGTCTGTTCGTGCAGGCTCTGGGTCACAGTTGTGAGTTACCAAACCCTGATCCATCGTGGGCAGGAAACCAGAGCTGTGTCCCAGCTTGTTCTTTCCAGCAGCAGCAAATTGCATTTTGTTTCTCTTGTGAGCCTCCAGATCTATCTAGAAAATAGCCCAGGTAATTGCACTAGGCTACCTGGAGGAGGTGTCCCCCTTGCTAGGAGGGACCATTTTGAAATATCCCCATTTCCCCTTCTGAATGGCTGACCACATCTCTTGTCTTACCCCCCAACCTTTAATTACTTGGAGTACAGGTTTCACTCCATACTTTTTGATTACAGGGGCTTATACTTCAAACATCTTAATGAAGCAGAAAAATATCCATAGGTGTAATTATTTTTTGCTTTGTTCTTCAGCGAAGGGTCAGGATAAATCACAGAGTAGTTATTTATTGCATGTGTGCCAGCAGCAGCATGCTGGGAGCTTTGACAGGCTGGAACATGTTCTTATGTAAACTTGGAGATCCCAGAGCCAAGACCATCACTTTGGGATAGGCTCTTGTGTCTTACCAAGGCATCTGACTGTGCAATACAAGGGAGAGGGACACTGGGTGGCTGTTTTGCCCAAAAGCTTTTTTTAAAAAAGCAGCTTAGGGGCAAACCTCTGGGATCCTTGTTTTTCTTGGCAACAGAGGTTAGGAATTATTTCCTTTTTAGTTTTATTTTGATGGTGCTGCCTGGCATATTCTAAGTCTATAAATAAAACTCAGGTCTTTCCAGCAAGACCTTTAGCTTTGGTGGGCTGCTGTGACAGATCCTCCACAAGATGCAGGGCATAGGATGTGCTGGGATGGCAGCATGGGATTATCCATGAGCACTTTAAACTCCTTCCTCAGGGGCCAAGCACGTTGCCAGGGTACAGCCAAGGTGGGAGGGGAAGGTCCTGTGTGCCTGGGGCCAGCACCAGGGGGATCAGCTTGGGGCAGCAGCTGTGGGAAGCCTTTTGTACTGTTTTGGGATATTGTGTCATTGTGACCAGTTGCTGGATGAGCTCTTCCCCCTGCAGTGTGTGGTCCCATGGGGAGGCACGCTGGAAAAGGAAAAGAGCAAAGTAACTGCATCCTGCATTTTATTTGTGTCGTGTGGGCCAGGCCTGGATGAGATTTGTGTTTGTGTGTTTGGGGCTTTGGCACTGTGAACAGTGTGTGTGTGTGTTTCTGGTGATGCTCTGCTCAGCCAAGGCTGGATGGCACCACCAGGCACTGGAGAGGGCAGCAGGAGGGACAGGCTCTATGGAGGGGCTGGGGGACTTCGTTCCTGGAAGAGCATCAAATCTGGGATGGAATTGGAGTTTCTGCTCACGGCGGGCATGGCAGAAGGAGGAGCAATGGGAAAACTCAGCAATAATTTTTGCTCCTTCTTTTGTACATCAGGTAGATAATACTGCTTCCCAATCAGGGTCCTGCTCCACCAAAACTCATGAAGTAATGATTTGAGCCATGCAGGGGCTCTGGCTGGGAGATGTTCATGAGGTTCAGTGATCTTGGCATCACCCCACTCCTGAAACTCAAAACACACCTGAGTCCCCACTACCAACTCCTGCGACTTCCTGTCATTTTTGGACCATACCTGGCACGGCCATCACTTTGTATAAATGATGTCAGAGTTTCAGTCCCATCTGGGCTCTCCTCCCACTTCTGCAGTGGCCTTTTCTGCCAGGGGAGACAGCCTGGGACTCAGGTTTTTGGTATTGACCAAGGAGAGGGCTTTACCCCGTGCAGATCTTGGGTGGCACAGTTGGGGTTAGGATTTGCAGGGCTGCAGTGAGGAGGAGACACAGGGTAAATTGTGCTACCTGGACATGCTCTTGTGGTGCCGTTCAGCTTTTGGTGTGAATGGAGCATTAAATGAGCCAAAATCTGTGTGTGCCTGGAGTGATGGGCACTTGGGACCAAGAGGGGGGCGACCACCGAGCTGCCAGTGGGTGCCCTCAGTGGCTTTGGTCTGGAAATATGCTGATTTTTTTAATATGAGATGCCTGAACAGCCAAATGTAGAAATCTCTGAGATTGTGCTTCATAGCAAAAGGTAAATTGTTATATCTTGGGGGGTGGGAGGGTGTTATCTGAGGGATAGAAGTGAAAGAAACGAGGTTTCCTATTTTATTATATGAGAGATATTTTTCCACTAAATTACCACTTTCTAAACCATATCCTTTGTCTGACTGTAAATAGCCAGGTGTGCTGGGAAGACGTGGGAAGGCTCCTTGTGGTCCCATCCATGCAATCCACTCTGTTCACACAATATTGGGCTGATTTGTTTTATACTTAGAAAATTACAGAAATAAAAGCAATTTTACTGGATGACTCTGGGGATTTTTTGTCTATTTTGTTGTTGTTGTTGTTTTNTTCTTGTCCTGTTTGTGGCTGATTTGGGGGACATTTGGGAGCCCATGGAGTGCCTGAGGGCATTCTTCAGCCGTAAAAGGAGTTGTGCTCACCAGATCAGGATTTCTTGTGGGTTTTCAGAGGAGCCAAACTAGAAATGGAGTTGAGCTTGTGCCTGGCATGGGATGACAAAGGCAAAGTGAGCGGAGTGGCATGATGTGACTGTTGGGAATTTTTTAATTCACTCTTGGGGCACAAGAATACAAATAACAGTGCTAATTTTGACTGTATCCAGAATAGTCATCACCTTATCTCCCCCAGCTGGGAGGGGAGGTTTAAATAAGCCCTGCAATAACCTCCACAAGAAATAATTGTGAAATAAGTAATAATTAAATAACTTGGCATCCTCTGGGGGGATGGCACAGTGCTTGGGGCCGTGCATTTCCATCTCTGCATCACCCAGAGCTCTGCCCATGGTGAGGTTTGGAGCAGAAAATCCTGATCCAGCTGCAGGTTGTGTTTTGGAGCAAATCTGTGTTCGTGGTAACATCTGCCCTTGGTGCTTTTGCTGGGATGTGGCCCCATATATTCCTTCCCAATGCTGTGAGCAGGACAAAGGTGGTGCACAAGGTAAGCCAAGAGCTTTGTAACCCACAGAGGGTTACAAAGAGGGACGTGGGATACCCTGGAAAATGCTGGTTTTGGGAAAGGGCCATTGCTTGGCCTTCTCTTTGCAGGTACAGACTAATGTCAGAGCAAGAGGAGCACCTCTGCCATGGCTGGAGGTGACCCCCAAACCAGTCCCCCATACCAGAAATGCTGTCTAAGGACACAGCAGTGAAGGCAAAAACACCCCAAATTCCCCCTCTGATGTTGTGTCAGTCCCTGGACCCCTGGGGACCATCACCTGGGGCTGTGCTTGTCTTTTGAAGACATGGTTCAGAGCACAGGTGTTACTCTACCAAAAAAATCCCGTTGGTCCCTGTGATTGGCTGGTCCATGGCCCTGGTCCAGCCCCCACACTGGATGTGCATCCTCATTTCTGGAGGCCACGATGGCCACAGGGCCACTGACACCTTTTGGCACCCCCAGCACCTTGGGTTCATGTTTGCTTTGGCATCAGCTAAGCTATTGGTGAAATATTTCCAGGGAGATGTGTTGTCACAGCAACTGGGGATGGAAATGCCACTTCTGAGGGGTGAGTACCACCAAAAACATGTTGTGCCAGGGCGTTGCAGCACGGGACAAGCACAGAGCCGAGCCAGCCCTGCTGGGAAGGAGCGAAGAGAGGTCAAGGACAAGTTAAAATTGGAAAGAAAACTGAACATGCTGTTTTGGAGGACCTTGCTTGCTCTCATCTGCCAATTTTTTCCACCCTCCCCTCCCCATTGCCAGTGGTGCAGTGTAAGCACCTCTTGCAACTGGTGAGGGCAAGGGCTGTGGCAGCCAAAATTACTGGGAAAAGCCACCAGCTCTCAGGGGCTCTTCTTGGCAACCTTGACCACAGCAGGTCCCCTCTGCACCCACCATCATATTTTAAATCTTGCCTCTGTGTTACTCCTCCCCATGCACGGATCAGCAGCGTGCTGCACATTTTTGTGCTGAAATTCAGAGCTCCGTGCTGGACGCTGCCAAGCACGAGTCTGGGTTGTGTAATGACCTTCCTCTATTACTTTTATATTTTATTTCCCCCCTATCAATGTCTGAGAGCCTGGAAATACCTGGTAGCTTTTATGCCCTCCACAGCTGTGCTTCCCTGGGTGGGGGTGGGCTTGAAACCCATGCAGTTCCTGTCCCAGCTCAAAGCAAGGATGCACTTGCATTTCCAAATGTCTCCCTTAAAAGTACCAGGTTTTGCGTTTTTCTCTCAGCCCCGAGCACAGGCTGGGTGTGTTTAACAGGCAGGGGGAAGGAGCTCCCTTTGCAGCCATGGATGGACTCCTGTGCTAACCCTGCACGGCACTGCCAGGGATGCTGGTTTGGGGTCACCAGCCCTCGGTGGCCTTGGCATCTGGCCCAGCTGGAGCTGGAGGTGCTGGATGAGGCCAAGCCTGGCGCTGGGGACCAGTCAATGCCAGCTGACCCTGGAGAGTGTTTGGGAAATCTGGCCCTAGGTCTTTGCAATCTCAGACACAAACACAGGGGGTTTAGAGCCTCGTTTGCTGTTTCTGCTTCCATTTCCCCTTCCCATGGGCAGTGGAGCTAGATGGGCTCATTTTCCTTATCTCTACCTGGTTTTAGAGTCATAGAATCACAGAATGGTTTGGGTTGGAAGGGACCTTGAAGCTCATCTCGTTCAAACCCCCTCCCATGGTCAGGGACACCTTCCACTAGACCAGATTGCTCAAGGTCTCATCCAACATGGCCTCGAACTCTTCCAGTTCTACTCTCTGTGTGTCCCTGTGTTGTCCCACTTGGTTCTTTGTTTTCATGCTGCTCAGGTCAAGCTCAGTTTAGAGCTTTCTGTGCCCTGGGCAAACCCATCCTCAGTGCTCAGGACCTGCTGCAGATGAGCTCAAGCTGCCACTGCTCCTCCAGCAGCATCCGTGTCTCGTCATTCCAGGCAGAGCACCCCCAGCACCTCCTGCCTGCTCTGCTTGGAAGTGGCCAAGAGATACAAAAGTTATTCAGAGGAAATGACTGTGGGTGCATTGACAGCACCGTACCAGTTGCTGTCTGTGAGAACCCGAGATAAAACCATCCCCAGGGTCCCAGCCACGTGTGGGTATTGGTGCAGAGGGTCATGAGACGCCCCCCAGCCTACACAGCAGGCTGATAAAAACTTCTTTCTCTTAATTGTATTTTTATTTTTCATTTGGATGTTACATTTATTATCACAGCATAATAATGCATTTATTATCACAGCAAACAGATATCCCTCAGGACAGCCCCGTGCCTGCACCACAGCTGGAAGCATCACAGCCCCATGATCTCAGCATCTCTGGCCAGTGACCGCCCTGTCTAGGCAGGTCAATTAACAGCCAATTAACAGTCAATTAACAGGTCAATGAACAGCCCGAGCAGGGCCCTGTCCCTGGATAACCACCTGGCAGAGGCAGGGAGGTGTGTTGGCAGCCACCTGGCACCACCATGACACCATTGCAGGGCCACAGAGGTGAGCAATGCCTGGCAAACCCACTGAATTCCTTGTGATAAAGTAATGTAAAGACTGGAAATCCCAGGGATGCTGTGGGTGTGGGAGAGGTGTGAACCCACAAGTGTTTAGGCTGTGATTTTTTCAAACATTTGGATGCTGTAGCCAAGTGAATGCCCATGTTGGGTGCTGGTATCAGCCCAGGAGAAGACTCAGGTTCTGCTGGTGCTCCAGGCTGGGGTCTTCTGCTCTCCACATCACTCCAGACAGGGTCTGGCCCCACTAACCAGCTGCAACATGGCTGCAAGAGATTATAAAATGGCAGATGCATATTATCTCCCAATGGAAAGTATTTTAGCTAAATCCATGCTATAACCATTTTATTGACTCCAAGTACAAGAGAGGAGGTTAGAAGTGACTCTTTTACAAGTCATTTTGCTGTTAAATTTAGCTGTCCTATTTTCATTATCCCCATGGCCTTGGCAAGGGTGAGCAGCCTTCCCTAAAAGGCCTCGTTTCATACAGTAAGTTATTTGCTTCTCTCCTGACAGATATCTAAGCTTATAAGGTTTGTCTGCTCCACTCAATAGCAGTATCAGCCTTCAATCTGTATGATTAACATCAGCATTTTGTATTTGCTTTTGGCTCCCTGTCTGACAGCTTTCCATGTTGCTGAGGACTGGGGCATTGGGATCACATCACGTCACTTGCAACGTGGGATCATCTGATTTTGATTCCCAGGCTTCACGGTACGCCCAAAAGATTTGGATAAATGGTTCAGTTGCTTTTCCCCCAGTTTTCCTTATTGCCCAGCAAAAATAATTGATTTGTTCCACTTATTTCACAGTTGTCAGGTCTGTAATGTATTGAGTCGAAAGGTTAATGTGACGGTAAGCAATCGGCAAGTGAACTTGAGAGGTGGTGACGCTAAAAGAAATATTCCTGAAAGGAAAGATTTATCCCAGCAGGTTAAGCTTTTCCATGTTTCCTCCTGCAGAGAGGGCCTTTATCCCAGGCTCGGTGGCTGCAGAGAGCCAGCATCTCCTGTGAGGCCAAGAGAGGCAGCAGAAGAACTGGGGCTCAAGGAGCCTGTCCCTGCTTCGAGTGCTGAAGCAGCTGGGCGCTGGGATTTGCAGGGAAAACATCCTCTCTCTCCCCCAGAAACACAGCCCCAGTGTCCCCTCCTCAGCCCCAGTGCTCCCTGGCAGAGCTCACCCCAGCGGGGCTGTGCCCTGGAGCTGCCCGCTGGGATGCACTGGGGGCAACATCCACAGCCTCTGTGCTTTCCCCAGCAATGAGCCAACCCCCTGCAAAGCTCCCACTGCGGCTGTTGCCCCCAGATTTCAGCCTGGCACTTTCAAATCCAGTCCCTCTCTCAGTGATATTTGTTTCAAGTGGTGCCTGCACCACCCTGCAGAGCATCCCTCGCCGTGACCCCTCTTGCCCGGCCGGGCCTTTCAGGAAATGCTGGAAATGCTTCGAAATGCGCCCAGCCCAGCCCAGTGCAAGTGCTGGGAAGGAGCCAAGCCCCAGCTGTCTGGCCTCACCAAGGGAGGGGGCCAAGCTGGGCGCCTTTCTGCTCCGTGGGTCAGCTCCGGATTGCCGAGCTGGGCTTTCAGTGCCCCTCCTTCTCTTTCCCGACCCTTTTTCTGGGGCAGCTTTTGGGAGACAGGGTAGGACATGGGCTCGGGACACACAGCCTGACGTGGATGCTGCGGCAGGACAGATGATGCCCCAATCCTAATTCCTAAAACCTCTCCCGAGACCCCCGCCATCTCTTCCATCCCACTGTTGCTCCCAGGGATGCCTGGTGGTCCCTGCTCATCCCGAGCCCTGCCTGCAGCCACTCTGTCCCCAGGAAAGGCCCCAGCCGGGCGAGGGAGCATCCCTCCCGGGCAGACGGCTTCCTCCTGGTGGCATGTGGGCTTGGCAGCGGGGTGGCCCTGCACCCTCCCACCCCCCGTCCCACCCCCA
>VZRO01001005.1:545166-562886 GCA_013397915.1 Daphoenositta chrysoptera
CCGTCCCACCCCCAGACCATGTAGGGCACCCGCTGTTCCCAGCCCAGAGCTTATAGGAAGAGGAAGCCTCATCCCTGCGCAGAGGAGGAAACTCGACAGCCCAGATGTGCACAGAGCCACGCCGATAGCACTCTTAATTTCTTTTTTTCCTCTGCAAGCAGAGGAGCTGCCGGAGCGGCGGCGGGCACGGCCCAGCCCACGGCACGGTGAAGAGCCGGGCGGCCGCGGCACAGCCCTGGCGCAGCCATGGGGCAGAAGTGCATGGACAAGGTGTCCTCCTTCCTCTTCGAGTATGACACCCCGCGGATGGTGCTGGTGAGGAACAAGAAGGTGGGACTGACCTTCCGGCTGATCCAGCTCATCGTCCTGGCGTACATCATCGGGTAAGACTCCCCAGCACCTGCCTTCCCTAAAATTAATGCTTTGCCACTGCGTTAAACAGCAATGGAGAGAGAGGGGCTTCTGTAACCCCTGCATCCCAGGGCAGGGGGGTTATTGCTGGTGGCTTCTCATCCCTCTGGTTGTGGCTGCCCCCGTGCAGCCCGGTGTCCCACCATGGCTCTTTTAGATGGCTACTTAGTCCCCGTATCCTCCCCAAAAGCTCCTGTATGTGCGGGCTGGAGGCTCATCCCTGCCCAGCCCTGCT
Source organism: Daphoenositta chrysoptera (assembly GCA_013397915.1). Lineage (NCBI taxonomy): Eukaryota > Metazoa > Chordata > Aves > Passeriformes > Daphoenositta > Daphoenositta chrysoptera. The sequence continues at coordinate 545,813 of VZRO01001005.1, forward strand.
CCGCTCACCGGGGCCCCGTCCTCTCACTGAAGAGAATCCAAATCCTGCTCCAGCTGCTGGATGGTGGCCTGAGAATCTGTTGTTATTTTTATTTTCATTTATATTAAATAGGAGGCATCTGGGGCCAGTGCAGTGATTTGTGAGACCCAAGTGGCTCAAGACAGGGCCATAAATCTCCCTGTTCACCGCTCTGACGCTGCGGCCGAGACGCTGCTTGGCTCCAAAATTCCTGGTCTGCTTTGCTTCTGGGAGGCAGCTCCAAAAGCCAAAGCGGTGCAAGGGCGACTGCTTAAAAAAGGCAGTGAGTGGAGCAGGCAGGATCAGAACCGGGTGAGGATTTGTGTCCTCAGGTGCCCCGGGGCTGCTGCTCCCGCCACAGTGACTCGGTCCCTGTCCCCTCAGTGTGGGACAATACTATGGGATGTGATGGTTGGTAAGCCTTTGCTGTGGCCCATGGGGCTCAGCCCTAGAGGGAGACCAGCACCCTTTCATGGGGAAGAGCCCCAGTGCAGGAGGTTTGAAGGGAAAGGAGGTGTCTGGCTATGAATTAGAAAATTTGGGAATTTTTGGGGTGCAGAGTGTCTCATGCAAAGGAAAGGCAGTGGCTCCCAGGGCTCAGTGCAGGCAAGTCGCTGTGGGGAGCAGAGATGCCCATCCCTCCTTTTAGCACAGACTCCCTGGAAAGTGGTGGTCCCACAGTTCCCAGGGGGTCAGTGTGGGACCCCCACGTTGGTCCCACCCTGCTCATCTCCGCTTTGGCTCCCAAGGGTAATCCTCACACAAAACTGCAGCCGAGGTCTCAAGGATGCATTGTTGCAAAGAGTTTTGCACTGGTGTTACCGGGAGCAGCTTTGTTTTTCCTAAGGACTGAGCCTGTGAAGTCCCAGGGTTCCATTCCCAAATGTGGCCGGGGGCAGCCGCTCCTGTGGATGGGGAACTGGCACAGTTGGCTGTGCAGAGCAGCTAAGGAAACGTGGCTTAAGCAACTTGGCTAAACTGAGACAGGCAACCAGGAGGGAGCAGAAAGAGAACCAGCCAAGGGGCAACAGTGGCAGAGGGGAGGAACCTGGCGTGAAGTTGCTGTAATTCCCGAGTTTTTCCTGGTTTGTTGGGATCGGGCTCCTCTAGCAAGGGGCTGCCTATGATTGCAGCTGCCCACAGCCCCACCAGCCCCTGGCATGCCCTCGCTGCTGACAGCACTGCCCCCAGCTCCCTTCCCACAGCACTACTCCCTGCCCACAGCACTGCCCCCAGTTCGCTGCCCTCACCAAGCCACAATGCCCGAGATTTTCTGTCCTTTGAAAGCCAATTTGGCAGCCAAATGTGTATTTATCTACCATTCTCCCAGCTTTTGTCCCCCCTTCATAGTAGGTATGGGATGCTCATGGAAATGTGTGCCAAGGCATGACTCTGCTGGGAGGACATGGGTAATGCCATCAGTGCACACAAGTGGGGCCGTCCCCCCTGTGGGACCCCCTGCCACCCCTGGGGAGCAGTTCTTCTTTCCTCTGATAACTGTGATAAGGTGGTATCGCTGCTGGCCAGGCGACGCCAGGCACTTTCTGGGTTTCACTTCCTGCTTGCATGCAAAGAGCTGAGGGCTGAGCCACAGGATGAGGCTGGCAAGGGAAGAGGTGGCCCTGCCACACTGGGGAGTGACACGAGGGGACTTTTACAACCTGGTCAGGACTCACTGCAGCATTTACAGCCTCATGAGGAAATGGCGTTTTGTTTGTCATGACCTTGGCTTTGCAGCAGGGGAGGTGGGGTTGTCCAGCCCTGTGTGCCCGTAGTCAGCTCTGCCAGAGGGGGATAAGATCAGCAGCAGAATCTGTGCTGCAGGCTGATCTAGGAAAACGTTCTGCCCCTGGTGCTGCCCAGCTCACAACCTCCTGCAGCTCCGAGGGCACTGGGGAAGATGCCCACTGTAACCAGTGCAACCCAGTATGGTCTTCTGCCTTGGAGGAGGATGTTGGAGCTGGGTGTCCCAGCTGGGGTGGCAGCAGTGCTGAATTTCTGCTCCCATCCCCAGGCACTGGAGCAGATGCCATCCCTAAGGTCCTCTTGCCCTCAGTCCTGGGATGCCGATGGGGCAGCAAGCTAAAACCTCCCTCCCTGAGAAGTCCCCACAAGGTCCAGCACCAAACGGAAAAGCTCCAGACAGCACCTGGGATTCCCCATTTTTTCCCCTGCCCATCAGCCAGGTGTCAGAGGCGAGGCTGACACACCAGGCTGGTGTCATGGGCTGTCCCAGGGGTCGCCTGCTGCCTCCGTCACAGCCAGCGGGACCGATGCCCGCGGCAGTGGGGACAAAATCCAGATCGCTCCTTTTTTAGTGCCGAGAACGCTCCGCGCCGCCGGGAGCACTACCCGAAATGGTTGCTCGCCCATGTTTATAGTCTCCCTGAGTCAGAGTTAATCCAGCGGCAGCTTGTTTATGCTGTAGGTTAAATAGTGTCAGGAGCCTGCCCTAATGACTGTGTGATGGGCTGCGAAAGGCAGGCAGAGCCCTGTTCCGGCCACAGCAGTGTCCCTAACCCTGCTCCTGCAGCCCTCTTGCACTCAGGGCCATGGCTCCGCATTCCCTTTGCTGGATGGGGAACAGTGGCTCTGGACGTGAGCCATGTCCAGACTCAGCTCTGTGTTGGCCTTGGAGGCAATGATTTTTGGAGAGTTCCTCTGCAGTGGATCAGGAGATCAGGAGTGTTTGAGTAGGTCACTGAGGCCAGCAAGCTGCAAACCTGCCATAGGCTTTAACCCCAAATGACTGATGGCTCCACCTGCCTTCACACACCCTCAGCCACAAAATGTGTCCCAGTCCCCAAAACACACCATCCTGGCACGAAAGTCAGGTCCTGCAACTACCACATGCCTCAGGCAAAGGGTAGGGAAGTTCAGCAACACATCCCATGTCCAGCGAGAGGAAACTTGGCAAATGGTTCCCCAGGTGAGACCTGGTAGAAAAAGCCCCAGTCCACAGGTCTGTGGTGAGAATTGGGCCCCAGTGGAGGAGTGCTGGTGGCCATGCTCACCCTGCCACCTTTCCCTGTCCAGGTGGGTGTTCCTCTACGAGAAGGGCTACCAGTCTCAGGACAGCATCGTCAGCTCGGTCTCGGTGAAGTTGAAAGGGCTGACGCTGACCAACGAGAGTGTCCTGGGTCCTCACATCTGGGATGTGGTGGACTATGTTTTCCCACCCCAGGTAAGGAGTCAGGGTGGGTGGGTTAGGGATTTGCTTTTGTCCCAGTGGCTGCTTTTCCCCATGTGCTGGGGTGCAGATGGGTCCTCAGCATAGCCTTTCCATGGGGCTAACCATGACAGGGTGTCCTGTGGTGGAAAGGAGGTTGCTCCTGTCAGAAAGCTCTGCCCAGGTTCTCCCTGAGGAGGGTTTGGTACTTGGGACCCACTATGGCTGAGGAGGCCCATTTGAGGCTGCCTCCAAAAGAATCAAGGTTCCTCCAGTGCCTCTGGAGCCGTATCTCAGGCAGCAAGCGGGGTCCTCCACTGTCCCTGGGGCTGGTGGCACTGTGGGTCTCCACCCAGGGACAGGCTCCTCACAGAGGAGACCCTGTGCTGGCTGTGAGCTCGTTGGCTGTGTCTCCACAGGGGGACAACTCGTTCGTGGTGATGACCAACTTCATTGTCACTCCTGGACAGAAACAAGGAACCTGCCCAGAGGTAAATGCACCAGCTTCCTTCAGTGGGCTCAGCTTCTGTAATTCAGGGGGGCTGTGGTGGTGTCACTGGGGAAAGACATTGGGAGGTTTAGTTAAAGCCTGGCCCCATGTTATTGTTCCTGACTCCTGTGTGCTATGTGAAGACTTATTCTGCTGAAAAACAGGCAGCATCCATTTAAGTTTTCTTCCCTTTGAGATGATCGAGCAGAACAGACTTGAGGCTTAAATGAAAGCATCTGCCTGGAGTGAATAAATCGCCTCTTTTTTCCTGCTTTATCTGGACAGCCTTGGTTAGGAAGCAGTGTATGGACAAGGCTCTGAGCAGTGTATCCCTCAAGGAAAACGCTGCCTGGTGAGGCAGGAGGGACAGAGGGATTGAAGCTGCAGGGTGGGATGCTAAGGAGTGGCTGCTCTCTCCAAACAGCTGCCAGATGCCGGGCTGTGCACGCGGGACAGCGACTGCAGCAAAGGGAAATACAGCCGTCAGGGACAAGGTACAGCACACGGCCCCGGGGCACCAACCCTGCTGTTTCTGGTGAGACACACCCAGAAAAGCTGCCTGGCTGGGGTGTCACCTGGCTGGGGGACCTGCTTTGGACAGGGGTTTAGGAAAAGCCTCTGACATGCTGGTTGAAGTTTCCACCTAGGCTGGTCCAGCTCTGTTCTTTTGAGAGATACCTGAGCTGCAAACAGCTCAGCCAACAAAAGGTTAATCAGGACTAAGCCATCTCCCCCGAACTGTTGTCCTCTTATCAGATCAGCATTTTCTTAGGTGTTTTTTAACAAGAAAAATCCCCAGCTGCTCCCCTGTACAGCATTGGAAGAGAAACCACTGCCCTGTTCTGAGAGGCCACAATTAATTTCCTGTTTTCGAAAGGTGCCAAAGCCCTGAGCATTTTGTGCCTTGAATGCCCTTGGCAGAGCTGAAGCCCCAAGCAGATCCCACCCATCCCAGCATGAGGCTGAGATTTCAGAGGATCCAGGGGGTGAGCAGCTGTCTCTCCCCCAGGGCTCATGACTGGCAAGTGTGTACACTACAACAGCACTGTGAAGACCTGCGAGATCTTTGGCTGGTGCCCTGTTGAAGTGGATTACCATGTTCCCAGGTAAGCAATGATGTTGTTGCCCTCTTTCCCACCCCAGCTGCACTTGGTGTGGGGCAGACCAGGTTGGGGCTCTATAGGATGTGGCCAGGACAGCCTGCATCGTGGAAGACCAGAAAGGGAAGGGACGAGAACACCATTTTTCTGGGTCTGCTTGTCCCAGTTTGGGTGAATTTCCCCCAAATGGGGCTTTCTCTAGAGCCTGGAGAGCCAAGTGATGGACACATGTCTACACTTGTGTTTTTCAGCCCTGCCCTGCTGTCAGAAGCAGAGAAGTTCACCTTGTTCATCAAGAACAGTATCACCTTCCCCAAGTTCAAGGTGTCCAGGTAAGGAGAGGTTTGGGGGGATGGCTCCTGGTCGGTTCCTCCAGCTGTGTCCCTCAGAGGAAACCGTGGGTTAAGCTGGATGGGTGTAATTGGATGCTTGGTATAGAGGATTGCATACCTCATCAGCAATCCCAGGGCTACTGTAACTGCTGCACTGAACCCCAGGTTAGCTTACAGCAACTGAGACATTTCTGTCCCAGATCTGTCCCACCTCAGCTGGTAGCTGTAGTTACTGGAAAGATTTCTGCAATTAACTCTCTCCTGAGTTACTCTCACAAGTTACACATGAAAATACAGTTTCTCTGATTCTTCATTTTTTTTCTCTGAAGACAACATTAAAATACTACATGGCCAGGATAAGTTTGGTGCCCCAGAGTCCTTCTTAACATCACAGATCCAACCTGTTTCAGGAAAGGGTGGGGTTGGCCCCTTCCTGGCAGCACTGGGGGAAGTGCTGCTGGCTGAAGGCACACTCGTAAGAGGATTTGTGATGGCACTGATTATATATCTGATTTGGAACAAATTAACAGAAGCTACTTGTGCTGAAGACAGCGGATTCTTCTCTCTAAGCTGATCTTGTCCCCGTGCTGCAGCCAAGGTTAAATGTCCTGGCAGCCAACATACTTGGCAAAGCCTTGGGCTGACCTCACACTGCACCCCAAGAGCTGGCTGGGAGAGGGGATCCCCCCCCACCCCGCAGCAAGCAGAGGTGCCCTGAGTGAGGGCAGGCTGAAGAGGACACAGGGAGGGAGCAGGTCCTGGCAGTGAGGGTGGCCGGGCTGGCTGCTGTGCCAGGGGCTGTGCCAGGGGCTCTGCCAGGCCCTGCTGGGCTGTGGGGAAGCTTCCTGCCTTTGATCACTGCTGACAATTAACTGCTGAGCATCAGCGATGGGATGAGGATGAGCAAGGCACAGGTCTTACAAAACCATAGGCTTCACAGAGAGGATGTTTTTAGGCAAAAGAGCAGAGTGGGATGGAAAGCAAGAAGATGTCCTTTCTTTTTAACCCTTGCTGTAGGAGATAGCAAAGCCCAGCTAAAAGTAAAAGCTGTGGACACCATGAGGTGTCCCAGATAAGAAGTGTTGGTGCTCGGAGCATTGCCTAGCAGAGCCCATGGACAAGCTGGCATGTGAATGGGAGAGGGACATGGGTTGGACAGGGGACTTCCAGAGGTTCTTTCCTACCCAAATTATTGTATTATTGAGAATTTTGCTCAGTCTCTTTTCATTCACAGGCGCAACTTGGTTGAGAGCGTTACCAAGGAGTACCTGAAGAAATGCACCTATCACAAAGTCACTGATTCCTTGTGTCCTGTGTTTGAACTGGGATACATAGTGAAGGAATCGGGCCAGAATTTTACCTTCCTGGCTGTTAAGGTACTTCAATTTCAAATTATGTTCTTTGCTGTTGATGGGAGAGGGACACTGGCAGTGCAATCATCCCCGGCTGTTGAGATGATTTTCTGTTTTCTCAAGAATGCTTGAGAAAACAAAATTGTCAGAATTATCTCATAAAGATTATGAATCTCCTTGGACATGGCCTAATATTTACATCTTTCTTGGAAACTCTTGAGAAGATTTGACCCACTGGCAGTAAATCCCAGGGTTCAGCTTGTTTTAATTTGAGCAATGAATAACTAAATCTGTGTGGCCAAATCCCATCTGATTGAGCTTGGAAATCCCAGCTGGATGGTCAAATATTGGTCATTGCACAGTGCAAATTGCAGCCTTTCCCCAGGCTCCAAAATGCAGTTTTGCCCAACACTCCTCAGGCTGGTGTGTGGGAGTATCTGCTCTCTCTGCACTGCAGAACCTTGTGATAACTTTGCCAGGCATTGAATAAAATCAGAGGCTTGCATAGATGAACATGTATTCCATGCATAGGATCAGATGGCCCAGAGAAGCTATGGCTGCCCCGTTCCTGGCCAGGCTGGACAGGACCTGGAGAAACCTGGTCTAGTGGAAGGTGTCCCTGCCCATGTCAGGGTTTGGAACAGGATGGTCTTTATGGTCCCTTCCAACCCAAACCATTCTAAGATTCTATATATTAAAGGTGCAGAAATACAAGCCTCTGGGGCACAGCTATTTACAACCTGGAGTGAGCTCAGGGGACTCCTGCATTTCCTGAGCAATCTCTTGGGCATAATCAGGGGAGGGAAGGCTGTCCCATGAGGACCAGAAGGGATCTGTGGTGAGCAGTGTTTCTCAGGACCGTGCCTTGGGCACAGGATTCTGCTCAGGGACAAGAGGGCAGGAATTTATTTGTGTATCCAGCACTCAGGGCAGAAACAAGAGCCTCTGCAGGGGGTTATGTACAGGCCACAAAGCCAAGGCTGCCCAGGAAGGCTGAGGCAGCAGTGGGGTCCTGAGGCAGGACACCTCATGGCATTGAGAGGAGGAGGGAAAGCATTTCTCTGTGTGGGACAGGTCCAAGGAGGGGCAACCTCGTGACTCCCCTCTTGGCTGCAGGGTGGAGTGGTGGGCATCACCATAGACTGGAACTGTGACCTCGACTGGCCCCTGCGCTACTGCAAACCCATTTACCAGTTCCACGGCCTTTACAACGATGACAGTAACGTTTCACCGGGCTTCAACTTCAGGTAAGGAAATACCTGTTCATTCTCCAGGCAGAATTCAGAGGTGACAGCTTTCAGGTTCCCACAGCACTCAAGGGATGGTGGGTACTACCTTTGCAGGGCCATACAGCAGTACCAGTGCTCTTTAAAATGGCATGAGAAAAGTGATGTACGGGGTGAATACACCCCTTGGTTTCAAAATTACCCCATTTCCTTTCCATCTCCTCCCCCTTGCAGGCTCTCCTGCTTGGCAGAGCTTTTAGGAAGCCCCTTGAAAGACTGGAGATGGTGCAGGATCATCTCATGTGTTCTCTATCCTCTCCTGTGTGTGACACTGTCACTAGTGCTGCACCAATATCTGCTGCATGCAGGAGTTGGGGACATCAGATCAAACAGCACGAGCAGGAGCTGGAACTCCAGCCTGCAGGCAGGGAAACTGAGGCACAGAGAGGAGCGGCGCCAACAGCCCAGCTCCTTCAGGGGGTTTGAGAAGGTCAGGAGCAGGTCTGTGATAGCACATTCCCAGATCTTTGTCCAAGATCCCAATGCTGTAGGGTTGCAGGGGCTGTTAGACACCCTGGCAGACCATTAACACTCGCCGTGCAATTGCAGATATGCCAAATACTACAAAGAAGATGGGATGGAAAAGAGGACACTCTACAAGGTGTTTGGGATCCGGCTCGACATTTTGGTGAATGGCAAGGTAAGGGTGGATCCCCTGGATCCCTGGGACAGCAGTGCCACGTCCTTGGGGAGGTACCAGCTCTGTAACACAGCACCAGGGTCCTGTGAGATCGGGAAAACTAGTGTGAGTGCTTTTCTTGGGTGCTGGCCTGCTCACAGAAACACTTGGGGAAGGGAAGAGAGGAGGAAAACATGTTTTATAGGTCACATCTTTCAGCTGGAGCTTGGTCAGTAGTTTTGTCAAAAAAACTTTGTGATGGGAGTGAGGGGACCTGTGGAAACTCAAAACCTTTTACTGGTATTTCCAAAAGCTGAGCATTTGCATTTTTCTGTTTTGTCTTTTTCTTCCCACTGGGAGAGGCGGCTTTCCTCACTGTGTTCCCACTGGGAATATTCAAAGTGTATACTTTTGTTTGGTTTCTTGGTTTTGTTTGGGATTTTTATATTAAAAATACAGGAAGAAATGTAACTTCAATTTATTTCAGCCTAAAACCAACCTACAATATTTTTCTGTTTGACCAGCTCTTTCCCAGCTCCTGTTCCCCTCAGTGCTGTGGTTGTGGTTTGGGTTGCTGTGAGGCATTTTTGCTGAGCCCCACCTACAGCTAGAGCACCCTTTTTTTTCCCCCTGGGCTGACTGTAACTTATCACCTATTTTCTCTGACTTTATCCAGGCAGGCAAATTTGACATCATCCCGACCATGACCACAATTGGCTCTGGAATTGGTATTTTTGGAGTGGTAAGTTCAGATATTTCCAGCCTCTATATGGAGACTCTCAAATTATTCTTCTTGCCTGTGACATCCGTGGGAAGTGTCCTTGAGCTGCAGTGAAATGCCGGACACTGCTCAGGGAATCAGAGGATGGGCAAAAGGGGGAAAGGAGGTGCTCTCCTGCCTCACTAGCTCAGGAAAAGAGTCCTGCTGGTCCCTGGCTGATGTGAATTCTGCCCTGCTGATGAAGGGAAGGCTGGCTTTCTTGGCAGGTCTTGGTATCCTGATAGTTTCGAGTTAGAGCTGGCATTGAGGGGGGTCTGGAGGTGATGGGCAGTATTTCATGCAGGACAGAAACCCAGCATTCTATTTGGTTATGGTCGTTAAAGACTTGGGCACAGCTCAAAGTGTGTTGTGCTCTGCACTTACCTAAAGTGGAAGCACTTCATTTCTGTTGACTTAAATCACTCACTATTGAACACAGCACACTTCACTTCTGTCCTAAATGGACATTTGGAGACTTCAGCAACTGCCATGTTGTGGGATGAAGCAGAAGTGACCCTAAATTGTGGGGCAAATGGGGACAAACTGGAAGTACACAGTGGTCCAGGTGAGCTCGGAGGGCAACTCCAAACCTAACTGCACTTTGATTTAAGGCCTCTGTCCTCTGTGACCTGCTCCTGCTGCATTTTCTCCATGGACGAGACTATTACAAGCAGAAGAAATTCAAATATGCAGAACCGGAGCCTGTAAGTAACAGCGAGTGCCTGCCCTGCGGAGGCTCTTGTGGGGGTGTGTGTGGATGTGTGCATGAGTAATGACACTGTAACACAAACATCCACTCTGAGGGGCAACCAGGCGCCTTCCTGAGCCCTTGGGACTGCTGGAGACTGGGATCCATGAATCTCCTCTCCAAAGTTACTGGATCTTGTTTGTGACTCACTGTTGATAACTTTATTCTCTCCCTTTAACCCCAGATATTCCGATATCTGGTAACACTTGCATTGCTTTAAGGGAAGTAGGGGCAGATCAGTGCTTTAGCAAACTAGAAAATGTCTCTTTTTCTGTTCTTTAAGAACATCTCCATGGCCATGGAATGTTTAATGGCCTTTAACAGGACACAAAAACAGTTCCCCTCAAATTCATCTGAAAATATGCTTATGCACTTGGGGTTAGGAGTTGCTCCCCAATCACATTTTCCCCTGGCATTAGAAAGGAGCAGGTCTGTAGAAGAATCTTTATTTTCTCTCATTTAACCCCCAGTCGAAGTCACACAAGAAGGAAAAGGAGCCAGACAACACACAGTGAGAGGTGAGTGGTGCTTCCCCAGCCCTGTTAGCATACATCTGGCAGGCATGAGGGCTATAGGTCTTGGGGCTGTCCCGAGGCCCGTGGGAAGGCAGGAGGGTTCAGGGAAGGCAGCAGGGCTCCAGGGAGGCTTGGAGGAGATCTGAGCTGTGGGCTGTAATGCCTAACGTGGGGTCAGCATTTCCCAGCATAAGCAATTGCATGGGGCAGCAGTGGATGCAGGATGTGGGACTGACATCGTATCTTCGATGGCAGCATCTCTTGAAGAAGGGCAGTGGGGGCAAGGCACCAGAAATCACTGTGCACCTCTCTCTCAGCAGAATCCACACTGGCTGACAAACCTGCACTCCTCTTCCTCCTCCTCTTCTCTTAAAACTCGGTTGCCATCCCCTGTCACCTCCCTGGGCCAGCCCCAGACCAGCAGGAGCAGCGTCCAGCACCAGCTCATGGGAAGGTGGTGCCCTGCAGCCAGGGCAGGGGCTGGTGGGACATGTCATGATGATGTGGATGATGTCCCTCTGGTGGGACATGCCATGATGGGTCAAACTAAGAGATCGTGGGGCCCTCTGCCAGCCCTGCTCCAGGGACTGGGTCTGCTGCCATTACAGGCCCTTCAGAAGGGCTCCCACTGCACCCTGCCTGGTGTGCCAGGGCCGTGCCAGGGCACTTGCACCTGAAGACCCTGAGGAGAGCACAGCTGCTATGTCTTCCCCAGAAGCACCTTTGGACAGCTCCAAATCGAGAAGGGGAGGGAAGGAGAGCTGGCAGGAACCATGCCCAGCCCCTCTGCCTGGGAGAAAAATGGTTATTTTGTAAGGATGTATTTTATTAAAAAAAAAAATAAACCTTTAGTTTTTCTACTACATCCCTTTGTGACGCCTATGCTTGCCCCAGAGCATGGTGTTTGCAGTGGTTTCTGGAGGGTTTATGCATGCAAATTAACGCCATCAGTGATGATTCCTTCAGAAACTGCCCTCCCGTGCAGGGCCCCCGGGCCTGCTGCCACGAGCAGGGGCTGTTATCAGCGCTGTCACTTGGGTTTCCTCCTCAGGCTGGCAGGGAGCGCTGGCGCTCTGCCGCCCTGGCGATCCGCTGGCCTGTGCCAGCTCTGCCTCCGCGGCCCACGCCGGCCAGTGTTCGCCGGTCAGAAGGGACTTTCTCAGCAGCAGCCTCACAAACCAGCTCTCTGCACCCAGGAACTGAACTTCCCTCTCTGCTAGAAGATTGGCACTACTCATCACGTGCAGCTGGACATCGCGGGCTGTGTCCAAACGCTGCATCCCTGCGAGCAGACCCTGCCCTGTGCTGCTGGCCCTGTTCCATTCTCCAGGACACATCAACTCTGACTTTCTGCACAGTCCCTCTCTGAATGTCTCTATCTACCTCCCCGGGGAAAATTTGGTTTGGTTGATTCAAAAGTGGATCCTGAATGCCATGGAAAAGTCAGTGGAGAAGCTGTAGGGCTGTAATGCTGCCAGAGCCTGCAGGAGCCCTGCTCCGGGCTCTCAGGGACACAAGAATGTGCTATAAACAGATGCAGGTGATATTTGGCCATAAGCTAAACAAACATTCCAAGCTATACCTTCAAGCCATACGTTCCCCAGGGGGAGATAATTTGCTCCCAGCAGGATGCCTCAGCTTTCACAAGCAGGGAGGGGTTTTGTAAGGTTATCCATGGTTAACTTTTTCACCCTCTCCTGTGCTGCCCGGTGTCAGAGGTGCCAGGTGCTTATCCTAAGGATGCAGAGAGGGTAAGGAAAAGCTCCCCGGTCTCTGGAGGAGTCGGTGCCTGTTCAGCGGGGGCGGGGGCTCCCCAGCCCCGGGGACCCTCCTGCAGCGCCCATCGAGGCCATTGCACGGCCCCGTGCGGTGCCACGGTGCAGCTCCCCAGCAAGCTGCCACCAGCAGAGGGGACTGCAAGACCATTTCTCGCAGACGTGCCTGGGGAAAATCCAGTTTCCAGAGACAGCCAAGCGAGTGTTCAGGTAACCTTTCGCACCCACGGGTCAATCTCCGGTCAAAACTTAACAAACGCAAGGCTGCAGGTAGGGCTGCGGGGTGTTTCTGCCTACTTAATCTTTCAAGCTGCTTGTAATGCAAAGCCCCTTTTCTTTCCTAGGAAGAATTAAAAGGCAGAATATGAAATCAGGAAAAATGCAACTTGTAAATGATCCCCTCTAGTTGCTCTTCTAAATTTCTGAGCTGGGATCCCTAAAAGTCCCAAGGCTGCTTTAAAAATCATGGAAGGATTTATTTTCATCTCTTTAACTTGTTTCTTAAAATGCACAGTCTTTGAGAATCCTTTTCTTTGCTTTTCATTCATCATTTCTGCAACCAGCAGAATGAGATATTGAGATTTTAATTCTTTCCCCTAAACAAGCTCCTCTTCAAAGCCAGGCGCCCCGGGCCCTGTGGCTCCCAGGTGGGTGCCAAACAGAGCGATGGCTGTCAGGAGGAAACTGAGCAAGTGTCAGATTTTAACATACACTGGTCCCCTCTGCTGTAGGAAAAGGCAGGGAAAGCCCATGACACTTGTTTCAGGCCTTCTTTTGCCAGAGTGGCTGGAGCTGGTGCTCAGGGATTGGAGACCAAGGAGGAAGGGCTGCTCTGTTCAGCCCCGTGAGGAGCCTTCCTTGGCACAGATGCTCTGCTTCAGCACTGCAGCTCCCAGCCCCCTCCCAGTGCCTTCCAGTTTGACAAAACTCACGCAAAGTTACTGAATGCAGGATAGGACACAACAGTGAAAAGCTAGAGCCTCACAAATGGAAACGCTGACAGGTTAAGACACCTGGTGTTGCAAGTCCCAGTGGGGAAGTGTGGGTGACCAGCAGGATCATGTTCTTGTCCTCTTGGTTTGACCTGATCTTGCTCTGAGGGTCAGGGGAGAATTCACTGTTCTTAGACAAAATAATTTCTTTGCATTGTGGCCAGTAAACCACGGCATTTGAAGCTGTTAAGATGTGGCCAGTGTGTCTTGCTGCTCTCCGGCCTCTGAGCAGCAAGATGAAATGTTACAGAATCCTAAAGGGATTTGGTCATTGTGTCAAGACCTCTTCAATGACAGTTTGCTGTGTTGCTTCCCATTCATGCTGTGGCCAGTTGAGGGTTGGGTTATTTGTGGGTTTTTTTTAACTCCTTGATTAATTGTATTTTGGTTTTTACACAACTAGTAACTAATAGAAAAATAGTAATAGAAAAGGAGCTTTCAGCAACTCAAACACTGTCCCAGAAAATGCACCAGAAGGAATATATATTATCCAGCTTATCCCTAATCTTTGCAATCAGCAGTAACAAGCTCTTGTATGTGATGGTGTCAGTGCTCCAAGGGTCTAACAGAGGACTTTCACCTTGATCATGGGTGTTAGATGACAAAAGCAAGCAACTATTCCCATTTTATAGAAACAGAAACCAAGATACAAGCAAACAATGTTTCAACATGGATTTAAATGCAGTGAGAATTTTCTGCTTCTGACCAGCTTCTGTTATCTGTAAAGGCTACTATGTTGGACCTTGTACAGATATATCTTTTCACTCCCTCAGGCCGGGTTATTTTGAAAAAAATCAAGTGGCACAGATATTCCAGAAGAGCAATTACAGAAAAACTTATTTGGCAATAATTATGCTGGTTAGTGATTCTGCAGAGATGAGGAATTATATTTCAATCTCTGCAGAGCTGGCAACATTTAATCATTATGTTTGTGCTCAATTCTCAGCACAATGAGGCCCTGATTTCCACCTGGTGCTTCCAGACACTGTAACGTGGCAAATTAAAATGAGTAACACTCAAGAAGTAGATAACTCCTTTCCTGTGCAACCTCTCCTATCTTTAAGCCCACTCATTCTTTCTCTGGCAGAGCAGACTCCCTGTTATTTTTAACCCAGTCCTCCTCTTTGGACATTCTTGGATTTTTCCCTAAAAAAAGCACCTGCCTTTCTGGTTACACTACTTCCCTTTCTCTTTTGTTGTGGGAGCATGTTTTCAGTTGGATAAATCCTCTGGATGACACACAGTGAGGGACTGGCAGGAACATGCATATCCTCCCAGCTCTGAAGGATGCTTTTATTTCCTTCTGTCCCACAGCTGGGCATTCTCAGGCCAGGCTGTGCTGGGTGGCAAAAGGAGCTTCTTGGCCATTTGAGCACTTGACATCTGCAGCTCAGCCTGCAGCCACTTTCCTGGGGACAGTGCAGTTGTTACAGCCCATTTTCACTGCTGCCAGCCCTGTATTCATTATGCCACACTATAATCTTTGGCTGTCTTTGGTGTAGTGCTCTCTCCTTCTGTTATCTATTTCTAATTGCTTTATTGCCTTATTTTAGAAAACGTAAAATTCAAAAGTGTCCAAATGGGTTCTGAATATAGCAACAGCTCAGTCACCTGATGGATTTTCAGCAGGGGTGAATCAGGATCGCTCCAGTTAACAGGGCTCTGCCTACCAGTACCAAGCACAGATCCTGCTCAGCTTTATGGCACCACAGAGAGATTTCCTTTAAAAACGATGGCTTTGAATCTTTTTTAATCTAAACATTCGAGTGACATGCCCAGGGAAATGTAAGATCTCCCCCTCCTGACTGTAACTCAAGGACAGGTTAAATAAACACATTCCCAATCCTCGCACCCAAAAAACACGTGTGAAATCAACCACACTCAATCATAATTGAACAGAAATATCAAAGTCTTATTTTAACATTGTTATAGCCCTCGTGGTCTAAGCATTAGAGAGACAATGTCTGTAACTCTCTTTCCACTGGCCACAACTGCTCTGCAGTATAATCACCTGTGTATGATGAAAAGGGAAACTGAGGCATGTGATTTGGTTTGGAGTTTTTTGTTTTCTGGAAGAAACAGCAGGTTCTGACTGAGCTGTTATTACAACCAGGTTATTTCATTAAGTCAAGTGCTCACAGTCTTTGCCAGAGCTGGTAGTTTCAAACGTTGATACTGGTGCTAAACTGTGTTTCAGACATCACTGGTGATTTAAACTGCCTGGTGCTAAAGGAGGCAAATCTTTAGGGGACAAATATCAGCACTTTGCAAACAGCCAGCATCTCTTAAACATCTCAAAGCCAAATGAATCAGTCCAAAAGACTTCTGAAATCCTTGCAAAGCCTCCTCAGCAATAATTAAGGCAAGAGGAGCAGGAGGCTGCTGTTCACCTGCTCCAAGAGCCCTTCACTGCCCCAGAGCTTCCTGCTCATGGAAGATCTCTGCTGGATTTTCTCTGTGATAAGCTGAAAACACAGCCCTTTTTAGCTTTCTAACAGGGATCATTTCACTGAATGTAGCAACTCTTCAGTAGTCAAGCTTTGAAACACATAATATTTCAATTCCAAGTGGTTTTGACTGAAAATTGGCAAAGAGAATGCACAAATATTTTAGGTGGAAGTGAAAGGGCATTAGCCCAGAATAAACCTGTTCATCTGTAGAGAGTTGCTCAGCTGCCTGTGACTAGCCAGGGTGACAAAGCACATTTCTGCAGGAAAAGTAAGACTTGGATGCACATAGCAAATAGCAGCAGGGTATGTCTGACTGTAATAAATATACCCACAGAATAAGTAAATGAAAAAAAACAAGGTCTCTGCTAGGCTTACAATGACTTTGCTGCTTTAATGAATAGTGCATCTTAATTACATTTTGATACTTCTCTCAACATAGTGACAATAGGGGAAGCTTTTTTGAGATGAGAAAGTTGGTAGTAAACCACACGATGCATTATTAACGTGTTATTTCGAGTTATAAAACCCATGGTAAGAAATTAATTAGTTTCCAAAACAGAGGATTATTTGAGACCCACTGGAAGCAGGCACAGGCATTTCTATCTGCTTGTTGTCACAGCAGGAAGAAGCAGCAGTCTGCAGTGGGTTGAGTCAGGATGTGGATTTAATCCAACTCTTGCTCTCTGGCTAAATCCAGGATTCCTGGTGGGGGACCCTGACTGCGAGTGGAGTCACAGCAGAGCCCAGCGAGCCCTGCCACGAGTCACTTGTCACAAAGTCAACATCTTCACGAATCCCACTGCAAACACTTCGCTGCTGGGTGCAGTGGGAACCTCTTGACCCAGGGTTACAGTCAACTACGAGTCGAGAAGGTACAAGAGAGTACGAGGGAAAAATAGAGCAAAAATATGAGTCAAACCAAAGAGGGCATCTGCTTGTAGGAATTCGTTGAAGAACAGCAGTGGAATAAGTTGGTGTGAGGCATTTCTCCTCATTGCTGTAAGACTTCAGACAATGTATATGGTCAGGGCTGGGTGTTACTACTCTACAGGCAGAGCCTGAATGAGGGGACACCCGTGTGCCAGCATCCCGGGCCCCTCATGCTGTGTCCCTCAGCCTGGGGCCGGCGAACGAGCTGCTCCCGCCCTGTCAGTGCCACCTTTCCTGATCATACATATTAGGGAATATTTAGGTAGAACTTCTTCGCAGAAAGGGTGATTAGGCATTGGAACGAGCTGCCCGGGGAGGTGGGGGAGTCACCGTCTCCGGACGGGGCTCTCGGTGTTCTCTTCTGTCACAGGCTGGGGACTAGACAACCTCAGAGGTCTTTTCCAACTTAACCGATTCTGTGATTAGCAAAAAGCCCCGTGTTTTCACCCAAGAGCCCGCACCCCACATGCGCTTCTGGCTGGACACCACACGCCAACGAAAAAGGTTTCGTTTTTTGGGGTTTGGTTTGGTTTTTTTT
>VZRO01001005.1:563097-665953 GCA_013397915.1 Daphoenositta chrysoptera
GCGGGGCTGGGAGGCCCTCGGCAGCCAGCGACAAGTGGCGCTGGGGGGGACAGCCTGCGGGGACAGTGCACGGGCAGCGTCCCGGCGGCGGTGGAGGGGACGCGGGGGGATCCGGGTGGTCGGCGCGGGCGGACTCGGGCAGCCGCCGCATCCCCCGAGCTGCGGGAGCCGCCGCCGCGGCGCGGCCGGGGATGCGCCCGGCAGCTGCAGCTCCGGAGGTGATGATTTTACCGAGCTTAAAAATAAACGGGAAAAAAAATTAAAATCCTTCTGAAAGCTGGGATTTTGAGCAGTTTGACCATCGTGCCAGCCACCTCTCGCCCTTTTGTTGAGGGGGCGGAGAAGAAGGTAAGAAGTGCGGCGTGCTCCGTGCGGGTTTGTCACGGCTTCCTAACCCTCCTTGCTGCCCTTGGGATCAGCCTGAGCTCCTCAAAGTTTGGGTTTTCTCGTGGGTCGGTGCCTTGGCCTGAGCTGTCGTGCCCTGGCCGTGTGTCAGAGCCCGCACCTGGCAGCCAGGCTGGCGTGAGAGGGGCTTATCTTCCTCTCTGCTTACCTTGGCTCTGACGGACAATAACCTGCAGCTCCCAAAGGCCTGTGTGCTGTGAACAAGGAAAACTGCTGATCCTGCAGAGATACCACTTTCTTCAGCTGCTCTGATTGAGGTAAAATTACCATTCCGTTGTAGTTGTAACTTAATGGAAAAGGTTTTGTTTAATAGGAAACTGTTTCTTTTCTGTTTACAGTAGTCTGAGATTCCACATTAAGCTTCCCATCATGTGTTAACTTCCTTCCAGTGAGACATCTCTGGCAGCTTCAGTTTGTTCTGGAGTTTGACATGGGATGGCTTTGAAGTGTTGCTTTTGAAACTGGATAAGGCGAGCAGAGAGCCACTATCTCAGTTGCTTGAAGAGAAAAACCAAAGCCAGCGTGCTGGGGCTGTGCTCCAACATGTCCTGTGCATGGTTTGCTGTGAGTCTTGTGCTTGGGCTGGGGTGCCTGGTGTGAATGGGATTAAACTCCAAGCAGAGCAATAAATTTGCTTTCCTGGGCTTGCTCCCTTGGCTTTTGTCTGGAGAAGGTCAGATCTTAGCAACCAGCATAAGCACCAGGCTGTTATTGTTCCAGCGAGGAGTTCAGGCATGTCATGGTTTGGTATGGTCTGAATCTGGGCTTTAGGTCACAGTAGGTGCCAGGCCACCAGGTCCCAGCAGGTTTCTTTCCTTGAGGGAAGCTGTGTTCGCTGGCATGAAATGCCTTCTGTCTGGAGCTGTCTCCTGCTATTTCTCCTTGGGTTTGGGATGGCTCTTGTGGTTTGGAGTGGGGTATGTGTGAGTGCTCCCAGGACAGCTCAGAGAAGGTGGGCAGAGCTGCCCATCCAGGTGCCTCTGGAGCAAAGCTGCAAGGGGACCTCACCTGTCCTGGCATTGCCCCAGCGAGCAGTGAGTTTCCCCATCCCTCCACACAGCCAGAAGGTGCTGTACTTCTGCCATGGCTTTCAAAGCCTGTGCTGCTGCTCTGTGCTCCCTAATGAACGTGTTCATTAAGTCCTAAATGTCTTTTCCTGATATTATTGATTGTCCTTGCACTAGGTAGACTTTAAAGGCCCAGCTTTTCTTTTGCTGGGAAGGGCTTGTGGGACTTCCCTTCCCTTGTGGGCTCTTGGGGGGTGGCTGCAGTAGGAATGTCCTCAGCCTGCAGCAGAGGGATGTCTGGAAGGATGGTGTCAAGTGTTCTGTTTGCTGGAGCAAGAAGCAGTATTTAGGCAGTGGTCACCACACAAACTTCTGTGGTTTAGACCTTGGCTGGGCATGAAGAGGTGGCACTGTGCTGTGGCACTGTGCTTCAGCCAAGGCTCTGCTTGCAGAGTGCAGCATCTCTTTTTGCTGAAAGTTGTTCCCTGAAGTTACTGAAGGATGTATTAACCCTGTATTTGTGCCACTTTCTCATGAACTGTGGAAAGAACAGCTCTGCCTGAAAGCCACATCTTCTGTTCAGTGTCAATGCTGTCCTTAGAAGAGCCTTTATGGGGTCATTGCTACCTAGGGACAGGGGAAGGAGAAACTTCTTTTGTAAGAGGCTTCAGGAAAAGGCTGAGGTTGCTGGATGGCTTCTAGCAGGGTGGTTTGGATCTCCAGAGGAGATATCTGCCTGGCTGAGGGGCAGAGAGGATAAATCCAGGCACGCCAAGC
The DNA here is from genome assembly GCA_013397915.1 of Daphoenositta chrysoptera. Classification (NCBI taxonomy): domain Eukaryota; kingdom Metazoa; phylum Chordata; class Aves; order Passeriformes; genus Daphoenositta; species Daphoenositta chrysoptera. The sequence continues at coordinate 565,287 of VZRO01001005.1, forward strand.
TGGTGGAGAAGGGATGTGTGTTGGTGAAGAGCTCAGTGCGAGCATTTTGACAGTGCTGGAGCTGTGGAAAGCAGTTTGGTAGGATCTGAAATCAATATGTGCAATTAATCTGCCTTGGGAAGATGGCTGGAGAGAGGATCCCCCTTAGTGCCCTAAAGCACAGGTGGATGATGGGCAGGTGCAGTGTTGATGGTCTGTTCAGCTGCTCAAATGCTGGATGTAGGGGGAGGCAGGTTGCCTGTGTGGATCTCCCTTGGCCCCAGGGCAATGCTGAGTTAAGCACCACAAGTAGGTGAAAGGTGGGAGGGAAATGGTTTGTGTAAGGTCAGCAGCAGAGCCCAGGTTTGGGCAGCATCAGGCTGTAGTAGGAGCTCTCCTGAGTGGGCAGGAGGATGGGGAAGCAGGGCTTTTGGGTGGGTTTTTACCTCTAACTTGGCGTGGGGGGAGACTTCTCGTGCATAGCCTCTGGCAGATGCTTTCTGCTACTCAGCCCTTGCTGCAGCTTGGCAGGTGGAGAGGGAGGCTCAGGAAGCTGAGCCATCCCTTTGCTGAGAAGGAGCAAGGAAGTGAGGTACCCCTTCATCTTTGGGATAAAAGCAAGGCCTGAGCAGTCAGTGTAAAAGCCAAGGACAAAGTTGGTATGATAAATGTTATTGGCTTGTGTCTTAAACTGTAGCAAAGCAGACCCCTCTGAGGACAACCTTGTGAAAATCTTCCTCTTATGTCTTTGTCTTCGTGGTTGCTCCTCTGATTTTCCTTTGTTTGGGAGTTTTTGGGGGGTTTTTGGTTGGTTGGTTTTTTTGGTTTTTTCTTTTTGGGGCGTGGGATGTCACTTGCTTTAAGAAGCAAACATCCAACATGGAGGAAGGTGACCCAGTCACCAAAAATATGTGGTTGAAAAAGGAATGTGTGTGGCTGGCTGTGGGAATGACTGAAGTGTGCAAAGCAATTGTTGACATAATGCAGTCATCGAGGCAGGTCTGAAAATTGGTTAGGGATGTCTGTGATGGATAAAGTATCAGGTACAGCTGGTGAATGAATGATACCAAAAAATGTCATGTGGTCAAGCACGTTGTTTTAATTAAGACAGTGGTTAAGCTTAGCATGGTTGGAGAAAAGTGTCTGAAACCTTCTAAAGAGAACAGATGCTAATAACTGATAAATTGGAGAAGGATACTAATCTGAAAGATGGTGGTGGGAAGGAGCTACAGTGATTTTCATCCATGTGTGCGAGGGTGGCTGCTGATTTGTGGTGGTGGGTGAGGTGTGAGTACATGTGTTCCAGCTCTTCAGAAACAGGGATGTTTCTCAGGCTTGTGTACTTGGCCACAGGTGGTGACTTTATGGATTGAGTCCTTAATCACAGAAAAACTTTTTATAGACTTTGTCATTAATGCTGAGGTGCAGTCAAGGATGGCAGAACTTGCAGTTCTGACTTGCTTAAGAATTTGCAGACTGGATTTCTTGGTTGCTTTTTCTACTGGTTTAAGTTTTTAGAAAGATTTTCCTGTTTCAGGGCAGTCTTCAGTTTCATTATATATTTTATATATTAATACCTGTTTTATATATTAGATATTCAGTTTATTTTATATTTTTGGCACAAGTGATCTGGATATAAACAGAGGGAAAAGCACAAATGTCGTATCTGTCAAGTACCTGACACTAGAGAAATTTTGTTTGTTGTTTTCAGGTGCTGGTGTCCCTGGATGGGGAAGTTCTCTTGAAAGCCCAAACCCTTTTGAGGACACAGCTTCTCGGTGGGCTGAGGCTGGCAGCTCAAAGGAAGGGCTGTCCCATGGCAGCTTCATATCCCACAAAGCTGCTGCTTTAGGGAGTGAACCTGGCTGAGTATAAACCCTTGTATTTTATTTCTTGATGGCACCCAGTGCATGAGCTGAGTCATGCTTTGTGCATAAGGTGTGGTTTGTTGAGGACTTGTTTCTTTTGGGTTGCTGCCCTGGGCAGGCATTATTTTTGGGTGAGTACTGCTGAAATAGTTGTAGTTCTTTTTGCTAGAATCCGTGTGGGATTAATTTAGGCTGCTTGTGTCTGGGGTGATTTCAGCGTTTCTGCAGAGTGGTGGCTGTGAAATGTTGTGATGATTCTTCAGTATTGTTCACAGAGTTGATGGTGAAGTTGTTAGCTACTTAACAGTGACTGCTCTAATTATTCTGGTGTGAGTGTAAACAGCAAGGCTGTGATGTGCTGGAGCAGCACTTGAATATATCTTTCTGAGATGCAGAAATGCTCCTCCTTTTCCCTGCTCCTGTGCTGTAGTCTCTGCAGTGCAGCCGTGTGTGTGCCTTGGACAAGCAGGAAAGCCATGGAAGTCCAGCTTTCCTTTCTGCTGGTACTGGTGCTGAGTGGCAACTGCTTCCCTGAGGGCAATGGAACCAAATTCATGGCCTCTCTTTTTTTGCTGCCTTCTGCAATTCCCTGTCTCCAGTAGTTTCCACTCACTCACACCAGTACAAGTGGGGACTATGTCCTGTCCTTTTTAGAGCTAGAGCAGAGCAGAGAGGGGGCAGAGGGGTCTGTATTAAGCACAGAGCTCTGTGCCAAGGTGGAAGAGAGCAGATCCCTGAAGTTCCCTGCAGTTCCTGTGCAATATCCCGTGAATATTTTAGGGCTGTGCTGATTGTTTTTCTCAGCCAAGTGACACTGTGATTTTGTGACCTTGTGAGGACACAGCATTAATGACACATTTTGGATGTATGTTAAGACCCTGTTACCATGAGGAAACTTCAGGGCAAGGCTCCTGACTTTGCACAGCTGTGCAGATAACATTTTCTTCAACTTCAGAGGAAAAAAGTCTTAACTCTGGCATTCTCACTTAACACAGATTCTGGTATGGTTGTTGAACTCTAAGCATAGAAGCAAGTCCTACAGACCCATGAGGCTTTCAACTGGAGAAAAAATTTGGTATGTAGGATGTTAAATTAAGACAAAGAAGACTCATTCAGTTGTTTCCTCTGGCTACAGATTCCTGTGGTAAACTGGAGCTCCAATTCACAGATAGACCCCAAAACTGGGTGTAACTAGGGGCTCAGTTATGGTGGGAAAAGGAGGAATAAAGTGCTCAGGAAACCCAGGCTAAATAACACCTTCTGAGGTTGTGTTAGTGTTGTATTTGTGAGTGATTGGGACTAGGTGAGAGTGTGACTCAGTGGTACCAAGGGATGTGAGATGATCCCACCCTGGTGACCTGGGCTGCAGTGCCTGTGTGTGACAGTTCAGTGCTGCTCTTCTCCTCCTGGTGTTCCTCAGCTGTGCCTCTGCTGCAGAGATTGGTCACAATTTTGACAGTCTTGCAGTCTTGGGAGTGCAGCAGAGCTCGCACCACCCACTCTGTAGTTTGTCTTGGTTTTGCTTTGCTTTTGTAGAGTGTATTTATTAACTCAAAGACTATTTTGCTGTCATGAGAGAATTTACTGGGGGTGTCTGTCTCTTCTTCCCCTCTCCTGCTCTAGGCAGGAGTTCAGATTTCCATTCTATAGAACAGAAGCGAGTCCTAAACCCCCAAAAGAGCTGGTGAGGATGGATTTGCTGTACACAAATAACATGGGCACAGCCCTCTGAAGCCCACAGTTGGAGGCTGTCACATCCACAGTAGATAAAGCTGAAGGAATTGGGCAGCAGTAGGAAAAAAACCGAGCCAGCACAGCTTTGCAGAGTACTGTGTGCATGTGTGTACCTACCTGAGGCTGGCTCTAATTATCACAGCTCCCACGCTGTCCTGCTGTTGCATCCAGCTCTGTCAAAGTTACTCTCAACTACCTCCTGCCTTTGTGCTTCCTCACCATGCTACTGGCAACATGCAGGCATTGCCAGAGCTTTTCTGCTGCCCCTGGACCTCCTCACGTGCTGGATGCAGCTGGTGGCTTTAGTCTGCTCTGCTGCTCTGATTCTCAGACAGAATTTGGGATGCTCAAAGGGACCCTGCCTAGAAGAGGATCTGTAGCTGTTGCTTCATGCTGGGTATCAGCTGCCAGACCCTCCCTCTCCCTCATTGCAGCCCAGCCCATGGAGCCTTGACTGTGTGTGGAGAAGAAGCTGGAAGATGTGTGTGCTGCCTCCTCGTTAGGAGCCTGGCATGGATGTGATCTGAGGATGTACCACAGCTCCGTTGGGGAAGGAGGCTTCCTTCCTGCAGCGTGTGAGAAGTGATTGATGGTAGCATGAAAGAAAAAGGATGGATTTTCCTCTCAATGAGTGGAGTGCTGCCTTGGAAGTGTATTCTACTGCTTCAGAGCTTCCTCCACTGTCTTTTGTCAGTGCTTACAGATCACTGTGGAAAAACTGGGAGGGAAGGAGTGAGAACTGAGTTTGGATACTGGTGATATATAGAAGGTGGTAACCCCGTGCCAAAGAAATCAAGGTACTTGAAAGGCAGTAGGAACTGGTGCAGTGTTCCTATGACAAATTATTACAGTACACATGTGGGAGCCAACCACCTAAATGAGTCAAGTCTTAATTTTGACACTTCATAACACCTGGTTTTGGAAATGCTGTCTGGGTAGTGCTGTTCTGGGGTATTGTTTGTGCTGGAACCAAGGGTTTGGATCTGCTTGCTAATGGTGTGCCTGCTTCAAGTGGCAGTATGAGGACAGGAAATTCATCTGCTGGCCTCTCACTGATGAGGTGCTTTGATGCTGAAATCTGGACTGACCTTTCTGTAGCTGTCAGGCAGCTTGACTGACAAAGGTTAATGATATCTGAGGCTAGCAGGCACAGTGTAAAACAGACCTGAGATGAGTCTTTTAGCCCTTCTGTGTCAGCACCTCACCCCCAGGCTGAGAGATGGGGCTGGAAAATTAAAGATGTCCAAATGCAGATTGTTGGGCCAATCCTTGCTGAGTGCAGGGGGAACAGAAATGTGTTCCCTCAGGGCTGGGGTATGGGGTTACTGCATGAGCAGGGTGTGATTTGTTATAACAGGGAGAACAAGGTCCTCTGGCTCAGCTTGTCCTGTGGTAGTGGGCATGAATTTCAGTGTTCTCAGCTGTGTTATTAATGTGCACTTCCAGGTTAGAGAGATCAGGCATCTCTTCCAGGGTGCTTCCACACTCTGATCAGGCTTTTGCTTTGTCCTTTCTCATGCAGTTTGATGTGAGCAGTGCTTGTAATTTTCCTTGAAGAGTAGTGAAAAGGCATGCTTTATTCATAGCAATTGCTGTGAGTCCATTCCTTAATGCCAGATAGATCGATTTAAGTCTGAATGCAGAATGGAACTGGTATTTTTGGTTAGTTTTTGGACTTTGCTGTTTCCAAGGAGCTGAAAAGTGTCTGTGCTCCACCTGGATCTGTCTTCCATGCAGAATGATTATCACAGATGCAAGAGGGCAATATGAGATTGTCCCACCTGTGGAACTGGTTCTTCTGTGGCACATCCCCTCAGCCACCAAAGGAATGAAAGAACAAAACCAATACAGCTTTCCTTGTGCTCATCCCAACATCTGCCTGCTTGCCTTATTGTTTATTGTGTTAAGAGCATAAACTTCACAGCAGGGACCAGCATTTTCACTGTGCAGCATCAGGCCCAGGTGATAGCAGTGTCTGAAGTGCCACAGTAATGGAAAATAAGCCTCCAGATCTGAGTGAAAAGATGCCAGATGCTCTGGGGATGCACAGAGCATTTTGTTATCTTAAGAGAAGTCTTCTAGTTGACTCCAAAAGCAGCATGTTGCTGGGCTGCCTTTCATTCTGTGCCTGCCCAGTATCCCTGGGGAAGCCCCCTCCCCTCATCCCCAGGGCGGTCCCTGGCCCTCACTGCCCTCCCTCTCTTGCTCCATTCACCTCCTGTTGGTGCCATGGCTGCAATGCCAGGGATTTTCCAGGTTTTGCCGTGAGCTGGATAAAACCACCTGGATTCATTGAGGGTGTTTTGTGGTTACTGCAAAGTGCTGAGAGTCTCATTCCACTACGGTCTTGTGGAGGAAATGAGACCCAGAGTCTTTAATATTCCATGCTCTTTAGGTATGAATAAATTTTTCCTTGCCCTGAAACCTTCTCCTGCTGTGAAATCCATTCCAATCTTTGTCTAAGACAATCAATCTCCTTCCTTTCCTCTCTCCTCCCGTGCCCCAGCTTTTATTAACCTAGAAATGTGCTGACACTTCACCATCAAACTGGTTAGGGAGTCTGCAGAGTATTTTTGCAAGTTGTCAGTCTAGCTGCCAGCAAAAGAAAGGGAAGATGGCTCAGACTTACTCATCTCCTGGGGAATTTGGTTTTTCTAGCTGATGAGTTTCTGCAAAAGTGTCTGAGAACCCTGTCCATGTCTTTTTCTATCTGTTCCCCTCAAAAGGAAGGGCATGGGGCTGGGGAGTCAATGAAGAAAGAGCATCACTGTGTTTTAATACATTAATTTTGGCAGTGCTCCCTCCTGTACCAAATCCCTGTCCCACCATGCACGTGTACTGACTTGAGCCTCTCTGGAGCTGTCCCTTCCACTGTCACGTCCTGTGGCTTGCTCAGTGCCTCTGCAGTTCTTGTTCTACTTTCTTGGCAAGAAACCTGTGCCTCATGCTGAACCCCTTCCTGCTCCATTTCCCAGGAGGCTGAGCTATCCAACATAGGAGTTGTTGAGTTCATATGTGGAATTTCTACAGTAACCTGCATTGGTGGCTCCTCAGGGGCCTGAGTGAAGCCCCTGTGTTTTCCCAGAGCAGGTACAGGTGACTGCACTGTTTGGGAGGGACTGAGCTGAAGCTTATTTGGACCTGACAGTTGATACCTTGAAGCAAAATCATCCCAGCCACTCCTTATTTGCTGACATTGAGAAACACCATTTCCAGCAGCAACTTGGCTGTTCCAAAGTCCTTGACCTCCTCTAAACCTCTCTGCAGCCCTGGTATCTCCCAAGCTGAGCAGTGCTGGTAGTTGGAAGGTTTTAGCCAAATAACATCAGCTATCCTGATGTCTTCCAACCTAACAGTGCCTGGCTCTTCCTGCCCTGCACAGCCCCATCCCCTGGCTAGACAGTCCTGTGGAGATTCACCAGAGCCAAAGGATTTGTGGGGATCTGCTGAGCAGCTCCTGGAGGCAGGCAGGAAGCCAAGAGCTGGAGCACAGGCTGGTGAGCTGGAGGGGGTGGGAAAGCCTGTCCAGAAGGGACTCTGAAGGTCCTCTGAGGTCACTGTTAAGTCTGAACAGCCACAGCATCACAGGGAACTTGACTGCAAAACCTGGAGCCTTAAAGGATGTGACAGGGGAAGGAACAAAACACCCCTCTGTGGTGCCCCTGGGTTCTATGGCCTTGGGAATCCACATCCTCCTTGCCTTGTTCCTGTGCACAGCTGGGACTGCTGGGAACACTCTTGGATGTCACTGGGACCAGTTGAAGCCAGTCAAGGACTAAGTGTGAACAAGCAAACTGTCAGAAGCAAACCAGTTCCTTTCCTTTGGAAGCTGCAATGGGAACACCTCCTAGGCATTGGGGAGGGTGGTGCTGATGCTGATGAAAGCAGATTCCTGACATTAATACTAGATGGAATGCAGCTGCTGCTTCGTGTGAGAAGCTGGAAAGCCTTTGGGTTCCCCACACCTCTCACAGGTGCTGGGAAGCAGCTGCTCCTTCCATGGTGCCAGGCAGGTCCTACATCCAGCTCTGCAGTGTGTTAAACCAAACAAACATGCTCTGGTGATCGGGCTGGGCAGAGTCTCCTGTCAAATTATTTGTTCTGGCTACAATTTTGTCTGCTTGGAAACTTGTCATTTTCTAGCCTTTCAAGACCACCTCCCAGAGAGCATGGGAATTGTAAGTATTTAGACATATAATAAGAATGATGTAATTAAAATCCTTAATTTTATTTTTCTTGTTTGAGTGTAATTCCTTTGATTTAAAGGGTGGTAGTAGCTAATTGGATTCTGGGCCAGACTTGCACAAGCAGCCAGGGGGAAGGGACTGCAAATGAGTCTAGCCAGGAAATTGCACATTTAAATATAGCTCTTGGTAGGGTCAGCAAAACACCCAAGGGACAAATTAAGAGTAAAATTTTTTCTGTGATGTGTTCATTTAGCTGCAGATACCATCTTAAGAAAAACAAGGAAGCTTGGGAGTGAGAGGAGCAAATTTCAGGGTCGATGTCCTTTCTGCAGTGCAGTTGTGTGCTGCTGCAGGTCTCTCATAGGCAAGTGCATCCTTCTCCTGGCTCTGGTATGTCTGGTACATTGGCTGATCCCAAGAAGAAACCACTGAAGGGATTTTGGGGTTTGTGGGTGTTATTGGCTTCACTGGAGGATGGAAATCCATAGTTCACAAAATGTTGTGGGGCTGCTACTGCTGTTACCAGCTGTGGCACAGATCACCTGGATCACACTGTTCATGAGATGGAGGGGACATGGGACCTGCCACCACCCATTGCATTGTTTGGGTTAGTGGGGGACAGCTTTCCCTGGGAGGCTGCTGCCTTCTTCCCAAATGGGTGGCTGGGATGGTGCATCCCACTCCCATGGGTACCGACCAGTTTCTCTCAACTGGCATTCAGGAATGTGACTGGAGTCTGTGGCAGGAGGTAAATCAGCCTGGAAAAAAAGAATTCAGAGAATTCAAGCACTGGGTTTGTCCCTTTGGAAATCTGCAGCCTTGTGTTTTTCCTGCTGGGAGCCGTGACCCTTTAACGGATGGACAAGGTCATTGTCCCTGCTGTGAGGAGAACAGTGAGGAGTTAGCAGCCAAAGCCCAGGATGCAGGACATGGAGCACATCTGGAGTAACCCCTGGCTGAAAGCCAGCACTGCTCTCAGGTTTGACTAAGCCCTGCTTTTCTCTTGATTTAGGGATAGCTCAGCCCATGTGCAGCAGAGCTCACCTACTCCTTGGTGGCACTTAGGGAACAGTCTGGGTTAGTCCTTGGCAAGTCTAATTTCCCCTTAAGGCGAAGGTAAAGAAATGTTGCTGGTGATGGGAGACGCAGAGGAGCAGCTTGTTTTATGTCTCCCAGGACCTCAGACCCGGCTCTGGGTGCTCCCTCTTTCATTTTGACTGTCCCCAGGGGAAAGCCACGTGCTCAGGGAGGGAGGCAGAGCTTGTGGGAATGAAGCCTGATCTCACACCCCTCCTTTCTCTGGGGGGCTGCAGGGCTGTTCACTCTAGCTGATAAGATTCCACAAAAGCTGCACCTTGCCTGCAGTGTATCAGCTGGAGGGAGAGCTGCCTGGCCACTGGTCTGCAGGTGTGACCACTTGCAATGGGCATCACTTGTTTTGTATAGTCTAATTAAATTATTATTAATTATTTTCTCTTCTTTTTCTATCCTATTAAGCTGTTTTTATCTCAACTCACAAATTTTACGGTTTTTTCTCTCAGTTCTCTCCCCCATTCCTGGAGAGGGATCTGCGAGCAAGCAGCTGTGTGGTGTTTACCTGCCTGCCAAGTTAAACTACAACATTTAAGCTCTATTTTTAAAGCCTGCTATGATTCTAAGCTCTTTGAGCCAAAGCTTGCCTTTCTTACAGCATTAAACACAGTGGGGCAGTGAGCTCTCCATTAATTGATGCTGTTGCCAGGCTATTGAAAAGTTGGAATAATGTGGCCAAATTTTCAAGTGTGGTCTAGGCTTTCTGCCTGGATGTCAAAAAGGGAAGGCTAATTACAGTGTGAACCGGGGAGAACAGGCTGGCCGGAAGGAAATGTCATTAAGGTTCTCCTCAGGTGCCAGGTCAGCCCATGTCAAATCACAGCTGCCTCAACCTCTAAACTTCTTCCTCCTTCAGTTAAATTGCTACCAAGTGATTTCTTGCAAGTGTAACCACCTTTTATAACAAGGGAATGAAAACTGGCTGTTTTCTTTAAATACAAACAATCGAGGTTGGGCTGGGACTGCAGAAGCAAATAGAGGAGGGCAGTTTCTTCCCTGGCCCTGTAGCTCTGTACAGAGTGCCTGTGTTGGCTTCCTGCTGACCCTGGGCTGTGGTCATGGGGCAGGGGGGGTGTGTGTGGTTTATCCTCTCTGACACCAGGTGGGATTGGTGCTGGGATGCCTGAAATCCCCTGTTTGTCTGGCAGGTGTGGCTCAAATAGTGCTTCCTGCGCAGTGCTTGTCATGTTGCAGAGCTCAATTCCCTACAGTGTTGTGGAGACTGAAAAAATAGCTTCAAATTGGTTGTAGACAAATTCAGAGATGTTCTGTCAAGGCTCCCTGAGTGACTGCTTGAAGGCAGGAGGTGCTGTCAGGAGGCCAAATGCTAAACTTTTCCTCATTATCGTAACTATTTTTAAGCTCTTCATTTCTGCAGCAGCACTCCTCCCAACATCCACTGCTGGCCACTGTTAGAGACAGAAATCAGGGCAGGGTGGATACATGGCTTGACTCAGTATGGCTTTTCCTATAAATGATCTGCTGGCTTGTTTTCTAGAAGCTCTTGACCTACATCTCAAACTCGGTGCTGGTTCAGGAAGGAGCAGCAGTCACAGTTCCATAATGCACATGTGGGGAGAGTTTCATCTCTTGCAGCTCCCTCTCAACATGGAAGGTCTTGGTGTCAGCCAGGGCCAGGTAGGACTAAAACTGTGTAAATCAGACCTTTCTGTAAAAAAATCAATTTATTTAATCTGTTTTCCTTCTGAAATGAGACCCTGTGTGAAAGAGAAGCTGGGTACCTGCTGTGCATGTCTGTCTGTCAGTCCTGTCTCTCACTCATCCATCCATCAGCTTCTGGAGCTTTTGTCCTCCTGGACTCAAGTGTCTTGCTGCAAGGACTGCAAGGATTTGTTACAAATTTTCAAGGGAATGGATATCCAGGTAGAGGGAGAAGGTGTTATGGTGAGGGAAAAATGAGGGGCTTCAGACATTACTTCTGCTCATCCCAGGACAAGGTTGCTTATGGTGCTTCTGTCACCTTCAGTCTCTTTCCTGCCATCATTCTGGTGCCATTCTTTCCTTTTTCCTGCCCTTGATGCTTGGTCCTGGAGGATCCTTGTCCTGTGACCACTTCTGAGGCTGAGCTGCTGCTCTGATTCAGGGCTGGGCTCCTGGGAGAGCACTGCTGCCAAAATTCGGGTTTTTGGAGAAGCCATGGACAGTGATGGTGGGGTGTGTGAAGACGAAGCCTCAGAGCTACTGCAGGTTCTCTGTGGTGGAGCAGAGAGCCTGGGGACACCTTGAAGGTCCAGAATACAGGTAGGTTGCTGGATCACAAATTATACAGAAACCTGAACCCTAAGAGAGCTTAGAACCCTTCACTGCATTGCCAGCAAGGCTCACTTGGCCCACTCACATGATGCCACATGGCCAAGCCATGGCTACACTAATTTAGTTGGTGTCACTTTTCATCCTCTTGGATGGTCAATCTTGGATTGTGGTCCTGAGACTTTCTGAGACTGTTTTTCCATTTAAAAGTTCACGTGGGAGCTCCCACAGGACACAGAATTTGTAGTGCTCTCTTTAACACTTCATCATCCTCCTGCTGGGTTGAACCCTCTTGCACAGAGGGAGGAAGATGCTGTGTTGTGAGGTCAGGGTGAGCTGAAGAGTGCCAGATCAAAGCATAAATTTATCTCCGTGTCTTAGTTCACAAACCATTGAAGCAGTTGGTGGGATGTTTGCATGTGGGAAAGGAGTGGGCAAATGCAGTCTGACTTGAGTGCTGGCTAATAAAGAGTCTAGTACAGAAAATAAGATCCTCAGAGGAGATTTAATAACTGGGGAGAATAATTGTAAAGTACTTCAGAATATTAACCAATGGCTGAATGCATCCAATTAGCTTAATGAAGCTGGGTGGTTGGGTTCTTTTTTAATCAAACAGATGGGCAAAACATTATGCACAAAAAATGAGATCTGAATACAATGAACACACTTAATTAACAAATAAAAGACAGAGAAAGGGTTTGTTTTTCAACTTGAGAAGTGAGAGCTTCTACTGCACCAAATACTAAAAAAAACCCCTTAAATGTCATGGTGTCTTGAAAGTCTCAGATAGTTACAATTATTATTATTATTGCAATGACTTGGGTGTTTGAGGTGGGGGTCAGCCTGGGGCTGGCTGCACCTGCAGGCAGGTGAGCGGGTGCTGGAGGCAGCGATGCATCACCAACCCCACGGAGCAATCCCTGGCCTGGGCTGTCCCCAGGGGCAGGCTCAGAAGCAATAACACTGCTTCAGAAGCAATAACCCCCTGCTCCACAACACATCCCCTGCACGTCAGTGGTCACCTCTGTTCTGCAGCAGGAGAAAGCCAGGACTCCTGGGTTAAGCAGGGTGTGAGGTCAGTGTCCAACACATGGTGCTGGTCACGGTGTTACCAGTGTTCAGGAGACCTGTGGAGCATTTCCCTGCTGGCCTGTGCTTGTGCCACCCTGTGTGCAGTTGCTGCAGCCACCCACCTGTGATGCTGCTGGCCCCAGTGAGGGAGATCAATTCCCACCCTGGTTTCACTGGCCTTGCTGCAGTGCAGGCTCCTGTCCCTGCTGGTGCCCAGTACAGGCACAACTCCTCTGACCAGTTTTACTGGGCCACAGAAACCTGGTGCAAATCAATGCCTTCCCTCTCCAGACAGGAGACTCCTCTCCATCCAAGCCTTAAATGCTTATGTAAGTGTGAAATATAGAGCTGTAATATCAGTCTTGCCCAGGCTGGGAGTGTTTGCTCCAGCCTAATAAGCTGAACAAGCCATTTGGATATTAAGCCTATAATAATAACACCTTGTAGCTAAAGAGTGTGTTTTTCCCCATTGGTGAATTACTCAGCCCTTTTCTTTTGAGGCAGTGTTTAACAAAAGCAGAGACTTTCCCAGACTATGTTTAATTAAACACAGCTCGGAGATCTCTTTATTTCAGTGCTGTGGTGATGTTGCTCTGCAGTCTCATCTTCAGGGCAGTTGGAAATGGAACTTGTGCTCTGCCAGTGCACGGGCTGGGCAGGTCACTGTCCCCTGCCCAGATGTACCTGTCCAGATGTGCCCAGTGGTGTGGAAGTCCCAGAGGGGCTCACATTTGTACAGACCCACAGGCTCCAGCTGCTTTTGAAGCTGAGCAGGAGCTTGGTCTGAGCTGTGTAGCCCATGCAAGTGGCAGCTCAGCTGACACGCTTTACACTACAACTAAGATTTGGGGTCCTAATTTCTACCTCCTTTTTTTTGGTTGCTAATGTAGCTGTGGGAGCATTTTGAGTGCAATGGCCTGGTTATAAACAATTACATACAAAGTGAAGGCTTTAATTTGAAGGCTCCTCATTTCTGCCTTAGGAGGTATCTGTGAGCAGATGGTGATATGCTCTAGTTTTGCTTATTCTTGCAGATTATTTGCCAGATAATTTTTCTGACTAATCCTTTGGCCCATAGACTGTTTATAAACCTGGAGTCAGGTTTCGGGTAAAAACACTTGTGTTTGCAAATTTTAAAATCTGTTCCTGTGCTGGCTTGCTGATGTCACTGTGAGCAGGAGACTTCTCTGAGTGGCAAATGCCCTCTGCATCATGGGAGAGGGGCAGCTCCTAAAGCAGAACCTCCTTCCCAGTGACAGGATGGGAAGAACAACCTTCATGCCTGGTTTGGGGCTTATTTTATTTTAAAGCATGATATGACTGAAGTCCTAACCCCAGCATCAGTGCTGTCATACTGATCTCCCCTGAGGTCACACTGCTGTTTCAGTGACGTGGTAAGGAGGCACTTCTGCTGCCATGGAGTTTGTGTCTTGTGCAGGTGATGTTACACAACCTGTGCAGAGCAGAAGTTGGGGGATTTGCTTGTATATGGCTGTGCAGGACACTGGTGGCAGTACTGGTGACACTGCAGCCACTGGCACAGCTCTCCCTGAAAAGTGCTGAAAGGCTGTGGTGGTGGTGTCATTATTATTATTATTGTTATTGCTATTACTATTATCATTGTTGTTGTCATTGTTTCCCCCTCATCTCTTACCACCTCTACCTTTTAAAAAAATCAGTCCCTTGGATGTCTCTGGAGAGCTGGCAGTGGTAACTGCCTGACTGATTTATTCTGGTGTTCTAACATTTACTGGATTTACATAACAGCCAAACAATCTGTTTCAGGAGTTTAATATAAACCCAGCTCTAGTGAGTCACATCCATGCTAGCAGTAATGCAAAGAGAGGCAGCTGGGGGAGTGAGGGGGTGACTTTTTCTGGGTTTCTGCATGGGAATATCTGGCTGCTTGAAATATCTCTGACACCTCATATCTGAGTGATGCTGCCAGTTCTCCTCTGCCATCAGGGATTTGTTCTTAAACTTTGAAAGAGCAGTGGGTGCATCACATCAGTGCTTCCATTGCTGCTCCCAGCTGAGTCTGGGGGCTTTTCCAGAGCTCCCCAGGCACTGCTGTGTGTCCCTGGCACATCACAGCCCCACTGTGTGTAATATACCTTTACATGTGTGTGCGTGCTTGAAGGAGGGAGTGTAGCTATGGGAGCAGCAAGATGAAGCCTGTAGAGGTTTGCTGTTTGCCTTTTGAATCCAAAACCACGCAGCTTTTGTTTGTGCCAGACTTTGTGGGCCTGGTCCCCAAGGCGTGCAGATCAGCACAGCAACGAGTGGGGTGCAGATGTGTGCCAGCATTTCCACCTGGGGTCTGGTGACCCATGTGCAGGTTCTGGGGACAGAGTTTGAGCCCAGCTGGGTGAGAGCTGGCCCTGTGCCCCTGGGCAGTCACAGCAAAGTGCTGGAGCTATTGGGGACTCCCTACCCAGGCAGAGCCAGGTGAGCAGGGCTTGTTCCTTGGGGACAGCAGGAGAGAGAGCCATCAGGACAATTAACAGCAGGGGATTCCCAAAGCATGGTGTGTAACCTGTTGCCTCAGGTCCTGTCTAGGCAGTGTAACTTTGGGATTCCCTCAGTTGTCTCCTACAGTCCTATGAACGCAGCAAATCTCTGGAGCAGGTCTGCCTGTCCCCTCCTGCTCCAGAGGCTCTGTCACCTCTGTACTGGTGGGGTCATAATGTGGTCGAGGAAAGTGGGTCTCCAGTTTGAGTTGTCACTTGTGAACATCCCAAGCAAGAGCCAGCAGGGTTGGAACAGCCTGGTTTGTGTAGCTGCCTGTGATCGAGGTCGGCTGTTCAGCTAAGCAAGCGCTTCTCTCGCTGCAGCTTATTTGAATTCTTGTCTTCAGAATGGAAAATAAATGCTGGCTGATGAGATCTATTACAGCACTAATTTTAGAGCATGCCAAACAGTAGGAAATTGTTTTCAATCTTCACTCTCATTTCTCCTTTATTTCACCCCTCCATTTGTGAAAATTGCCTTTGTCATTCTTCTAAGTGCCCAGTGATGTCCTGCTCACTGATATCTTCAGGCATTCTCCTTCCAGCCCTGTTTTCTGATATTTCTTTGTTCAGCCACTTGACACTGCTGTTAGAAGAGCTCTCTCCAGGGCACAGGCAGCAGTGTTGGCACGATGCAGGCACTGAGTGCTCAGGCAGCTGGTGTGAGATGCCAGCAGAGCCCCCTGTGAGCTGGGGGAGCAGGGAAGGCAGCACCACAGTGGAATTTCTTATCCTTGAGTGCCCAGGGCTTTGTAAGTCTTTCCAGCCCCACCCCAGCCTGCTTTCTAGATGAGCAAGAGGGAAAATATGAATTTCCCTCTGGTCTGCTGAAGAGTTTAGGAAGCAGTCCCAAAGCTTCAGTGTTTGTCCTTGGCACTAATGAAGACCTGAGCCACTGCTCAAGAGGTTGGAGCAGGCAGCAAATTAGGAATGAAAATGCTTGATCAGTGCCCCAGGGAACAGCGGTGCACAAAGTCTAGATATTTAGGACATGATTCCTCTTCACAGATGGAAGGTCTCACTGGTTTGAGAAGAGCCTGGATGCCTAACTGGTGGTCTGCTCTGAAACTTTCAGGGTGACTGCAGACACCAGTCCCTCCCTTAGCCCTGCTCCTGGCTCACAGTGCTTAGCAGAGCCTGACTGAGCTCCAGATTAAAGCTGGTGGCACAAGTCCAGTGGTTTCACCCTGTGGACTTTTCAGAGGCTCTCTGGAATACATTTCATGGGTTTGGCAACCACGTGTCCCTGACAGCAGCTGTTGTGACCCTCAGCACAGAGACTTGGTGCCTTGTCCTGGAGGGCTTTGAAAATCCTCTCTCTCCTGCCCCTGGCTCCCTCATCCCTCCTGCCCCCTCACCTTCCTCTCATCCCTTGGCTGGCAGCCGACAGTGGCCTTATCCCTCAAAAGGAGCTGTCTCTTGCCCTGGCTTCTTGTGCTGGAGAGGAGTCAGAAACTCCCTACTCTTACCAGTTACCATTCCATGCCTTTCCCGCTGCCAGCACAAGCCCTGTGGCTGCTCGAGGTGTCAGTCCCCAGGAATTCAGCCAGCGAATGTCTTCATAGTCTGCCTTTGTGAACATGGCTGAGATAAACCCTTTACTGAACTAAATGTGGTAACAGCTAATCCCTTGGAGGCACTCACCTGGGCCCTGCACGATGAAAAGAGGCTTTGCTGCTCTGGTTAACGACACTGGCAAGAACATTAACTCGTGGTTCTTTTTGGAAATGAAAAGCACCTCTCCAGGAGAGTTGAAGGGATTAGGTACCAGCTGGAATATTAAGGTAGGTTTTTTGCACCTTTCTGATAAATTTGTAGCTTAAAAGTCTGGTCAGCCCTGGTGGGATGGGTGATTATGGCTGAGTGTCCCTGGGCTGTTTTGAAGAGGAGACTGAGGCCAGTGTGGGACCCAGGAGTTTCTCTGGGAGGATGGCAGTGGTGAGCAGCTCTTGGTCCTGACTGCCTGTGCTGGGGTGTCTTCAGGGATCTGGGGCTCACTATCAAAAATTGAAACTGCCAAACTGGCCAGCCCTCCACAAAGGGCTGAAGCTCATTTAAACCTTGATAAGAGACAAATGATACCGACCTTTTCCAGCCACTTAAGGCAAATGCTGAAGGCTGTGGACAGCATTCCAGCTGTTTTGACAGCTCCAGTTTCCTTTTTTTGGGGGAGATCTGCACTGATTTCTTTATTATTATTTTTTTAACACAACACTTCATTTCAAAAACTTGAACTAGAAATTCCATCTACATTAAAAGCAAAGCTCGTGTACTTCAGTGAACGTTTCTTTGGCTGTGTTTTTGAGGTCAGGATTTTATCTTGGTGCTGGTTTCTGTGAGGCTGCATGGGCCAGCTCTGCCTGGCAGGAGTGCAGCCTGACCAGTGAGCATCACATGTGACACTTGCTGAAGAGAGCTGCAGACCAGCAGCCCGACTGACTGAATGGATTAAAACAGGTGTATAAACTTTATCCATAAAATAAGGTAAGACTGAGAAAAGTTTAAACACTTGAATTAAGTATGTTTTGTTCAGAGCAAATTTGAATGCTCAAACTACTTCCAAAATTCTGTTACCTTTCAACCTGTCTTCTACAGAATTTTCTATTTTAAGTAAGTAGCACAGAGTTAGCTCAGAAAGGAAAAGATACAAATGTCACTGTTCAAAGTGTGCTTTATTGGCTAGATATTTATGGGAGATATTCGGGAAATGAGTAAACACTTGAAAGTATATGTATTATTTATTATTGTAGCTGATTAATTACCACTTGAAACCTTTTGGTTGGTGTTATGGCTCTCTATAGTCTTCACCAAGCAGTGCTTCAGCAGAGTCTAACGTGGCATTTTACCCAGTGAAACGCTGCTGCAGTTGATTTCTGGACAATGGGAGTTTGAGCAGTGGAAGGTGACAGTGCAAGTACCAGGGGAAGTGAGAGAGATCTGCAAGTGGACAGGACCTGGGAGGTGCTTGGTGATGGCTCAGTCCTCCCAGCCCCAGCAAGAGAATTTGTTGGCCCCAGTTTGTGGAGAAGCAGCAAGGTGTGGTTAACGAGTCTGACTCTGATGAAGTGATGACAGTCAGGAGTTTCAACTTGGCTCCCAAGCATTGGGGCTGCCAGCAGGGACTTCTGGAATGCTTCTTCACTGCTTCTACAGCAGTGATTCCTCCTCCAGGCTGGAATAGAAAAGTGCATGAAAAAACAAAGTGGCTCTTACCTGTCCCAGCCATGCAACTGGTTCTGAATCCATGGGCTCTCGGGGCACACTGCAGCAACCTGCTGGCTCCACGTGCTCCCTGGACCCGTTGTTAGATGTTGCTGTATGTGAGACCATGCACCAACATCTCTATTCCTGCCCAGGTTCCCGAGCTGTGCCTGGAAAACCTCTTGAATTCATGTGAAGCCTGGTTGTGAGCAAAGCACAGATCCCATCCAGCAATGCTTCCTGAAGCAATACGTGTCCTTAAGCATTTGCTTAGCTGTAACAAGACTTAAGCATATGAAGCATGTGTTGAGATACTTACTTAGTTCTAATCTGCACATCTTGAAGGAACAATATGATAAAATCACAGTGGAAGGGGTGGCAGGACTCTCTCTGCCTTCAGCAAAGTAGATGCCATGCTCAGCTGCAATGGGAGGAATGCCCTGTCCCTTGCTGTCACTGTTGCTACTTTGCCTCTGGCACTGCCCATCCCTGCAGGAATATGTTCATTTAAGCCTTCTACAAAAAAAGTTTGCAGAATGTTGCAATCAGAAAAGTTCCTTCATCAAATGACTCCTCTGCGGGAGAGGAGTGAGTGGGCCTGGAGAGGAATGGAAGAGTCATAAGAGAGATGTATGAAAATGCTTTTTATGGAATGAATAATTTTTGGTCCGGAGGCGGCAGCGTCGTATTTAATTCTAATTTGGGGATTTTTGGGGAGCGCGTGATTGACGCCCAACGAGGGGTGCAGGATGCTGTTTCTCAGCAGGCTGTCACTCCCCTGCTCCATTTACCTGTCAGCTCTCCTGTGGAGACTTCTCCCTCTGCATGCCATTAGCCCATTTCCCACAGCACGTGCCTGCAGCCTCCCCTGGGAGCCAGTGGCACACGAGGGGCCCATCCAATCTCTGGAGCTGTGCTGAGGCTCGTTCCTCTTGGCTGTACCTTTGCTGCACTGGTGAGCAGGAGCCATCCTGCCCTAAGGCCACCTGTGGCTGTGCCTGGCCTCCCCAGCCCTCAGCTGGAGGATGCTCCATCCGCTCCAGGCTCGCTCCTGCCAACACAATGTGCTTTTCCTTACTTTGCACATGGTCATCCCTGGCTCCCCTCTGTCCCTGACATGGCTTCATCTCCCTGGGAAAGGACTGGCTCTTGCTGTACCTGGGTTGGGGCCCTGCACAGCATCATGCCCAGACTCTGCTGGATCAGGAAAGGTGTTGCTGGCACTGGGGCTCTGTTTTCTCCCACGCTGGTAGTCCTACCCTTATAAAAAGGGCCATTAAGAGTTTTGTTTTGCTGCAGTATAAACTTCAGCCAACTCCTTCCTCTTGTCCTGTCCCCTTAATTAAGAGTGTGTATGTTACATGCTGTGAGCCCGAGCAGAGTCTCATTGCAAAGTAAACAGGAGCGTGGGACTTAGGCAGGTCCTTTGTTACTGCTGTACAGGGCTTATGCTAATAACAGCTGCAGAGATTGAACCCAATCCCTCATGAGCTTTCCAAGAGTCTGATTAATCTGTTTAACAATGGATCTGGGTTTTTGTTTTGATCTTTTTCATAGGAGTTAATTTTTTGTCCCTTTTGGAGTAGCTGTGGATCATATAAGTACAGCAGTATTGTTTTCCTAATTGGCTTCAGGTTTATCTCTACCTATTAGGTTTAAGGGCTTACAAGATGCACCCGTCACCATGGCATCAAAATGCTTCCTATGCCAAAAATACTTGATAAAAACATACCTATATGAGTGCACACACATTTTTTGGTCCATTGGAAAGTGCAAAGACATTCTGCTGGACGATCATGTTTTTGCATGATTGTATTCTCCAAACAGTCAACTTTGCAAATCGTGCTTTTCTGCTCATGCTGGCTCTGGTCCATATGCCCTTGGAGAGAGATGTCTTTCCAATGAGCTTTGGGCCAGCCCTGTCCAAGCAGAATTTTGCATTTATATTGTTAATGGTTCATACTGGGCGATGGCACTGGTGCTGTACAAGACAGGGTCAGTGACAGACCCTGACTCAAACTATTGTCTAAAAGTCAAGATATAGCAAAGGGAGGAGAGAAGGGTGGGGATGCAGGGGAAAGAGCACAAATCTTTAGCCAGACTAGTGTCCCCTGGCAGATCACAAATGCTCTGGCCTGCTTGGACTTTCTGAAAAATACAGCAGCAGTATGGGGAAGCAGAACATTTAAAGTGAAGATGCAGATGTTGAAGGTAACAGCATTTAAAGACTGCGTGGCACAAAATACAAGAAATGTTCCACTATTTTTAGCAGAAGTTTCTTCCTCTCTTGATTCTACCTCTTCTTGAATGTGCTCAGTGATTGCTTTTCATGTATGAATGCTTGTAAAAATGGAGCTCCCTAAACAGACATGAAATGTTTATATGAGTTAATGACTTCAGAGAGCTCTGGTTGTTTAAAACAGAGTGGCAATGAAGTTGCCTTGGCTGCAGTGAGTGCTCCTCCATGGAGCAGAGCCAGTACCAGCAGTGGGACAGGATGATGGTGGCTGCACACAGATCCATCGTTGGGGAGCTTTCTCATTATTGACTTCACTAATTTGCTTATGGTGGGGTGGCAAGGAGCCTTCCCAGGGGCTGAGAAATCTGTGTGAAGTGTGTAACCTCTCTGGGATTTGTGCCGAGTGAAACCCTTAGCCTGAAATGGGGGGCTTGTAATTGATGGTCTTTATAAAGTGTTTTACCCTGCGTCTTTTCCTGCTGCTTCTTTGCCTCCCTCTGAATTGAGTGACCAGGAAAGAGCTGTGCATTGTGTTGCTGGTTACCTCGGGGGCAGTCCTGCCTTGTCCATGGGCTGGATGCAAGCAGCTGAGGAAGGGTTTGCAGAGGTGAGACTGTCCTGAGGCCTCTGTAGAGAACTCCCAGAGAAAGGGGTTAAGGAAAACAGTAATCTCCTTTCTACCTGCCTTTCTTTTCCCCCAAGGTACAGCTATTTGTCTGCTCAGAGGATCTGTCTGTCCTTGAACGCCCCTTTCGCCAGTGCCAGAGGTATAAATTCAAAGTGCCATGGCACCATGCTGGTCTGTAACCCTCCAGCAGCCAGCGAGTGATGCCCAGGGGAGCTGGAGGAGACCAGTGAAGCCTTGCTGCCGCATCAAGTGCTTGGAAGAGTGGCTGGACAGAGGCAGACACACAGAACAGTTATCCCAGCAGGGAGCAGACAGATCTCATGATGCTGTGAGCATAGCAGAAGAGCTGGTAATTTTCTTTTGAAGGATGCCTTTAGTGTGAGAGGGAGGGGGATGCGTTTGCCTCGGTGTGAAGTGGATTTGTGATGGAGCTGCTGTGCACTCTTCTCAAAGGCTGTCGGGTTTTCCTCCCTGCTGGAGACATTGTTGGTGCATCCAATCCCATCTCCATGGAGAGCAGTGGATGATGATGTGCTGGTGGGATCCCAGCTCTTCCCAAGTGTCTGGGAAGGTGTGTGTGAGTGCACGTGCCATCCTGGGAGCAGCTGGGCTGTGGTCACAGCTGAGCTGTCAGTCTGAGGAGCTCCATCCAAACCCTCCGGGGGTGGATGTCAACCCACCTACAGCTTCAGAGGTGTTTGCTGTAACGGTGCTGAAAACCAGCTTATCCTGTGTTCATCTTGTACCTGCACCTGCAGGCAGCTGTGAGGAGCCTTTGTGGAGGTTTTCAGCCCTTTCATCCTTTTTCATCAGTGCTGGCAGCTGCTGCTTTGTGGTAACATCAAAGGTTTTCTGGGCTGTATAAGTCTCTTCATCCTCAAGGCAACCTGTTGTGTGGGCTTTCTTCCATTTGGCTTCCAGAGGTGGGTTGTTTTCCCTTTTAGTAGATTATTTTGTGGTGAACTTGAAGTTCTTGGAGGGAAGTGGGATGTAGAAAGGTGGTCAGGAGCCATGGGCAGACATGCTCCTTTAGGCAAGGAAGATCACTGCCACACCAGCACAGCAGATGTGGAGACAAGGCTGACTGTGTTTATGGGATTAAGTCCCGTTATTTGACCTCAGTTTGTGAGAGGTTGAGTTGTGGTCACTGGATTTAGTGCAAAGGGATGAAAATTTTCCTCAGTGCCAAAGGGAATAATGAAGGCAGAGGGGCCTTGGCTCCATGGAGGAAGCAGGGGAGTGGTGGCAATTGTTAATATATAGTCCAGCAGAGGCAAATTGCAAATTCACCCCCTGGTGAGAAATCTCTATTCTTTTACCCTTGTTTATGTAAATGCAGATTCTCACAGGGCCAGCCATTCAGATGAAAACCCTGTCTGTGTTCTCCTGTGAGTCTGTTGAAAGATTCAGAAAATCTAAACTTGTGGAAATGCAATGTGGTCGTAGTGCAATGCCAATGGAATTGTGTGGAACAACTTAAATTAGTCCTTTGAAGTTATTCCACTTACAAGTGTACTTTTTGTGCTGTGCTGATGGAACACAGAGAAATCAGCAGCCCTGCAGAAAAGCTGTGCAGTGGGCTGTAAAACAGACTGAACAGACTCATCATTTTGGGGGGTGCCCAGGCTGTTTGCTGGGTGCATCACTGCTGCTGTGCTTGGGGCTGAGGGGTGAGGGGCCTTCCGAGCACAGACCAGACCTGCTCACTGGTGTCCTCACCAGGATTTTAGGAAGAGGGCAAGGGAACATCAGCCACAGATCCCTGTTGGATCTTAAACTAGCATTTCAAAGGCATCAAGGTATCTGTTGGGGTATGCTAAGAAGGATTCATGGGCATTACATCTTCTCCCCACCATTGTTTCCCTGCCTGTAAACATATCCCACAGGGTGGTTGTGAAGGTGAGCAAATTTGCTTTTCGAGGTGCTCATATTCCTCCAGAATGGAGAGGTATTTCAACCCCATAAATGGTTTAACTTAATGCTTTTGCAGCTTCCTGTGAGAGCTTTTGGGAGAGTAACAGGAGGACGTGGAAAGCGTTTGGCTGCAGTCCTGGCACTGCCTGCACGGAGCCCTGCTGGCATCCTGCTGCCAGGAGCAGGGCTTGTGTCTGCCTTTGCAGGGGTGCTGAGCTGCACCGGTGGCTGCTGCCAGTACAGCTTCACTCAGGAGTTGGCTGAGGCTGGAGGCATCTCCAAAGATGACTTTCAGACTCATATATATCAGTATATGCAGACTTGCCATGTGGTTTTGCTCTGCTGGTTCAGCACAGGGTTTCCTGGCGGTGCTCTGTCTATCACAGCATGACAAGATCAGCTGCAATTACCCTAGTGTTGGAAACAAGAGCTTCTTCCTGGCCTTGGAGTGCTGCTGCATTAATGTATAAAATGGATAAATGGTTTAGGTAATGCAATGACTTGGATGTGGTCATGGATTGAATAAGATTTCCAGAGCCAATGTGCTTACTCATCAGATGACTCATGTCTTAGTCACTTTTAGAATAAGTGATTCTCTTTTGGGTGCTTCCAGAATGGGATGGGTGGAGATGAGCTGAAAATTTCCACCCCTGCCTTTGATAATTTTTTTTAATAGCATCTAGAACATGATGGAATGGTTTATCAGACAGGAGAGGAAACAGCTCTTTCTTGTGTGGACAGTGTATCCCAGGAGATTTGCCAGAATTCCACAGCAATGCAAGACTTTAATTTTGCTGTTTGCTTCCTGGTCAGGCAGAGTGATTTCAGACTTTACATTAGACTTCTCAAGCTTTGTTCTCAGCCTACTCTAGTGAGTCCCTTTTGTGGGTAGGTGCAAGTCAGAGCCTATTCTCAAACTCCTGTGCCACCAGCAGTGAGTAAAAGCACCCTCAGATGGAAGCTGTCCCCCTGAAACAGCCAGCATAATAATAAAAATAATAATAATAAATAAAACCCCATTCTCAAGTTTTATTTATATGTAATTATATTTTTTCTATTACCAAAATATTGATGAAATTGAGTTGTGATTGTTCAGAAGCATGCACATGTGTAAGCAAGAGCCTAGGGAAACTCCTTTGTAATCCACTCTAAGCTTTATATAGCAAGTAAACCTATTGGGTTTTTCTTCTTTCTAATCTTTCATCTCTCTGATCTCACAGTCATCCTGCAACAAACACAATGTAGGCAATTCCTGATCTAATTCCTGATTATGTGGGTTCCTGGTGGATCAGTTGAGCTCAGTGGCACGGTGTGATCTCTCCATCTTACTTGACCCGTGTGGCTGGGCTGCAGCCAAAGTGGGGGAGCCATGCAGGGAGTGACGTGGGGCTTTGCTGCTGGCTTAGGCATAGGCTTTGCTAAGCTGGATGTGGCTAAACTCTTACCACTGCTTCAGGTGTTGAAAATGGGAGTGCACTGACTGTCAGGAACAGGTCTGAAAGCATGAGCCCAGTTTTGGTTTGTGTCAGGAAGGATGATGTAGTGTTGTTATAAAAACCATGCTGGTGTTAGGTCTACTCTTACAAAGGTGTGTCCATTATAGGAAGAGTACAAAGGCACGTGAAATACGCAGAGGTTGGCAATCAGAAATTTGGGGTTCCCTCACTGAGGTGAGAGGTGGTGTCTGGGTGACCCTGAGCGAGTGTCTCTTCCTAACTCCTCTGTGTAAATGTGGTTTTGGCCCTCAGTGAGTAGGCACTGTCTGTAAAACACAGGTAGGTCATGGCAGGTGACAGGCACTATGGAAATGTATTAGGCAAGATTTTCAAAAACAGCTGAAGAATTGGGTTTTATTGTTAAACAGAACTGGTGGAAGGAAAGCTAAAAATAGTTCTCCTATGGGTGTCTTTTGTCAGGTACTAGAGAATAATTCACAGACTTGTAGGTTTTCAGTTTTCTGTAGTTCTCTGTGCTAGATCTCCTGGGTCACAGGTGTGGAGGATTTTATCAACAGTTCCTCTCAGAGAATTCAAGTCAAGACAAATCTATCACTTCCTTGAGAAGTTTTCTAGTTTGCTTTGTCTCCTACTTGGAGGAGAAGGGGTTTTTTTTGTGTTCTGTTTTAAAATGTTTTTAAAATTTACCTATCTAATTTACCAATTGTTGCTAGCCTCAAAGGCAAAAGAACGGTACTGATACACTATAATATTATAATAATAGTAATAATGGGGAAGTTTTGCCGTTGTTACTGTACAAAAAGCCCTTCCAGATGAGGATAGTTCAAAAGCTGCCTCCAAGTGAGTCACCTCTCCTCAGTGGCACACAGAGCTTTGTGTGCCACAGGGTGCACTGGTGAGGGGAAGAAAGATGGATGGATGGATGTAGACCCCACCCAAGAGGATGGATGCAGTGAGAATTATTTCTGATACTGCCTTAAAAAGAGCCCTGCTAGCCTAAGAAAATGCAAATGTGGAAGAAAATGTTGTTGTCCTCCTCTGCTCCTGGGAAAGGAGCCCTGGTATGGCTCCCAGAGTAACTGGGCAGCTCTCTTTGAGACACATGTGAAACACATTTACCCAGACACTCCTGTGACCATTTCCACATTTTTTAGGCTGAGATTTTCTGCGTTGTTCACACTTTGGCACATGTGTGATCATCCCTTCTGATGTCCTGAGACCACAGTCAAAGTTCAAGAATGTGTCTAAGTGTTTTGCTGGAGTAGAGCCAACATCTCCATCGCAGAGAGGAGCAGTGTGTTGGGAAGCTCAGTGGCTGCATACAGACTAATTGTTCTGGGATGCAACCTGGAAGGTGCTGAGCACCCTGGCTGGCAGCCAGAAAGGCTTTTAAACACATGCTTTGCTTAGTTTTTTCACGTTGTTACCAATCTTGTTCTTTGATTTCTTTTCCCATAGCAACTGGAGAAGGATATCTGAGTAGCCAGAGCAGTGCAATTCATTTGCCAGCGACACCCCGACCTGTACCACAGGGATGTCTTCCAGGACATGGGATACAGCTGTTGGGATCAGGTATTGCCACCAGTGCCCAAGTCAATTGGCTTCAGAATCTTCCTTCTTTGCTCTCTTCCTGGGCACGGGGCAGGCCAGGCTGTGTGAGTGATGCTCAAACTACATTTTTAAACCACATTCCATCTTTCCACATGTCTTTGCTTGCTATTAAATTGCACAGATAATATTTCCTTACCTCCCTTTCCTCTTAGACTGTTTGCCTTTCCCCTGCCTCGAAAATTTTAGCAGCAAACAGCCAAATTCAGGTTTTATTTGGAAGTGGTATCAGCTGCACTGAAGCCCGGGGCAGGGAAGAGAGGAGGCTGAAAATCCTGTGGAGGTTGATGGCTTCTAACTCTCTTGTTTTCAAGGCTTTGGCTTTGCCTGCTGTGAGCAGGAGGAAGGTGCTGCAGCCCAGGTAGGAGGCTGGAAGGAGCTTTGGCTGTGCAGGGAGATGGCCCCGTGTGTGCTGCCATCCATACTGGCTGTGTCTCTTCTGTCCCTGCATCTGCAGCTGGGGCAGCTCCTCCTGGAGCTCTGTGTGCCTCACTGGGACGTGCAAGGCAGGACTAAACCCTGGCTTGTCAAAAACTGTCAGGACACCTCCTTGCCAGCAGATTTACTCCCCGTTCTGCTCCTGCACTTGCTGACTTGGTGACCAGAAACCTGCCTTTCTCCACTGCTCCTTTGCAGAAATGATGTGGCTTTGCACCATTTCTGACGCTTGAGAAAGAGCCCAGCTGATCGAGTACAATGCACAGTGCCACAAGCACAAGGAGGGCACAGCTTTGGTGTCCCAGGGCAGCCTGGAACCCCAGCCTGGGCAGTCTGGGTTCAACCCATTCCCTGGGGTGAAATCAGGGTGCCCCAGGGTGGCATTTTCATACTCATGTTCTAACTAAAGCTGCACCTGGGAACTATTGTTGGCCCTTTAGTGCTGTAAAGCCTTTTTCACTCTAACAAATGCTGAGTTGTCGTCAGCCTGAGTTTCAGGGATAGCATTGCAGTGACTCAAAAGAACAGCTTTCTCCCCAGCAGCCTTTGCCTGGATAATCTCCAGTCATTGACCTCGGGGCTTTGAAAGTGCATTTAGGCTTAAAGAGCTAAAGCTTAAGGCTTCAAACGAAGTGGGAAGCCTGCTACCCTTTACATTTCCAAGTGTGGGTTATGTGCAGGACAAGGGTAATTGCCGGGGTGTACCCGGTTCTGACTCCTGTGGGATCTGTTGCTCATCCCCCAGAGCCTGCTCCCTCTGTACAGAGCCTCTCTGCTGCCCCTGCCTTTGATATTGTGTAGGTTATCTGAGGACATGTTTTCAAGTCCTGGGGTTTCTAAAGATGTGAGGATTATCAGAAGATGGAAGTTATCCATGTGGAAATAGAACAGATACTTCGAGCTCTGAATTTGAAGTCCATTTGTCTTGTCGTACAGGGTTCACTGTTTTTGCCTTGCCCTGTGCAGTTCTGTGCTTTGCCCTTTGCCTGGGGCTATGCAGATTGGCAGAGTTGATGAAGACCTTCAGCCCATGGACATTTAGAGATGGGTGCTGGCATAATTCCCCTGGTTAAAACTCTTTGCAGAGATCACCTTGAATAGAAATCTCTACCCGTATTTGAACTGTTGGGAAGAAGAAAGCCTGCAGTGTTCTGTGCTTACACTTTTACTGTAGATTTGCAATCCTGGAACAGGTGGAAATTAATGTTTTTAAAATGCTGAAAAGACTTTTCACTGCAGCTGGATTACAGAACTAAGGAACTTGATATATCCCCTGAAATACCTCCAGATCTCTCAAAGGCAGCTGAAAGCTTTCTCCTTATCTGGGAGGGAGATAAACCTCTAAGACCTGACACGTATAAATGCGAACTTGTTCTGCCTGGTGGCTTGTTCAGTTGGTTGTAGATGCTTTTTAAACAATTGTTTAAACAGTGCTGGTCTGTGCTGTGAGATCTGAGCCTGGCAAAGGTGTTTGATGCTGAATTCTTTTGCCGTGTTGATGATCTGTATGTGTCCTTTCCCAGATCCCACTGTGCTGCTCTTAAACCGAACAACCAGCATTGTTCTGCAGTGATTTGCTTTCTGTCATTGAATTCTTACACATTGAGCAGCAGCAGGAATTCTGTGAGCACCTGGAAAGCAGAGTTAGCCGTGGCAGTCAGTATAGAAGGTGCTGGTGGGTGCAGGGGAGGCAGGCAGGGCTGAGAAATATGCTGGTGACATGAATAAACTGGGGAGGAGGAAAGAGATGTCCTGGAAGCATCTGGGTGCTGATGTGCAGCTTGGGCTGAGACTCTGCTGCTAAAGCAGCAGCCTGTCTGTACAATTCCAGGTGGCTTCTTCCCTCCTCCCTAATTTATTTAATTACTCGTGTATCTCACGGGCTCCGCTGTGGAAGCAGGATGCAGTCCCACAAGATCAGCTGTTGTGTGCACTTGGTTTCTGTTCCTCAGGGTGACAGATTGGTGTGTGTGAGAGCTGGCTTGCCTGGCTGGCAGGCTCTCCCTGCTGCTCCAGAGCCTTTGCTGCAGGCTGGGCTTACCAGGCTTAAAAACCAGACCTTACACTAAAACCAGAGGGCAGGTGCCTTGTGCTGTGGCTGTTTGCACAAATCTGTGCATAAGCTCATTGCTGTGAATTCTGTTTTCAGTTCTGTTTCTTCTCTATTCCCTTTTCTTGCTCTCTGTGTCACAGAGGTGCTTTCCATAGGCTGCTTGCTGGTGCCCTGGTCCTGCTGTCCAGCAAAGTCCCCCAAAACCACTGGGTTACTGCACTGGCTTAGAGACAGGTTTGATTTGAGTGCCTGGTTCTGCTCCCAAGAGATCAGTGGGGATTTGGCTATTGTGGAATATTAGATTTCACCCTTGCAGACTGAGAGGCTGTTCAGGTCCTCTTGATTTCTTCATTTTCAGTTTGTTTATCACAACAAACAGTGATACATGTGTCTGTATCATCTTCTGTGGCAATTTTGAGGTTCATTACAGATTGCTGCAGAAGATGGCTCACCTGAGACCAGTCCCTTCCCCTTAGAACAACTGAAAACCTTATTTTTTTAACCTGCCATTTACCTTGCTGTGGTAAAGACATTTGGAAAGCCATTATTGCAATGAAGGCCCTAAGTATTAAAGCCTCCCTGATTCTGAGGCAATTATTTTGCTCATTAATCAATAGAGCCTGGCTACTGCCTTACTTGTTAGTATTTTACAAATAATCTAAGCCTTTCAATTTTCATATAATCTGACATTCTCAGATATTTTTTGAAGCACCCCCTCACTGACTGTTTAAATCCACCTCCAGCAAGCTGTGCTCCCTGCCACGGCTGCCTCCTCTCCTGGGAATCACACTGCCTCTCAGCCCAGCAAGTGACAGCAAACCATGACACTTCTTCCTCCTCTTCCTCCTCCTCCTCTTCCCTGCTCATGTTCAGCCACAGGAGCCTGCTCCCTCCACGGCACAGGTTCTGCACTGACCCTCCACGGGGTCTCTCTGTGTGAGCTGATGTTGTCCTTGCCCACCTCAAGCTGTAGCACCGAGTACTCTTACAGGTGCTGGCTGGGAGGCTGCTTTTCCATTGGATTTCTGGGGATCAGCTTTCCCTGGGCAGTGTGCAGGTTGCACTTGGGGTATTTCCTGCACTCCTGATGGTGACTGCAATAGGGGATTGGGGCAGGCAGGCTCTGAGGTGTGAGTTGGTGTCAGCTGAGAGCAGCTTTGGCAATGGGTTTTTGTTCTCCTCTAACACCTGAGTAGAGGTCCCCACGTTGTCCAGGCTGTGTGTGCACATTAACGTTCCAAAATCCTTCACCTTGCTTTCCCTAGGGTCACTTGGAAGTGAGGCAAAGCCCCCAGTAAGGCAGCAGGACTGGGCTTGGGCTCTCTGCCCACACCAACCTCCTCCATCCTCCCATCCCTCACTGCCACGGAGTCAGGAGCTGAGATCAGGCTGGCACAGTGGCCAGGCTCCTTCCCCCACAGGGCTTTTGTGTCCCTTGTCACAAGGGCAAATGGGATTTGTTATAATCTGAGCTAAGGTTGTCCCCAGAGCCGGTGTGGTGCTGGGATGTGCTGGTTTGTGGTCACTTTGGGCTGTTGCAGAGATGGTGAGTCACAGCACTTGGCATCACTGAAAGCAAATACTGTGGGATATGTGGGCTGAGAGCCTCTCATTGCCTGTTCCTCGTGCTTTCCCAGCTGTAATTTGCAAAATAAAAGCAGCTCTGATGCTCATACACTGATAAACAGCTTTAAAAGATAAAAGCAGAAGTGAATATGGTCCAGAATCAGGATCTGATGCCCACAAGTCTCATGGAACCTCTGCAATAAAACACAGCAGCCTAACCTGTCTTACCAAAGTCATTTGTAGCCAGGGCTTGAGTACAAAGGAGCATAACTCCTCTTCAGTTCTTTGGTGCTGTCTGCACCAAAGACATGGTTAAAATGTGCCAACAGAGCTGCACTCAGTTGGATAATGCTCTGGCAGGGCTCCTGTTTCACCTGCTTTATCTGGAGTGTTGAATGTTAATGTCTCTCTCACTTAGATAGACTTGGCATTCCTCAGTGTTTTCTTGTTACAGGAATTTCCTTAAGTAGAAACTTTTTTCTTCAGAGTAATTTTTGG
Source organism: Daphoenositta chrysoptera (assembly GCA_013397915.1). Taxonomy (NCBI): domain Eukaryota; kingdom Metazoa; phylum Chordata; class Aves; order Passeriformes; genus Daphoenositta; species Daphoenositta chrysoptera. Next base: position 595,601 of record VZRO01001005.1, read on the forward strand.
TTGATTATTGCTTATATATGCAATTAGTGTAATTGCATCTGATTATGCAAATGTATTTAACCATATAATTAGAACATGGAGGGATGAAATATAATGCAGTTGGGAAATCTTTTGTAAAACTTCCCAGGCTCAGGACTGTGCACAAGGTGGTTGTTATCTCTTGAATTGTAGGTTGGTAGACTGGAGATTTGGTTCAGCATCCTGGCTAGTTTCAAAACATATTTTAAATATGCTGTTAATTGCTCTTAAAAGTGGATACATGACCTTCATGGTGTGTAACTTCTGTTTTTTATATGATAATATCAGGAGATCACTGCTGAGCTCAGCCTGTGTCTCACACATGCATCTATACATCCAGGGTCATAAAAGCATCAGTCCTTCATCAGACCTGAACCCCAGATTCTGCCTTCAGATGGGGTCTCTCATGTAGAAGAGAGGAGAGCAGGACAAGCACAGAGTTGTGCAGCTTGGGGTGCTTGTTGTGTGTAGCTCAGGGGCTGAGCTGGTCCCAAAATCCCTTTGGAAAGCACCCTGCCTTGCAAAGGACTAAGGAGGACGAGGAGGTAGAATGCTGCATTTTCCAGACCTTGGTCTGGAGATGTTTGTTGTCATTTAAAAAATCTGGCAGGAGCAGAGGTCTGAACTTGCTTTTCAGATTTCTCACACAGTGCTTGAATTGCAAAAGCTGCTGTTCTTTGTCATTCTGTGGTTCCTGGTAAAGCTGTGTGAGGAGCTTCACACAAGTCATCACAGCACCTCGCTTTAGATCTGATTTTGAGCTGAGGCACAACAGCCAGGCTCACTGCCAAGAGCTGTGGAGAGAAGAGGGACTGGATGATTACTGGATTGAGTGATTTCTCAGCAAGATGTGCTTGTCTGTGCCCTGAAACAAGAGCCTTGTGAGCCCCAGGACAAAGCAAGCGTGTGGGGTGTGTGCAAAAAGCACCAATAGTATGTTCTTATTTATCATTTCGGTTGTGTTAATGTCTTCTGCTTCTAGTCAGAAATTAGTACCTAAAGTGATTACTGCCCCTTGCCAGGAAGGACACAGTCCAAATGGGCAGTCTGGTGAACACCTGCCTTGATTATCTCTGCAAGGACTGCAGGGATTTGCTTCTTTTCAGCTTCACAAAGCTGCAACTTCTTATTGTCCTTTGCCTCTTGGTTTGGGCTGCCTTTTGGCCAGCGATGTCTGAAACTGGTTTTCACAGATGCCAAGAAGCTCATTTGCTTCTCTGAGGCCTGATTCCTGGCAGCAGCAGTGTGAGTGGAGATGGGCAGGAGGCAATCTCATCTCAGGTGCCCTGCTTGGTGTGCCAGGGGTGGGCAGAGCTGAAATGTCGGCCAACATGCTCTGAATTTAATTACTGCAAGGAAAATGAACCCTCTAGGTGCTCTCCCACCACAGCAGTGAGACCCATAAATGGCTGGTGCGTTATGTCTGAAATTCCATGTGTTGCACACCACTTGTGGGGTTTGTGACAGCTCAGATGTTGCTCCAGTGCTTGGCTGTGGGACCCAGGTTCCCCTCAAACTTCTCCAGAGTGAAGGTGTTGGAGTGAGCTGGCTGGGCTTGGGGCAAGTGCTTCCCACATGTATAAAAAGTTGATGGGGTCAGAGTGGGGGGGATGTGGAATTATCTCCCTCATATCAGGGTAGCAGTGCTTGGGGAAGTCCTGCAGAACTGGGAGCACAGGAGACGCTCCAGGATGGAAATACTCCTAGTCTGTGTCACTTGGTGTGGGAGACAGCTTTGCCTCTGGAAGGGACTCGCTGACCTGATATTTCTAAAATGTCGTTTGAGGAGCTGTCCAGGACTTGGCAGCCCAGCCCAGGCCGTGCTGCTTCTCTCCTTAAAGGGAGTTTCTGCTGCTGCTGACAGCAGTCAGAGAGGATTCTTCCTCGTGGCCCTGCTGCGGGGGGCAATGTCTGAAGGAAACCCAGGACAGGGCTGGGTGTGCTGCCAGCTCTGCCCCAGGCAGGGGGACGTTCCTGGGAGGTCTGAGCTGAGCTGATGGGTGCTGGGGATGGGGATGACATCCCCCCTGCAGGCAGCCTGTCCTGGTGCATGGATCATTGCACTGACTGGGAAACATGGCCTGATGGCAGACCTTGCTGGTGTGTAGTAAAGCACAGAGTAAAGCTGCAGTGATCTTTGGGACCTCTCTCTGTGACAGTGCCTGTGGGTCTCGTGTGGTCAGGAGGTACCTGATGGACGTGCCTGCAGGCAGGGTGCCAGTGTGACATCCCTGGTGCTCCCCGTGGGGGATGCCAGCCACTGAGCATTTGAATCCTCTGACTGGGCAGCAGCAGAATCTCTGAACCTTTTCTGTGCAAATGCTGATTGCAGTTGTTATTCACTGGGATTCTTTTACTGCAGGTGTGTTCTCAGGGACACAAAGGAGAAGCAGCACCCTTCCTCTTAACCTGGAACTGCAACAAAGCCATAAAGTCACTTTTCTACAGCCTGTAGCAAAATGGGGAAATGAAGCTGGGTTTGCTGAGGCTCGAGACCTTTTAGCCTCCCCATCCTTTCTAACAGGAACATTTCTGGTTAACCAAGAGCATGGACCAGGCAGTAAACTAGATTTACAATTTTTTATTTTTCAAACAATTCTTTGGAATACTTTATTGAGCAACAAAACTAATTGCATCTGCTCATCTCCCACTCCCACATAAAATACAGAGAGATTTTCTCCAGGATCATTTTCCTTTCAAAAGGGTTTTTTTTTACCAGTCTCTGCTCAGTGACAGTCTGGGAAACATGTGCAGCCATTTGATAAATATATTGTGAAAATCATGGTTGAAGTGGCACTCTGCCTGCAGCAGAGGAATAGCTGCAGGGAAAAATGGTAAATAAGATATCTGTAAGTAAATTATTTTGCTCATATAAGCTTGTTTGCAGCTTTGGTTCGTGTCTGCAGCATAATCCTCAGCTCTACAGCAGGTGTTCAGTGTTGGGGGGGATCAGCAGGGACAGTGAAGCTGCACAGGAGCTGGGAGATGGTGGTGGTGGAATTTCTGTTTTGCTGGGATTTCCCATCACAGCAAGGTATGGTAGTGCCACAGCCTGAAAAACTGCAATTCCACCATTGATTTAGCCTTGCAGAAATTAATAGTTGCCTTTTCTACTGAGTTTATGCACAGTGAGACTTAGCTGCACATAACTGATTTGCTTCTTTGGAAATCTTTGTTTTCCAATACAGTTTTGGAGGATTTATCAGTGAAAAGGCATCCTTCAAAACAGCAGAACCTGAAACAAAGCCCAGCTCTACAGATGAACAATTATTTTCTTTGAAGTCTTGCTGGATTTTTTAGCCTGCTTTTAGCATCACTGTATTATTTGTTTCAACACTATATGGGTCTGTTTGTTTTGATCGGATGAACTGATTTATGGGGTTTGTCTTCACTTTTTCTAGTTCAGTTGTCAGTTAGCTGAAGATTTATTTTGCAGCCTGTGCTGTGGGTTAGAACTGAGCAAGTTTGCTTCAGCTTTTGAAGGGGACCCACCTCGGGTGCCTGGTCTGGATGGTGAGGAGCTGCTCAGGTGACTGACATGAGCATCACTGTTTGCTGGGCTGCTCTTCCCAGTGCTCCTGGCCTTTTTTTCCTGCTGGCTGAGCAGCATGAGACTCACAAATGTTCAGTCCAGGTGGGTGGTTTGTGGGCTTTCTTGCCCAGCCACACAGCAACACGGGCAGATTCTTCCTTCCCCTTGCTCCCACGTATGGGGAAAACCTTGTGGCAGGAGGAGGGAAGAAGGTGTAGGAGCTGCAGGCTTCAGCTGCAGATTCATTTTCCTCTTGATGCTGCCTAGGAGCGAGGTGAGCTGTGACTGTCCAGGGGCTAAAGCTGCATCAAGGAAAGGCCTCAGGTTTGTTTCTCTGTGACTGTCCAGGGGCTAAAGCTGCATCAAGGAAAGGCCTCAGGTTTGTTTCTCTGTGACTGTCCAGGGGCTAAAGCTGCATCAAGGAAAGGCCTCAGGTTTGTTTCTCTGTGACTGTCCAGGGGCTAAAGCTGCATCAAGNAGCAACACGGGCAGATTCTTCCTTCCCCTTGCTCCCACGTATGGGGAAAACCTAGTGGCAGGAGGAGGGAAGAAGGTGTAGGAGCCGCTGTGACTGTCCAGGGGCTAAAGCTGTGCCAAGGAAAGGCCTCAGGTTTGTTCCTCTGTGACTGTCCAGGCGCTAAAGCTGCATCAAGGAAAGGCCTCAGGTTTGTTTCTCTGTGACTGTCCAGGGGCTAAAACTGTGCCAAGGAAAGGCCTCGGGTTTGTTTCTCTGTGACTGTCCAGGGGCTAAAGCTGTGCCAAGGAAAGGCCTCGGGTTTGTTTCTCTACAGGCAGAAGAAACAGCTTTTAGCACAGGATGGCCTCAGAGGTTTCCTCCTATCCCTTGGGCAAGCTGAGTTAAAAGGTGGAAGCATTTTCGCTCCCTCCTTCCCTTCATTTAGAACGATTTCCGTGATGCACCAGCCTGCCAGGAGAGCTGCAGCCCAGCCCTGGCAGAGGCTGCAGGCAGCAGGGATGTGGCTGGTGCCGAGCAGCCCTGGGAAGCCCTGATCTGCAGGCAGGGCTGCGGGCTGATTGTGCTTCCCTGGGGCCGAGGAGATCACCTTCCCCTAGAGCCAAGCCTGCAGGCACCCCGTGAGTGTCCTTGGGAAATGTGCTGCTCCCCAGGCTCTGGAGTGCAGGGAAAGCCTCTGCAGAGCAGTGAGGTGACTGCAGGCTTGCAGTTGCCCTGACCTGATGCTCCTCCTTTAGCTCAGAAGCTTTCCAGACTTCCCAAAAGCATTTTACTGACAGCAAGTCCTTGGAGGGCTTCCCGCAAATCGGTTTTGAAGGATCCTTGCTGGCTTGCCAGGCTGCAGCCTGGGTTTGGGAGGGCAGGGAGGTCTGGCAGAGGGGAGGCTTGTGCTGCTTTGCCCCTGGGTTTGTGGGACCACATGCAGTGTGTGCTGCACTGAACCCCACAGCCCTTCCCTCGCTGCTGAGAGCCACCCCCAGTGCCTGCACCCTGGCTCCAAAGGGGGTTTGTGCTTTGGGATTGAAGTGTTTAAATATAGTTTTAATAGAAGCTTTTAAAGCTGATCTCACCATTGCATTACTGTTTTGAGTGAGTGACACTTCTGTCAATTTGTTTCAAGCAAGCCTGCAGAAAAGACAGGAGGGGGGAAAGAAGGTGAACAGGGATGTGGAGAGGAATATCTTAGATGTGGATATTCCCTTTCTGTGACACTGAGTGCCCAGCATGTATCCCTCTGATTGGCACATGACCTAGGGTGAAGCCTCCAGTCGAGATCTTAATCTGGTTTTCTCATTTATATAAAAGGTTGCTTGAGCTTGGCTACCACGGTGGACTCTGGAGGCCATCCCTGTGCAGCAGAGTTCACTGTAGTGTGTTTAACTGAGCATTGCTGGGCAGCTCTGAGCCCAGCTCAACCTGTGCTCCTTGCCAAGGGTTGTGTGTGTTCCCAGGCTGATGCTGGATGGGGCTCTTTGGACTCGCTCACCCCCACCCTGTCCTCATGTAAATGAAATGTAGATGCAAGTGTCACCTGGCTTGCAGGGGTTTTATGCACAACCTGCTTTGAATACAAAGAACCACAGGTTGCAATTTTTCAGGGTTAAGACTACTGTGGAATTCACTGAATGCAGGCCAGGATGCTGTGAGTAAAGTCAAGTACTCCCCCACTGTCCCCAGGACCTGGGCAGAGGGATGAAATGATGCAGTGCTGCATCTTCAGAGGTGATTAAGTGTTGACAGCCATGTGCTGCAGAGGATCATTTCCTGCTCTGCACTGTGCTGGGAAGACTGAAATCTGTTTTAAATTGAGACTGAAATTAGCATCCAGGAAACAGCAATTTTATGCAGCAGTTGTAGCTTTGTATTGCACTTTTGTGTTCTGTAGGTCTTTTCCCGAGGAAAAGCTGATTCCCACGATGCATTAATCATTAAGCATCGTTGATTTGCAACTCACTATAGCTTTTATACGTGGTGGATAACAATATTAACATTTGTTTGCACACAGACTGCAACTGTGTGGGGCCAGGGGTGACCCTGGAACCGGATTTGCTTTTAAATTCTGCTTTTGCTGACTATGTTGCAAATGGCAGTGTGGAAGTCACCAGGCTTGGCCGTTCTGTGACACTCTAAGGGCCTACAGGGCAGCAGAGAGACCACTGGGGAGCCCTAAATGGCTGTGGAGTTGTTGTTGTGCCTGTTGGGTTTTGGTACATGCCAGAAGCTCTTGTATCCTATAAATAAGAATTCAAGAGGTCAAAAGTTAGACCCATGGCCCTCAGCTGTTGGGATACTTCTCCCAGTATTGTAAGCTCTGGTTGGCTGTAGGTCTGGCTACAGAAGGAGAAGTTCTGTTTAGCTGTGACACTTGTTACACTTCAGATAAAATCTCATTTTTATCTCTTTCCTGTCTAGCTCAGTGCCTGGGTTTGCCTTTCACTCTGAGTGTTTGCTCCTTGTTTACAGCCTGCCAGGGTTTTGCCATCCCTTTCTTGCGTACTGGAAGAAGCCAGAGATGGCTGTTTGGTTATGTTTGTGTTGAGTGAACATTATTATTCAGTTTACCTCTGTTTGTGATTCCTTTCAGGTATTTCATGGAGCCTTTGAGCAGTAACATCACTGCTCTCTGTGTGACCATCTGAGACCAAACGAGCTGGACACAGCCATGGGGGACTCTGCAGCAAATGCCATGGATGGAGGCATGGACACACAGACTGAACTGGTGGAGAGGGTGGCAGCCATAGATGTGTCTGTTGTCCCAGACAGAAGTGACCAAAACGGTGAAGACAACCCTGAAGAAAATGACACAGTCTTTTCTGATAACGTAAAGGACATCCAAAGAAATGGAGTCAGCAGTGACATGGGAATCAATGAATTTCTGCCTTCCCAACAGTCAGAAGATGCTCACTTGAGGCATGTTCCCAACAGACCTCTAAGTAGACCTGGTCTCTCAAGTAGGAAGTTGTCCCTTCAGGAGAGATCATCAGGAGGTTATTTGGCTTCTAGCAGCACTCCAGGTTGTGGTCCTTATGCCACAGGGCCATCACCACGTATAATGAGGAGACCAACGATAGAGTCCAATCGGGTCTCCATATCAGACTCTGAGGTAGGCATGTTCTCCCCCACAGCTGAGGTGTTGAGGTAAGGTAAGTGTTCCTCAGGTGGTAATGGGAGCCTTCAGTCTTCTGGAGAAGTAGATCTGAAAGCACTACTATTTCTAAGGGGTTGGGGAAAATCCCTGGAACCAGGGATCATTTTAGCTTGGAATTGGAGAGCTCTGCTGGGTGTAGCCCTGGCCCTGACATTTTGGCTCCTTTAGCCCCTCACCTGCCTGAGACAGTCTTGTTAAGGGAGCCTGACCCCTGTGTTGTGGTAGCAGGCAGAAGGTCTTTCAGGTTGTTCAGAGAAAGAGCTGTGGCCAAATGACTTTGCTCTCGTGTCCCTGCTGTATGTGCCCTCTGGGAATTCACCAGTCACAGCAGCTTTGCTGATGGTATTTTATGGATTTAAACTTCTGGAGATTATGTATCTGCTATTGTGTTTTGCCGTAATTGAAGGCATGATTTAATTTTATAAAGAGCTTAAATGCCTGGCTCCTGTCAGGGTTTTCTTTTCTCTTTAAAGCATTTGTAAGAGCAGTGGTTACAGAGGGCTATGACCCCACTCTCCTTCAGAGGGGTGTCTGGGTGGCTGTGGTTGTTCTGCAGCTGCTCTCCTGGTCCCAGAGCTGCCCTGGAGGAGCTGTGACATGCTGTCAGTGGTCGAGTGTCTTGATGGAAGTGGGTGGTGGCTGCAATTCCCAGTGCGGATGTGCTGTAGTAGGGAGGACAGGGAGCAGAGGGGCTGTTCAGACCACACTGCCCAGTGTCATGACCTAGATGCCTGCAGCAACACAGGGACCCAAATCACTGGAGTTTAGACTTTTGCCAGTGTGGGTCCAAGGGACCAGGAGCTTAACATCTGTGTGGCTTGGTGTTTCCCTTTTGAGAAGTGGGTGTTTTCCCTTTGCACATCTGAGAGGATGGTGCCGTGCACAACCATTGTTCTCTGGGGAGTTGTGCAAGTCACATCAGCTGTGGGATGGGTGCTGCATCCCCAGCTGATCAGAGGGTACGTGCAGAAGGTGCACTGCAGAGACTGCAGCTTCTCTGACAGCAGCCATATGCTTTAATAAGGGAGGCAGGGAGGGAAAGGAGCCAGTTCTTGGAAGCAGGACGTGACTTGAGTGCCAGCTCTCCCATCCTGCAGTGCTGTGACTGTGCCAGGAGTGAGGCTTTTCTGAAATCTTTCAACGTAACTGCAGTCAAGTGTGACTGGCACATTCCCATCTGCAAGCAAATTCAAAGTACTCCATCCTCTTCCACAGCATCTGCATCCTGGGGAGCAAGGGTTACTGCCTGGGGGTGGGAGGTGCTTAGTTTGAAATGCAGATGTAGAGCCCTCGTGTCCCTGCTCCTGCAGCAGCTCTTTTCACAGTGCTGCCTTTTTCATGGTCACTTTGATATCACCGAGGGAGCACTGCTGTGGTGCAGCCCAGCTGCTCAGCAGAGCTGTGCTCATTGGAAAACATCATTCATATTAATGGGGAATGGCTGTGGTAGAAGTGGGAAGGGAGCCTGGGCAAGCTGGGAACGTTCTGAGGTGGGTGCTTGCCCTCACAGAGGTGCTCTCAGGAGCTGTGCTGCTCCTTCCCTTATAGGGATAGCATCTGTATCCTATAAGGAACAGAAGGATTAGGAAGATGCATGCCTGGATATGGGGTAAAATTTGAGGCTGGTCACTGTGTGTCAGGTGTGTGACAACAGGGTGAGTGTGCAGCCTGCACACAGCCCAGCTCCAGCATCCAGTGTCACCACTGCTTCTGCCAAGTGGGTCTTAAAGGGTTCTTGTGTTGGTGGCTGAGAGAGGCACTGCCAGTCCAGATCTGAGCTGTGCAGCTGAGAGAGACAGCAGGGATCTCTGAAAGAAACAGAGAGCAGGTCTTCTGTTCTCTGTCAGGGATTCTAAAAGTTACCAGGGTCTCCGTGTTGAGGCTTTTGGTGCTCCTGGGGATAAAATCAGCCCATGATGAGAAATACAACCGTGGTGCACTTGGCAGCAGCTGCTGCTGGGTGTCTGTTGGTCACTCTGATACGCAGACCCTCAGTGAGCAGCGAGGCTGGTGGTCACTGACCAGATCCAGCTCACCAGTCACAGCATTGCCCTGACCTGCCTGCAAATGGCCCTGTAGCACACCTTGTTCTAGGCAAGCTGCACGTTCATATTCCAGTCCGTGCTTCTCACCTGCTTAAAGCCATTTTGGAGTTGGTTCTTTCCCAATACACCCTTGCACTGGGTGTCTGGCATCCTCAGTCAGTGCCTTTCAGCAGCAGAACATCCACCCCTCCAGCTTGTGGCCACAGCCTGGGTCAGTTCCAGTGTGTGCAAAGCTGGAGATGAAGTTCAGGAGCATTCAGGCTTTATCAGTACCCACGTGCAGGCACTGTCTGACAGGAGCAGGGATGGATGGCACAGCTGCATGTCACAATTTCCTGTTGTGCGATAGCCATCTCAGAATGAGTCTGCTTCCCTCTCCAGCAGGATGGCAGCTCAGTGCTGGCTGTCAGTGGTGCTGTATCCTGGGCTGAGCTGGAGAAATAACAGAGAGATGTGCTATGCAGAGACAGAGTATGGGGATATGGCAGAGCTGAATCCTCTGCTTTCACTGATGAATTATGGAAGAACGATGTGTTCTCTTAGAGAGGCACTGCTGAGCTTTTTAATGCTGGTTTAATACTTGTTCACAGGCTGGGAGGAAAACTTCTGTTCAGGGATCAAGAGGGCCAAGAGCTGAAGCTGAGCCTGTGAGGCTGAGGGAAGATTTATCCAGTGCCAGCAGCAGGAGGTGAATTGGGGCTGTCCTGTCACTGGGACTGATTCCACAGACACCTGCCTTCTGAGCAGGGCTTTTGGATTTGTTATTTAGGCAGGTGGTGGCTCCTGGGCTGGCAGGGCTGCGGCAGGGCTGCAGCAGGTATTCTACTTGTCTTGCACAAAGACTATTCCCAGAGACACCAATTAGCCAACTGCCCTTGGACAAAGAGTTGGCAGCTGCTGGTGTCTTGCAGCCACTGCTGACAAGTCTGGATCTGCAGTTTTAACTCTGCAAGTGTTACTGTGTTCTTAATTAACCTGATCTGTCATTTCTCTATCAAAAATTGATCTGTACTTTTAACAGTTCCCTGTTTGTTCCCCTCCTTTCTTAGATTATCCATGGCCGAGGGCCTGGAAGGTTCTCCCAGTGCTGCCTTCCCTGGCAGGAGTGCCTGATGGGGTTCTGCTGCCTTGCTGCCTATCAGGGCTTTGCTCTGACAAGGGAATGGCTTTGCCTTTAGCTGTGGCACAGAAGTGATTAAGCTGAAGCTATTAAGGGTACATAAAGCTGCAGAGCTGAGGCACAGGCACCAGAGTTTAGGTTGCTGGCCCACTTTGCCTCTTGATGTGACGTTCCCGGCTCCTGCTCAGTGCTGGCAGCAAGGCAAGAGGAGAGGATTTTTCTGAGGCTGCTAAAAGCAGCTTCTGCTTTGCTGGCCAGGTGATGCCCTGGTGTTTATGTACCAGGGAAAGACTCTCTGAAGATGTTTATACATGTGCATCTTGTCACTGTGTGACTGACAGAGCTTGTCCCATCTAAAAGAGCAGGTCTTGGGTCTGTGGAAGGGGAGAGGTGCTACTTGTTGGAAAGTGGCATTTGAAAGTGCAATGCTGGTGGGTTTGGTTTGGGTTTTTTTTATAATTCTGCTATCTTAAATCAACCTTTTTAGGTAGCCAAGAAAATCTTCCTTTAAGAGTGGCTAGGAGAAGAATAAAAGATGTATTTTTCAGGCTTTCTCCCCAAGCCTGCCAGCACAGTTAATTGCTTTATACAGTCTCTTCTCCAGTCTCTTCCAGTTGAATTTCCTTTCCCTTTCACGAGTTCCCTTCCTCTCCCTGCATCCCGGTCCCTCTTGCCCTGGTGTCCACATTTGTCTCTCCAGCCTCTGGGGTCAGTAGGAGACTGTTCCAGTTGCCCCTGCCTGGGTGTCCCTGCAGTTGTGGCAATCAGCTGGAGCTATTTGTGCTTCAGCAGGAGTGGAGAGGATGAGTCAGGCCAGTGCCTTCTCCCTCCTAGGAGATGCTCCTGGCCTGTGGATGCAGGGAGGAGAATGAGCTGACAAAGGGAATTTTCCTATGCAGGATGTCCGTGGATTACTCCAGAGGCATGGAAAATAAATCACTCTTTGTCCTTTCTATCCTTGGCTTTCCCCATCTTTATCATAGCCCCCTGCTTGTTTGGCCAGCTGGTGTCAAGAGCTGGCAGGCAGTGCCTTGGTGCTGGGCTGATCCAGGTCTCACACTCCTCCAGGGCCTGGGAGGTGCCTGGTTTTCTTCATAAAGTGATTTCCTTGCTGTGCACAAAGGTAAACTCAGGTGGGACCAGGACAGAGGCAGGAGCTGAGCTCCCGCTCAGTGTGGGCTGAGAGCTTCCCCTTCCAGCCCCACGAGTCCCCGAGATCAATTTCTTCTAGAGGCCTTACTGTGGTGCTCAAACTAGAACTCTTGAAAAGATTAAAGATACCTGGAAAACATGTCTTCAAAGAAGACTCCCCCACAGGCATTGCTAATTTCTTTTCCTTGGATTAATTAACCTTTATTTAAAGTTACATTTCCAACTTGTCTAAGGGTAAGGTCTGAGAGAAGGAGAAAGCCCAAAGCAGCAGCTGGAGAGGGGCTGAGAAGGGTCTGCCTTGGTTCCACACATCCCAACCTCCTCCTCACACTCTCAGTGATATCCCAGGGACCCAGCAGGTGCCCAGGCTCCTGCATCAGCTCCAGGGTCTTGGGTGGGTGAGCCCCAGTGCTGTGCTCTCTGCCCAGCCACGGCCAGTGCAGTGCAGCAGGGCTGGGCTTTCTTTTTGCACTTCTTTTTGGATGCTGTTTAAAAATCTGTTGATTTTTCTTACCACCACAAGGTCTGGGCTTCCTGTCTATCCTTCTCTGTCCCTGAACAACTTTGTAATTTGAATTCATTGCTGCCCTTGATACCCATTTTCTGGCTTTTGTTTTCATTTTGCCTGTTTTCAGAACTCCTCTCCCTTCCCCTTCTAGGCAGGATGAGTTTAAACCAGTATTTCCTCATTTTTCTTCCATGCCTCTCTTTAAAGTGTATCTCTGAAAATTCTTTTCAGATTGGGGAATTTGGCTTTGTTTAGGGGGCAAAATTCTCCATTATATATGTATGTATTCTCCATTATAAGTATGTAGGCAGTCTGATTGTTTTAGGAAATGTCTGATTTTGGAAATCAGCTCTGGTTCTCCCTTCTCATCCATGCATCTCCCCTGGGACAGCAAAAGCTCAATTCTCAGTTTCCCAGGGTTTCTGTCACCCAGTGGTGGCTACAGTGGATTTCTGGAACTGGGCCTGAGCTCTGGACTGCACTGTGCTTTATGATTTTTGACCAATTTTTGTCACAGAAAATGTGACATTCTCCCCCTTCCTCTCTTGACTAATACCTTGGACATGTTAACAAAGGGGGCATCTTGTTTTTTAAGGCAGAACAATTATTGCACACTTGGACTGGCTCAGTCTAATTTGGTGACAGCTTTTCATTGAAGGATCTCATTAAGGTTCTTGCTCTATTTGTATTTATCAGCCATTGCAAATACATCGGTGTGATGAAATAGAGACAATTGTACAATGTTATCTTAAAGAAACACTTGCCCAGAGATAGGTGTTTTTCTCTGATAAAGGAATAGGACAATTATCCCACTTCCTGCAGGAGAACCAAAGAACAGAATAACAGCCCTGCCAGTCTGCAGCAACACATGGCAGGAGTCACTTCAGCAGTGAATTATGGTCTTTTCAGCAAGGGGAAAAAAAAGGAGAAAGCACCTGTAATCTGCTTTGATTTTTGCTGTGTTCAGCTCAAGTGCTGGAGGTAGGGCAGAAGCTGAGGTGATGGTGCTTCCCAGTGGGAATTATCTGAGTGGAGAGAGATGGGGGCGTGGGCCAGGTAGGGATGTGGTGGCAGTGAGTGCAAACTCTGGGAGGCTGTGCTGCAGCTCTTGTCACTGCCTTTCCCTTGGACCCTTTCTGGGTGTTCCCTCCCAGCGTTTATCCACCCCTTTCAAAAAAAGTATCCCTAAAGATGGGGGTTCTGGTGTCACAAGCTCCATCTAGCAGCAGTGAAATGTCAGGGAGATGCTTCAGGTGATCAGCCTTGTGGGGAATAGGAATGGTCATTTCTGGCCAGAGGTAAGAGGGATGGTGGGGAGGTCAGAGTCAAAGGATTTGGTGGCTGGGACACAGGGATAAGGCACAGTCCCTCCTCAGTTGCACTGTGCTTTGTGAGGAGGGATGGATGGATGGATGGATGGATGGATGGATGGACTGCATCCCACACAAAGAGCTCTGCTCCTTCTGGAGGGAGGGAAAAGATGCCACCATGGCTTCCTTGTCAGAGTGTGAGCAAGAAGAAGCAGAACTTGGTGCTTTGGAGATGCCACCTTGGTTTGAAACAAGTTACTGAGTGCAGAGCAAAGAGTTGATGGCTACATGTGGAAGGCTGTATCTATTCCTGCAAGTGATCCCTGCTCAGGAAGAGGCCTGGTAGCAAGACCTGGTCTTTCCAAGCTTGCTGGTTTGAAGAGCAGGAGATGTGAGGTGGTTGGAGGCTGTCTTGGAGGAATGGTCACTTTTCCTGCCTGCCCCAGCTGCTCCAGTGGGTGTTTCACCCTCTGCAGCACTGCAATTTTCACAGGACCAGGCAAGGGGTACAAAGCTGAGCACAGGGAAACCAGGAGACATCATCAGAAAAGTGTCCCTGCTGAGTTTGTGAAAATCACCACGAGGCAAAGCACAGCCTCACACTGGGAAGTGAATCTGCTGGCACAGTGTTTGCAGGGGAGTTTGTCCTCCACGTGTCCATACCCTGGGTTCCTGCATGCTGCCCCCTCCTTTGGGGAGGGGTGTCCTTTCAGGGGCCTCATGCCTTACATCTTGGCTTTTGCTGGGTCATGCTTTCTCCTCTCTTGGTGCTCCTGGTTCTGATGGATTGGTTTTTACCTTCGGAAAGATCTGTGCTTTGCTAGCAGCAGAGTTAATACACTTCTGTGGCCCCATTACTCACAGTTGGCTGCTCTTCCCTGTCAGGGTGGTGGAAAAACCTTCCTTCCCTGGCAATAAGATCAAGATTTAAACCAGTCCTTGTATTCCTGACAAGCCACAGCTTGTAGGCTTTAAAAGTCATCAGTCATCAGTCTCCCATTTCTTTACTTTTTATTGTGATGATCTCTTGAGTTAGGAGCATTAGGAATGTTTTCTGATTGGTGGTGGAGAAAAGTCAAAATTATCATCTCCCGCACCTGTGCTGGGTCCTGAGAGGTAGAGGAGGGTTGCTGTTAGTGGGAATGCTGCTGGGGCAGGGACTCTTACACCCCCTCTTCCTACAACTGGACTGAAGGCATCTGGCACAGCTTTTATGTTGTGGTGCTGCTTCTGTAGATGGCAGGGCTATTTTGAGGTTTATGGGAAGGCTAATCTACCTGTCTGCATGTTTTGTATCAGCCTTGTTCCCAAAGAAGTGCAGAGGCTGGCCGTGAATTTCCAGCCTGCTTTAGTGCATGGCAATCTTGGGGAGAAATGTTCAGAAATACTGGCTGGGGAAGTGCATCCCATCTAAGGCTCACACCATGTCCTGGGGTTGGAAACTCCTCCTTTTCCTCACCCCACCAAGTCTGGGGCTCTTCCCTCCCCTGCAATGCAGTTCAGTGCTGTGTTCAGTGAGGACCAAGGCAAACTCCACTGCAGCCCACTCTGCCTGCTGCCAGCACTGCAGAGATCCTGGCAGGAGCTCTCCAGCTCTTCTCCAGGAGCTCAGCTCTGCTGCAAGGTGTGTGCTGTCCCCCACAGACCTCCTCACAGTGCTGCTGCCCTTTAGGCTGCACAGTTCTAAAGGAAGGGTGGGTTTAACATCAGGTGGCTGCTTCTGTTCCACCTTATTTTCCCCCCTTCACCGCTCCTGGTCTGTGGAGGAGCTCAGCACCTCATCACCACATCCCCTGGTGGTGATCATCTCCTTCCAGCAGAGATCAGACCTGCTCTGGGGTGATTTATTTTAGCAAACACCATATCAGCTGGAGGGAATCCACTGTTTGTGTTGCCTAGCAGAGGAACTTGGCTCTGTGTTCTCCCCTGGAAGAGCAACCCATGATCCAGGTGAGGGTTCCTCTGGGTGCAGCCACAGCCATCGGCCACAGAGCATCCCTGTCTTTGGCAGGCTGATGTGGGCAAGGGCACGGGTTCATGCTGTGACCCTGGGAGCTGCCAGGCCATGAAAACCCTGGGAAGCTGGGACAGGGGTTTTCCTGCCTGGTACTGAGCACAGTCCAGTAGAGAGGGTTAATGTAAACAGGCCAGGGGCTGCTGTCAGGTCCCCTGGGCTGAACCTAGAGCAATGTTGGGGAATTGGGGTGGTTTTACACCAGCACAATCAGAATCAGAATTCAGCCCATAATTATTTTGTCTTGGGTTGTGAAAAAAAAAAAAAAGCAGTGCTTATAGTGTAACATACACCAGTTTAAGTAAGATTAAGTCTTTAATTATTCAGCACTCTGCCGCTACTTGAACCTGATTCAAACTCAGTCATTTCCTTTACCAATACTCTAATTATGTTCTCCTTTTGATCTGCAGGACTGTGTGCAATTAAACCAGTACAAGCTGCAGAGTGAAATAGGCAAGGTACGTACTGGGGCTCATGTTGGTCACACCAGCTTGTGTCACACACATCAGTAGGGGTGGAAAGGCTGTGCCAGCCCAAGGGATCTCACTGGCCAAGAGTCCTTGCAAGTTGTGTTTGGTTTGGGGTTTTTTGGAGTTTTTTTTGTTATTATTTTGAGCAAGTTTTGTTCAAGGTCACAGTGGAGTTACTTCCTTTGAAATCTAAATTTATTTTTCCTCCCTCAGAAGGTGGTTAAGCTGGCTCCCTTTCAGGGTGTTTGCTTGCCAAATGTAACACTAAGAGCCTTTAATGCAATAATACAACACAACAAGGAAAATAAAATATAAAAAAACCCACAAAGATTATCAGGGCAGATGTTTGGTCCCCATCAGGGCTTGTTAAAGTTTTTACGTCATGTGAAATGCTCGTTTAATTCTAGTGCATGTTTAAAGGCTGCAGAATGATTCAGAAGAGATTCCTCTAAAGTTATTTAGAGGTCTGGGCTTGTGAGCAGCTCAGACACCTGCACATTTGGCCGTGTGCCAGCATTGCAGATGGGTCCAGTGCAGTGGTGCTGTCTGGAAGCTGTGTCTGCCTCTGCAGCTGGAACATTGCAGTCAGAGGAGGCTGCACCCTGAGCTGCAGAGACCTTCACCAGAAGTTTAATTAGCCCAAATGCCTCCAAAACAAGAGGCCCCAGGCTGTGGGATGGCACCCCCACCATCTGTGCTGTGGGCTGTGCACTTGGCTGCTGGCAGGCATGGGGTAAGGCTGGAGGTAGGGGGTAAGGCACAGCAGATGCCATCCCGACCTCACACACAGCCTCAGACCCACTTAGGACTTCTGCATGATTTAAGGAGAGTGTGAGACCTTCTCTCAGGTGGATTTGTCCCTGCTTCCTTCCCTGTGGGTCACAGCAAGCAGATGGGCACTGTGAGGTTGGTAGAGGGTCTGCTGGACCTGCTGTGCTTCTGGATCAGCCAGATGGCTTGTTGGTCTCCTCTGAGACCTGGACCTTATTTCAACTCTCAGTGAAGTCAAGAGAAATGTTTTGAAGTCTTCAGTGTTCATGCCACTCATTTATTCAACAGGGGTGATACCTGGTCATGGTGTCACATCTCACTTGCATAAAATTAGTGTTTACATGGAACTTTGACAAAACAGCAGTTTGTATGGAGCTTGGCTTCAGGCTGTCCCTGGAGCTGTGGATACAGCAGCAGTCCAGGTCTGCATCTGCCTTGGCCACATGTGGTTGGTGGAAGGCAGGTCACTGAAGTCCATTTACTATCAAGAGATGGAGAGGTCTTGTGCTGAAAATGGTCTTGTAGCAGAACAGAAGAGGTGTTCATGCAGAATTTCCAAATTTGCACCAAAAAAAATCCGCTTGAAAATGTTTCTCTCCACTGCCCAACCCCATCTGAGTTCAGACAGACATGGTGGCTTTGGTCAGGGCAGGAGGGATGGGCTAGCACTCAACTCCTCCAGACATTGATAATGCTCCAGTGCCCCATGGCTCCAACAGAGCTGCCAAAGTGTACAGCCTTGCTGTAGGGTCACATCACCTGCAGACTGCTCAGGGGTCAGCATGGCCTGGGGCCTAGGACTTGGTTTTTTGCCCAGCTGTGTTCTACCAGCCTTCAGCAGCAACAAGGTGAGGTGAAGCTGCTGAACTGACTGTGCAATTCCTGTTTATTTTTAGGGTTCCTACGGCGTTGTGAAACTGGCCTACAACGAGAACGATGACAAGTATTACGTAAGTGTGCCTCTCCTCTGCTCCTCTTTGCTGCTGCTCTTCCCCCTGAGAGCTGGGTCCTCTCTACCTGGCTGCTCTCAGCATGAGCACTTCTGATTTGGGTGGCTTGCAGGGGGCTGAAGCTCCCGCTGGGCACGGAGCCGCTGCGCGGGAGGGGACCGGGTGGGTGCCTTATGTAACAGGCAGGCTGCAGAAGCATGTTGCTGATTTGCCTTGGCATTTTCTAGCTCTGAAGCAGGTCACCTGAAATTAGAGGCATGTGGGTGGTGGTATTCAGCACCTGCTGTGCATTGGAAGCCTGGCCTGGATCGAGCAGGCGTTTTGTAAGGAAATGGGGGTGTTACTCAGGAAAATGCTGAACAGTGTGGTGGGGTTGGGCAGTGCAAGGCTCCCTGCATCTTAACCCCTTGGGGGATGCCTGGGGGACACTGAGTGAGGCTCACTGTCAGGGCATGCGGTGTAGGGTGCAAGACAGAAGGCAAATCTTGGGTTTTAATGAAGCTGGACTTGGAGAGTTTCATATTCCAAAGGCTGCTTATGCTGAAGGATCCTGCTGTGTGCCTCCTCTTTCAGAGGCAGGTGAATCCCAACCATCCCAGCTGGGATTCCTGCGAAATCTGCCTGCAGATGTGCTCATGTCCCTGGGCTTGCCCTGTGGCTTGTTTTGTTCAGGCTGAGAGCAGGAGGTGGAAGGAAGGAAAACTGTCTTGCTATGTGTGGCTGTGCCTGGAGGCTTCTGGAAAGAGCTTCCAGCAGTTTCTGATGGATCCCAGGGCAGGAATCGGCTGAGCAGAGCTGTGTGGTTGCAGTGCTGTTGAACCTGAACCCAACACAGCCCTGCCAGAGCTGCTGCTCCTCACTGCATTTGGTGAGAGTGTCCGGCTGTTGCTCCTGCATGGGGATGAAAATGGGCCCATCAGAGCACCCAGGCACTCTCAGGAGCTGCTGCTTGTCCCTGCTGGCCTTGGGACAAAGGGGATTAAGAATGTGTTGTGGAATGTAAAGCATGCTCATTCCCCACTGCTCCCCAGATAGTTTTTCCTCCCTGACTCTTGGATTTACAAGGGACACACCAGGTTGAAAGGGTCGGGTGGGAATTGTTTGCCTGTGGGTATTCCTTAGCCTTTCCCTGCTTCCAGCAGGCATGAAACTGTGGCAGGAATGTCTTGAAATGAAGGATGGAAGACATGAGACAAAAATCTGGACAAGGTGCCCTGGAGCTGGCCAAGGAAAGGAGCCACAATTCTTTCCATCTCCCGTCCTTTCCAAGCTGACTCACAGCTGCACCAGAGCTGTTTCCAATGGCTCCTTTTCTCTGCTGCCCTCCAAATCCTCCCTGCCATGCCCTGCAGCAGGATGGTTTGTTCTGCAGAGTGATGGTGCCAGCCCTGGCTTCCCTGATCCATCTGTCCCACCAGCACAGGCATGCCAGGGCCAGTAGCACAGAGTGGGAACACATCACATCCATAAATCATGTTTATTTCCAGCTGAAAATATTTTTCCTATGAAAATTGTAATCCTTACATTTTGGCACTGTCCTTTTGTTCAGGGAATCCCACTGAGCTGCTCCCATGGGCAGGTCAGCTGTCACAGCTCAGCAGAGGAGAGCTGGGTTTAGGATAGCATTGCCTGCTGCATTCCTGTCCCTGTTTTGGATGCAGATGAACTCCATGTATGTAGATTTAGCTGGTCGAATCAAAACCAAAAGTGAAAGCCTGCATGCAGGTTAGCCTGGTGTGTGTTAGTTAATCCCCATTTAATCTTGGTTTCTAATCTAAGCAAACACTTTAAAGGTGCTGCAGCCCGGGAGGGGCTCTGTTCCCGGGGGCTGTTTGAGCCTCACCTGAAGCCGGGCAGGGCTTGCAGACCCCATTAGTGCCAGCACTGCAGGGATGTGCTCTTTGCTTCACCCCATCCTCCTTTTGGGGTCGAGCTGGATGCCAGCTGGGATCCTGGGGCTGTGGAGGTGGCCCTGGGGGGTGTGTGCAGAGATGGGCCCAGGGCAGTGCCCGCTGTGCGTGGTTGTGGAGGTGTCAGGGGGCAGGTGGCTGCACTCCTGGGAAAGGCAATGAGCTCTGAACTCTGTGTCCCCTGTCCTTGTTCCCCTCTTGGCTGGGGCAGTGGCAGTTGTCCCCTTCTCCAGCTGCAGCCACATGCCTGGCACCCCTCATCCTCCCTGCTGCCCATGCTTGTGTTTTCGGGGAGGCCAAGCCGTGATGGAGACACCTCTGCTTTTCCAAGACATTAAACCAGCTCAGGAGCTGGCAGACTTTTCAAAGCTTCAGAGAAACAGTGCCAATTGCATAACTGGCTAATGGTGGCTTAGCTCTCCACCTGCCTCGTGTGCCCACAAGCTCTCCCAGGGCTGAGACAACTCCTGCCCTGCTTATCCCTCCCATCCCAGGCTGTTCCTCAGCAGGGCACCCCGACCCCCGAGGGTACCCAATGCCTCTTACCAGCGGTTAATAGAAGCAATTCTGATTCTAATAGTTGGGAAGAGCGTTTTCTGTGTGTTTGTTTTCCCCCAAATTTAGCTCTGGAGGGTGTTCTTTGACTGAGCGGTGAAAAGCAGTAAGAAGTAATTAAAGGAAATCAGCCCTTGGTTGGCCTTTAGTGAGCAAGGCCAGGGTGGACAGGGCTTGGAGCACTAGTGGAAGGTGTCCTTGCCATGGCAGGGAGTTGGAACTGATGTTGTTTAAGGTCCCTTTCAACCCAGACCATTCTATGATACACTGTTTCTATAACTGATTTACATTTGCAGTGGTTTAGCATGAGGCCAGGGTGCTGCTGCCTTCTTTATTGTCTTTAAGCTAGTGTGCTGCAATAACAAGGACCAAAATTGTAAAGAAATAAGAAAAAAAATTATTTTGAGGTCTAATTCAGAGTGTGGCTCCTGATTCTTGCTGAGGTGTGGGACCCTTTGCTAGCTCCTTTCAAAAAGGCAGAGTTTGTAGGGACTAAGGCCTGAATGCAGCTCCTGTCAAAGCAAAAGGAAAGATTGCTGCTGCTTTAATGAGTTTTGGATCTGGCCTAGAATTAGGAAAAACTCTCAAGAAAAAAATTCAATTACCACATTTGGGAAAAAATGTAGATGGGTTGTGTTTACTTTGTGGGTTTTTTACCTTCCATTAAAGATGAGGGAGTGCTTCTAAGAGCTTTGCCCTTTGCTGCGAGCACCCACAGTGCCTGGGAGGGCTGTAAAAGTATCCTGGCTCACATCAGTGGATGCAGGGAATGTGTTAGACCATGGAAACTGGAATTTCTGCACCAGGTATGTGACCAAGTGCTCCCTCCAAGGACGAGACCCCACTGGAAAGCAGAGCTGGCTGCCAGAGCAGAGGACCCTGCTGCTCCTGGGGCACATGAAGCTGTTACAGCAGCTTCTGTGGGGCTCTGCCAAGGAACCCTTTACACTGGAAAGATTTCAGTGTCTCAGTTTGAAGGAGATGCTTTGATGATGACTAGGGGAAAAAACAAAGGCCAAGTTCTGTGAAAAAGCAGCAAATAAAAAGCAAAGGCAAATGTGTCCAGGCAGAGATCTAGATTGGAATCATTGTGCTGATGGAATTTGATTCTTTGATGCCTCAGGTCATGTCTTCCTCCCATTTTCAGTCTCTAAATCAGCTTGCAAAGAAAAGTGGTTATGATGGGCATTTGTTATGCTACTGCTGGAATAAGAATATAGTGTTTAGGTTGTCAGTGGATTTTTCTTTTTTTTATCCTTTTTCCATCTTGTTTCCTAAGAAACAAGATTTGTGCTCTCTGCCTCTGTTTGTACCTAACAACCTTTGCATAGAGGGCTGTTTCCTACCAAGTCTCAGTGATGGGGAGAAATTCTTTCCAAGTTTATAAAAGCAGTGGCAGAACAAAGGGCTGCTGCTGAGAAGGTGACCAGCAGCAAGCCTTGAACTTTCCAGCCCCTGGAGAATCCACTTTGGTTGCCATCCAGGCGGAAAGGGAAGGCACAGCTCCTGTGTTTCTCATCCTCTTGCTCACATAACAGCTGTTGAACCACTGCCAGCTGCACTCCAGAGCTGTGAGGAGCAGGGAGGTGATCTCTGGCTCGCTCTAACACCCCGTGCTGTTCAGCTGAGGGCTTGTGAGGGGCTGGGTCACCCGGGGTAACTGCAGGATCCTCGGGAGGCAGCTGGGGACAGGCGAGCTCCAGGACAGCATCCCTGCTCTGATGGCACAGCCTGGATGGGGCACAGCCTGGTGATGGGATTCTGCTGATGGGACAAAGGGTGACAAACGCAGGAGAGGGATTTTAAGGCCATGGCAGCTCAGCCTGTCTGGTTTAGGAATTTCCTTCAGGTCATAACACTCCTCTTTCCCAGCAGATCTTCCCTCTCAGCTGCTTTGTCTGAGGGATGTTGTTGTTAGGCAGAACAGGTGAGGACGGGCTGGAAACACACTCTGGTCTGTTCAGCATTCCCACAGTGTGCCCTCATGCACTAGCAGAGGATTTGGGTGGTTAGTAGGGACTTCTGAGCAGCATCCCACTCCCCTGGGAGCTGCAGGTAGGGACTGTGCACAGGCTTCTGCCCTTGCAGTACAAGTCTCTCCCTTAGCAAATAAAATTACATTCTAAGTGCTGTGAGAGTATCAGCAAGGACATGTGATAAGTCCCCTGGGCTCAATCATTTTGTCACCCTTCCCTCCCAAAACTAATGGCCATTTTGCTGTTGTCATTACCCACAGCTTGTGAAAGCTGCTGTGTCACAGGCATTCCTCCTCTCTGTGAGCCCGGGATCTCCTTTCCCTCAGGCAGCTTCCCTGTGGTTTCCAGCTGTAAGGTTGATAGGAAGACAGCAGTAAGCTTAGATAATAAACATACATCAGAGAAAAGTACATGGTTCCTGCTGCTTCTCAAAAGGAAATGTCAAGACCCACGTCCACGTGTGAATAGTCGGGAGGAGGATGTGTGGAGGAAATCTCCAGGCTCCCTTTTCCTGAGAAGACTGAAGCAACACTTGCCTGTGCAGAGGGAAAATCCCTCAGCTTGGCTCTGAGCTGGTTCTTTATCAGAAAAGCATTATCTGGGTAATTAGCTCTGCCTATGAGTACAAATGTCTTTGGCTCTGTCATGCATGGGAGCCCGGAAGGAGAGGTTTGCTGAAGCATCCCTGAGATGCTCCCATTACAGCAGCCAAAATTCAGGAGGAAGCCTGGTCCTGCCAGCTCACTGTAATTAAAGTGAGGCTTCACAGCCACGTGCCCTCCTCTCTGCTCTTGTGATAATTAAGTGCTTCTGGCCTGTTGCATGATGAACTTTGCTTTTTGTCCCTGTTTGAGTTTGTCAGCGCAATGGGACAGGTCCTCTCTTCTGACCCAGCCCTGCTTGTGCAGTAGCAGATACTGGTGCTTCAAAACTGGTATAAGCATGTCCTGGTGCTTCTTTCCCAGCAGCAGTGGTGGTTTGCAGTCAACTCACTTACCATGCAGTAACCCCCCCATTGCCCCTCAAGCATCCTTCAAGGAGTTTGGGTGACAGCAGTAGCTCCTGTTCCCCCCACTTCTGTTCCTGAGAGGAAGTTTTATCTTAGCTATTGCTCCTGTCTGTACCTTCCTGCTCCCTCCAGCTTCTCCTGGGCAGGACTATCCTGATGTGGGCACAGTGGTGATGGTTCAGTTTCTTAGGCTGAGGCCCTCAAGCTCCAGAACTTGGCAGCTTTCAGCAGCAAATTGCACCTTCTATTTTTTCCTTCTTCTAAAGCTCCTTGCCAGAGGGCAGCAAGGACTCAAGATGGAATTGGAGCAAGAGGAGCATTCTCCTCCTGGGTTGGCAATGGTTGAAAGAGAAATGGATGTACCGACTCCTTTGATTTTTCTCATAAATTTTCATTATGGAGAGATAAACTGGGGAGCGTAGGATGTCCTCCAGGCTTGGTCCTGGCCGTATTTGGAGGTGGTTGTGCATATCTTGGATCCTCTTTCAGCAGACCATGAGTCACTTGGCTGCCTGTATTGGACACAGAGCTGTGCTAAGTCAAAGATAAGCACTTCTGAGTCTGTCTCTCAACACCATCATTTCCAACAGTTGGTTTGGAGCTGTCAGGCAGGGTTGAGACACTGCACAGTGTCTCTTGTCAGTTACACGGGTGCAAATCCAGAGGATTTCACTGGATCAGTACCAAAAATAACAATCCTTTCAGCGAGCCATGAACCTGGCTGCAGTGGGAGCACTGATGGGAGGTGGGGATGCTTGGGCATGTGGTGCCATCGTTGCCAGGAAAAACAACTTGGGAAGGAGCTTATTGAAATGGGTTTGGTGATCTGCTCCTGGTATGTGTGCTAAAAAGAGGTAGTGGGCAGAAACCCTGCATTAATGCAAAATTCCTGGACGTTTGACTGTGTCCTGCAGGACTCCTTGGTTAGTTAGATTTTGTAGGGATCACTCCAGTGTGAATTACATATTGGATGCTTTATTAATAGGAGTAACTGCTTAGGCTAGGGGAAGGAGTGAGTGACCATCCCAGCTCCTGGAAGCACTCACTGTTTTCCTAAGCAAATTGTGCCATGAGCTGGTTTCTCATTAAATATTCATCTGCTGGGCCACTCGGGGGCTTTGAGTGGCCCTCTAAATGGTTATTAATGCACAGAGCAGATGG
Organism: Daphoenositta chrysoptera; assembly: GCA_013397915.1. Taxonomy (NCBI): domain Eukaryota; kingdom Metazoa; phylum Chordata; class Aves; order Passeriformes; genus Daphoenositta; species Daphoenositta chrysoptera. Next base: position 619,725 of record VZRO01001005.1, read on the forward strand.
AGGCATGAAGACTGTTTATTAAATTCAGATTGCCTTTTGCCACTATGCTAATGCCAGCTGGATGGCAGGGAGAATTACCCTGACCCCTTCCCACGCCTCAGCTGCCTGGGTTCAGTTTGCTTCTTATACCCCCTGACAAGACAAAACAGAAGATGAAGCAGCCTTGAAGTGGCTCTGACCTGGAGCATGGCTGTAACATCATCCAAAACAGTAGGTCAGCCAGAGGAACCCACCTCTTCACTCAAGCTTCTGCCCCACATGCAGAAATTTGGCTCCTTTTTCTTTGTCCATTTGAAGATAAATTAAAACCTTTCATGGTAAAAAATGAATGGAACAAATGGCTAGCAGTGCTTTTAGGAAAGCCTGGGTCAGTGTCTGTCTGTTGTGGCCATCACTAACCAGGACCTTTCTCTAGGCTGAGGAGCAGCCCTGAGCCAGTCCCTGGTGCCCAGCATTATCCCAGCTCACAGCAATCAGCTCTCTGGCTTTTGTTCACTTTTAACACTGCTTTTTCTTCTTCCTCCAGGCTATGAAAGTCCTCTCCAAAAAGAAGCTCTTGAAGCAGTATGGATTTCCACGTGGGTATCTCACATTTAGAGGTCTGCCTGTTGTCCTCAGCCAAATCTCTCTGTAGAAACATTGTCTGCAAGGACTGCAGAACTTGGCCTCCTGTGAAAGCTGCCCATGGAGTTGGGAGCTGGTTAAAATGCAGTGGGTAGTGAGGGGGCAGATACAGCCACAGGGAAATTCAACACACTCAGTAATCAGATTCCTGGCTCTGATTTTTATGAGTCTCTTTGAAGTGGTGACTCTTCCATGTTCACCATTTATGAAGCCTAATTAATCACTGGAAGTTAGGCAGGATAGTCCCCCTCCTTTCAGAGTCTCTCCTACCCCTGGGATAGCACCTGGGTCCAGGCTGGGCCATGGGATGCCCCAGACCCATCTGGGAAGCTGGGAGCAGCTGAATGGGACTTGGAGATCTCAGTTCCAGGTGGGAGTCTGCAATGGTTTGGGATGAGAACAAGGTGATGAGTTCTTCCAGAACAGCTGGAGGTATCTGCAGAGGGGCCAGGGGCTGCTCATCCTGTGTGCAGGTGCTGCTGCCAAATGAGGAACTCCTCAATCTGCTGTCACACTTGCAGGTCGGCCTCCTCCCAGAGGGTCCAAAGCAGCCTCCGGAGAGCAGCCCAAACCCATGGCACCCCTGGACAGAGTCTATCAGGAAATAGCCATCCTAAAGAAGCTGGACCACATCAATATCGTTAAGCTGATAGAGGTGAGCTGCTTCTCCACCCTAAGTTATGCTGAAATGTGTCTGGTTTGTATTGCAACAAGAGGATTTTTCTTCAGCTGCTCCTACTTCAGCCAGAATTGGTTTAAAATAGATGTTCAGAAATTTAGGCTGGTGATTCCAAGCAAAGTCATACTGATTGTGTAGGACAAACTGCACACTCACCCTGGGCTCTGGGCTGGTGCCCAGGAGAAGGCAGCTCACTGTGCTGGTAGAAATAGCAGTGAGCTTTGATCACTGAAACTTGTGGGCAGACAGGCCTGGGAAGGTGCACAAGTGCAAGGCTTTGGTGCCTTTTCATTATTGACTGAGGTCAGGTTAGGACAAGCAGTGCCTTTATTGGTAGGCTGTTTCTCCAAATACAGGCAGAAGCCCAGATTTTTCTGGAGACAGGAAAATCTGTGTCCTTCAAATCCCCACTCTCTGCAGGACTCTCTAAATATTAGCCTAAGTTGTTCTCAGTGTTCTGCAGCTCAGCACAGTGTGCTGGGAATTTTACTTGCTTAAAAATCTTTTTTCCTGCTGTTTTTCACTTTTTTCCTCTTTCCCCTATTTTTCTGTTATCTCTCAGGTCCTTGATGATCCTGCAGAGGACAACTTGTACATGGGTATGTGAGTCTCATAAGCTAACAGAACCATCTGGGCTTAGGCCTAGTGATGCAAGTGACACGTGCCAGGACTCGGGGTCAATACGGGAGGAAACTTGTGCCAACTTCAGCAGACTTATTTTTTTCTGCAAAGTTAAAACGCCTGTAAATGCAGCTGGGATGGAAAGGCCCCGTGCAGTAGGGTAAGGCAACCTTGTGTCAGTACAGCTGTGCACATCTCTTTGCCGTGGGGACACTAAAAAGACCTGACAGCTGCTCTGCCCTCTCCTCTCTAGAGCTGATTCCAGTCCCAGAGCCAGGAGGGAAGGGAAGGGTCCAGGATGGTTTCCTTGTCCTCCTGGTATGAGACTTCTGTAGGCTGTGGATAGTGGTAGTGACTCCAGAGTCACTCCAGTCCTGTCTGGGGGTGTTCCCTGTGACCCCTGCAGAGCCACTGACCACCCTGCTGAGCCTCAGCACCTCCCAAGGGAGCAGCACTCCTGCCTTTGGTGGGGGAGCCATGCCTGACTGGGTGTTTATGCAGAGGGTGAGGGAATTCCACCCATTTTGTCTTCCTCTCCCCCAAATCCTGAAAGTGCCAGTCACAGCCTAACCCCCATTTGGGTAAAGCATTGAGGGACAGGCCTGGGAGGCCCTGAGGTGCCCTCTGAGATAGGCCAGAGGAGGGGCTGGCTGACCCTTTTACATCTCTGCTTCCCCGAACTGTTTCCTGATGAAGCAGGCTCAAAAGCTGCTCCTCATGAAATAATTATGGGACACTTTTGAAGCTGCCTTGAAGGAGGACTCTGCCTTGCAAATGAAGCAATTTGCCTTTGAAAGGCCACTTTTTCCTCTGGGCTGAAGCCCCAGTGGCATCTGGCAGCATCTCAAAGTGATGGCACTCGTGGTGGGGAGGGTGCTTGAGGCTGTTGTTTGAAGGCCTGAACTCCTGGGGATGGAGGAAAGGGGAGAGATGAGGTAGAAAGCTACAGAGGGGAAAAAATATCCCCAAATCTAAACCAAGCTCTACCTGTGGAATGAGAGAGCTGTCCCAGCAAGAGCAGCAGGACAGGTGGGGAATCTCCCGGTCCCGTTGGAGGTTGTGCTGGTCCCTGAGTGATGATCAGTGGCCACATCCCTGTTGTCCATGTTCCATCACCCCTTTCCTTTGCCTGGGATCCCATGAGTAGTTCAGGCACAGCAAGCTCCTGCCTCTGCAGTTCCCTTGGCAGAAGGAGAAGCTGTGGATGCTCAGGGCTGAACCTCCTGTGAGTGGTTTTGCTCCTTCCTGCTGCTGACCCAGCTGATGATAACTGCACTTTTCTCCTTCCCAAAATGCCCCCCAGTGCAAAGCAGATGTAGAGGAAGTGGTGTTTGCTCTTTGCCCATGACTGCTGGGATCAGGCAGTGCTGTGAGCACTTGACTGTGTGGTCACTGGGAAGGGATCTGGGATGGGATGTCAGCAGGCACTGAGCAACCTGCAAAGGTAGAGGGTGGTTGAATAATGAAATTCTTCCACGAGCTACAGCTTCTTCAGCCTGGAGGGCAAGATGAGCCAATTCAGGCTGCCCTGTTGTGTTTGTATCTTCAGAGGATCCCACTCCCCTGGTGCTTTGGGTAGGGAATCTGCTCAGATTTTTTGAGAGGTGCAAGAAATCCCCATATAATTCATGGGGAAAGAGCTCTCCTACTCTAGATAAAAGCAGATCCTTCTGTTTGCAGAACAGGGCAGAGCAGGACCAGAAAAACACTTCCCCCAACCCCCTAATCAGACACACAAACTCATGTGCTCTGCAAACCTCAACTCACACCAGCAAATCTTCTTTAGTCGCTCCCGCCAGGGAGTGTTTGGCTCTGACAGAGCTGTAGCTGTGCTGCTGATTGACACAGCAGAAATGGAGCAGCATGTTCTTACAGCATCTCCTTTGCTATCAGCAATTTAGCAGAAATATCACACCAAACACCCTCCCTTGGAGGTACAACAGGGCTCAAATCAACGAGGGCTGGCACCCGGAGCAGCAGCACCGTGGCTGATAAATTAGCACCCGCTGTCTCCCTGTATGGAGCTGGCAGGAGGGGGGATATTTGTCTGTGCTGAAGAGATGAATATTTTCCCTTTGCATCCTCTGGTGTCCTTGTCACGGGTGAGGGAAGAGAAATGAGTGGGGAGAAATTGATTTTGCAGGTATGGGAATGGATGTGTTTTTGTAGGTGATGAATAACAAATAAGCCTGGGCTGCTCTTCTCATTCATTCATGTTTTATTTCCTTTTCTTGCAGTGTTTGACCTCATGAGGAAAGGGTAAGTAGCCCTCCTGGGATCCCTTCTGTTGAAAGTTTTGGTGTTCATCATCAGCTTCCCATGTGAAATGGAGGTTTGATATGTCCAGTGAGGCAAACCCTGTCTGCAGGGGAGGCAAAACCCAGCTGTAGTTGCCTTTGCACTGCTACAGCCTGGAATGTTGTGGTGAATAGAAATGGGCTGGGAGGACATGTCCTGGTGCCAGACTCTGATCTGGAAAACAAATTTTATGACGATTCCTCATCAGGTGCCTGGGAGAAAAGGTTTGAACAGGAATATTCTGCTGGGTTCCAGCCACATGGTGGCTTCCTCTGACACAAGAAGAGTGTGGTTGCATCAAGATTTACTTGCCACCTGCTGCCTTATTTTGCCCTCAGCACTAACCTCTCATGGGAGGCTGTTCTGTTGGCACATTTCTTTTGCATAGTAGAAGAAGGGATAAGGTGGTGAGAAGCTCCTCACTGCTCCTTGCTACACCTGCACTGATTCTGCAGCTCCGCAGTCCCAGTGAGGTCATGATTGCTGTGCCCACAATGGAGGAGATTCCCAAAGGGGCTATTTTTCTCTCTGGCCCCATGAACAAGCTGCCAGCTCCAGTGGGTTGCTGGCAAGGGGCTCCCCAGTCTCCCTGGTGATCAGGCTGATGCCTGTCCTGTAGGAGAGGGAGCTCCTGTAAACAGCTGAGGCCAGGGAACCTGTGGCTCATCCAAGTGCAGCCTGGCTGCCTCTGGCAGGAGGCAATTAGACTCCATTAGTGGCTCTGCCAGCCCTGCTCTCACATTATTTCTCCCTGGTTGCAGCAACAGAAAAATGTGCGTAAAAGAGGGAGGGAAGGCAGTGGCAGGAAAATGCAAGTGGGAGATGAAGGTCATCACTCAAAGGGGCAGCAAGGGAGAAGATGGAAATGCTCCAGGAAGGATTTGCTGCTGGGTGCTGAGGGGAAGAGCCACAGAGCCTTTGGCAGTGGGCTATTCTCTGCCAGGGTTTGGCTTGCCAGGATGGTGTCCCAGGAGCACTCACTCAAATCCAGCTCCAGGCAGTGGATGTATGTCCAAATCCAAAGCCAAGCTGCTTGGATTAGCCCCCAGGGCTGTGAAGTCCTTAGCTCCAGCCATTTATCCACGGGGGAACAGGAGATTCTGACTAGCTCTTACAGCCTCTTTGCCCTCAGCTTTCAGCAGGCACAGGCAGAAGAGGGGCCTTTAGAGGAAACTGTGCATCCCTCAGCAGGGAGAGAAGCTGACCAGGTAACCTTGGCTGTTCAAGGCTGAATGGCTGAGCTCTGGTGGTGGCTGAACCCTGAGCAGCTAAATAGGTTTTCAAAGCAGTTTAGCACAAAGCACTGAAAATATTTCCATTTAACCTTTGGGCCAGTGCTTCATGTCTAGATTCTGCCTCAGTGTAGACCAGCTGCACAATGATATTGCATCAGGGCTGAGCCCCAGCAGGCTCCCAGCAGGCAGGACATCCTGTGCACAGCAACAGGAGATCTGCCACTGCTGCCTGGGATCTCATGGGAATGCTGGTGCTCACAGCCATCATCAGCTTTAGCAGGAAACCAAAGGCCAGGTCCAGCTTTGTTCTTCTCCCATTGGAGTGTCAGAGAATAGTGTTTGTCTTATTTTGTGCAGACAATCAGCAGTTATTCCTGATGATGATGAGGGCTCTGTGGCTGGTGCTGGCTCAGGGACTATGCAAAGCCACCCATCACTAGCCAAGCTCAGTAACCAAAGCATCACCAGGTCCAGAAAGGATGGGCACTCCTCCACCGTGTGTCACAGCACCCCGAGCCTTTTGAGAGCCTGGCCCTCAGTGCTGGGACATGGTGATGGAGAACACACCTCTGCAGCAAGGGGTGTTCCTGCCGTGCTGCCCAGCCCTGAGCTGCTGTCCCTCTTCCCAACAGGCCTGTGATGGAGGTGCCCAGTGAGCAGCCCTTCAGCGAGGAGCAGGCTCGGCTCTACTTCCGAGACATCGTGCTGGGCATCGAGTACTGTGAGTATCCAGCAGAGCGTGTGCCTCGGCCCCTGCACGGCTGGGGAGGGGCCTCTCCACCCTGGGGGGAGTTGGATGAGCCAGAGGTCCCCTTGGATTGCCTGTGATGGGGTTGCTGTTGGAGGGGACCCCACTCAGCTCAGGAAGTGTCGCTGAACCCTTAGAAAGGACATTAGGGAAACAGTGCCTCTCTCTTTTCTTCTGTTTCTTTTTGGAGACTGTCTTTGAAGGCAATAGCAGAGCCAGAAAATGGGTGTTTGCAGTGTCATGGACTGAGTCAGTCAGGGAACAAATCCCTGTCTCTAGCTTAGAGACAAGCACTGGCCATGGCAGAGCTGGTGAGCAGCACGGGGAGGCTGTCTGTCCTTGTCCACTCCCTTTGCAGAATCCATCTGAGTGAATCCCTGTCACTCAGGGCTGTGGAATGACAAGAGTCCAGCACTGCTGTGCCCTCCCAGGGAGGTGGTGGATCAAGTGTATTCCCAGGCTCTGCCCAGGCTCCAAAGCAGGGTTCCTCTTTGTAGCCTGTTTGATTATCGTCACCTTTTTTGGTGACACCTTGTCCCCGTGTGGCTGAGGCCACATTCACTGCTGAGTGCCTGTTCTGCAGAGTATGAGGAGGCCATGATAGGTCTGTGAATGGCAGCAGGGATTTTTCTGGCCCCACTGTCGTGTACATGTCCCTGCTGGCACTAACCTGGCAGGGGTGCGCAAAGAGGGGTCCCTGAATTAAAGACACCGGGTGGAATGGTCTGTGTGCTGGCATCCTGAAAGCAGTTACTGCTTCTGTACCTCAGCTGCTGGTGAGCTGAGCTTGGCTCTGTGCCTGTTTGATCCTGGTGTCCTCCTTGCAAGCAGCCTCTGTGAGTTCAGTGCTCTCACCACCAACTGCTTCCTCTGCACACTGAGACACCAAAGAATTACCCTTGATGAATTCGGGGAGGAAGAGGCAGCACAGCTTTTGCAGAGGCCTTTCCCACCTTGCAGGTGTGATTGTTTTCCAGAGGACACAGCAATATGTAGATAAGGTGATCCTGTTATTACCTTGTGTTTTGATTGCCAAACAGCTTTTGATTAGATCCATTAATAGTAGCTCATAAAGCAGCTCCGAAGTCTCTTAGGTTGGATGGGCTCTTGTGGATTAATAACTAGATAACCAGGAGAGCTGGAATACAGCTCTCACAATTGAGAAAAGTCACTCATACAGTTAAACAGGAATCCATAGTGTGGGCTGGGTTGTTCAGTGTATTCCTAAATGACCAGAAAAAGGGTAGAGAACAATAAGAGAAATTGATGATGGCACTGAGTTATTCAGGATAGTTGTTAGAACTGACTGGGAAGATTGGCAGGAAAATGCCATGATAGCAAGTGATGGCATGATAAAATGGCAGATAAAAATTCATGTTGCTGACTGCAGGGTAATGCAGGAGGGGCAGGAACAACACCAAAAATATATACAATGTGATGGGCTCTAAGCTTTCCTCTCTCAGGCTTTATTCTGGATAGTTCTCTTGAAAATGCCAGCCCATTACTTAGTGACATTCAACAAGGCTAACAAGATTTGGGGAATTATTTGGAATGAAAGAAAGAAGAAAGTAGAAAATGTTATTATGCAGTTATTTGGATCTCTAAGAGCTCTTAGGTACAGACAAGGAGTATCCTGAATATTATATGCAACTTGGCTCAGCCTGTCTTAGAAACAGCTCCCTAGAACTGAGACCCAAGAAGGATGATCAGGATGGTCCTGGAACATCTTATGGACAGAGATATGACCAAAGCTCTTAAGAGTGGAAAATTATCTTGGGGAGGGGTGCTATGGCAGAGGCTTATAAAATCCTAAGTGTCAGGGAAGTGCTGGATAGGAAATGAATATTTTCTGTCTCTAAGAACACAATAATCAAGAGATAGCAAACAAAATAATCAGGTAGTCAGTTTAAACCAGAAGGAATCACTCAGCTGGCTTCAACCACTGAGAGAGAACAAGTCTCTGAGCATGATGGGCCTTGCTGAGGCAGAGGAATGTGGTTTGCAGGGTCTCAGTCCCTCTCCACATTGAAATGCAGCACCACCTCATTTTTTGTCTAAAACCAGCAGGGAATAAAATCAGTGTTTGCAAGTCTGACAGTCCAGAAGCTTCCAGGTGCTGCCAAAATTAGTCAGGTCACCCCAGAAAGTTGGTAGATGTGAATATATGAATGGGAATCTCAAGACTGTCTTTGAGTAGAGCTTGAAGGGTGAAGATGCAGCTTTTTATATTCCCATTAGCATTCAGATTGAAGCAGAGCCTGGGAGATCTGCCTCAGCTGGGAGATCCAAGCTCTGCTGTGCTGGATGCTGCTGCAGGAACAGTTCCTGCTCAGAGGAAACTTTGAGTTTAATAGATAGGAAAAAAACCAAAACAACCCAGCAAAGTGTGGGTAGTCCTAAGCAGAGGGAGTGAAATTCAACAATAAATTATTGGATGCCCAAGCACTCCCAGCAACGGGAACAATAGGATGCTTTATTTTGGGCCATTGAGTAACCACTTATTTTATTAGCAAATGAAAGTTAAAAATTGTGTTCTCTCTGAACTGCTGGGTAAATGCTTGGCAATTATTACGTAATTAAGAGGAAAAGTGCACTGTTTGTGCATGCTGAAGGAAAAGTGTTGCCAGGCAATCCAGAGATTGCAAGGTAATTTCACTGTAAGCATCCATAATTGTTGTGTAATTTGGGAGGCTCAATAACCATGCAGCTGCTTGAAGCTTGCAGTCATCACAGCAGCAAATGCATCATTGCTGGTTGGATTTTATTAGGTTAGAAGTTGCAAACTGGGTTTCTATTGGAGCCTGAAAGGTGTTAATGGTGAGCAGGAAGGGGCTGCAGGAGCCAAGGGGGTGGGAGACATGGGCTGACCTTTTAAATCCCTGGTGGTGGCCCGTGGTCCCTGACCACCGTGTGTCTGTGGGGACTGGACTCACTGGTTTTTCATGGAATTTGCCTAGGATGGAGGCCTCCTGCAAGAGGGCTGGCTGTGGGGGGAGGTTTGGAGGGAGGCAGTGGTCCAGGTGATGAGAGCTGGGTGGGAAGCCTGGCTTAGACATGGTGGGAATCAGGGACAGTGCCCTGGAGAGAGCCAGGGGCTCCCTGACCCAGGCAATGGCACGGTGCTGTCACCTCCTTGTGGCTGGGTTTCTGGGTTTAGTGTGTTAAATGCCAGCAGTGCCCTGTGATACCAGCACAGTCCCAGCCTTGCTCACTGAGCAGGGAAAACACAGGTTCAAGGGCTGAGAGTCAGGAGATCTGCCCAGGGTTGAGTCTCCCTTCCTCTGGCCCCTGCAGTGTATTTTGAGTTTGTCAAATACATTTGACTGTATTTTGAGTTCAGGCATGGTGATATTACTGATTCATGTGCTCTGTTTCAGTGCACCTGTCTTAGACCTGGGCTCTGTGGTGTGGGCTGTGCCAGGAGCTGTTGAAGCACATGCAAACTTCTCTTGGGTTCCTGGTGAAATGGGCCCTGCAAAGGAAAGGGATTTTGCTCCCACTTGCAAGACTTCCCCAGTACTGCTGGGCCTGCACAGCCCCCTGGGAGCTGGGGAGGCAGGCTGGCCTCTGTGTGTGTAAGTACCCCTGGAGTGGTGATTCCAGAGTGTGCTCAAGTGCTTTGGATGGGAGAGTTTGCTGGATTATTTGTGTCATTAACTAAAGCATGTGCTTAAGCATCTCTGTGAATTAGGGATGTGTGCAATTGCCTCCCTTTCCACTTGTAACTCCCCTCTAGTAGTGCTTGGCTGGGGTTATTTAAACTTCAGTCTCCCTTGCAGTACAGCAAACTTTGCTTTCCTAGAGATACTCACCAGAAATGGGTGTGCTGGATAGGAAATAGTCATCATGCTTCCTCAGAAGACATGAGGGATATGCCAGGCAGGTATGCCAGTTTGATTTTAGGACTGGGACACGAGTGTCTTCATTTAGTAAGAGCCTGGGTAAGGAATAAGAACGAGCAGACAAAAGGGCTGTCTCAGCAGGAGCCTGGCTGTGACACTGGCCAGGAGCAGACACTCAGTGCAGAACACGCACGCAAGTGTGACCCAGGGGAAAACCCTGCTGACTTGCACAGTCCAGATGAAGCACAGTGACTGTCCCTGCTGCTGTGGAGCTGCAAGCTCACTATTTGAGTCACGAGAAGCTAAAACAGTTTCTGTCAGTGTGGCTGAAGAAGAAAAAACCTTATTTCCTGCATTCTCTGTAAAAGTCCGTGTTGTCCTCCTGTGACTGTGTCCAAGAGGGGGGGCAGTTTTGGTCTCCCCTCTGCAGAGGAAGGCTTGTCTTCTCTGAGCTGTGGGGTTGAAGGGAGGGTAATGACATGCAGCTAAAGCCATTGGGAAATTACCTTTCCAGGAGCAGCTCTCTGCAGTGAGAACTGCAGTGACCCAGGGCCCTGCACGCTGAGCCTGGAGCCTTAACAAAGAGTCTGGCTTTTCAAAGCTGGCTTTTCTGAGATAAGACTTAATCTACTTGGTCATCAATATGTGAGTATAATTTCCATTATCTTAAAAGGAATTTTAAGCAAATTAAACCAACAACTGAGCCAACACAGGCTTGTGTCTTCTGAAGAATATCTAGTGCAGGGTAAGTCCAGCGTGGATGCACTAAAGCATCAGCAGTGCAGATGGTTTGATCTGGTTTGGCTCCTGGCAGAGACGAGTTCCTCAGGTTGGTGTGGGTCAGCAGAGCTGGGATCCAAGTCTGTGGTGGAGCTGCTGCATGCTCTACTGAGACTCCCAGCAAGCTCCCGTGTGGGAAATGGGGACCTTCCTCTTCTCTGCTCTTGCCTCTTGCCTGTTCAGGCTGGGACCTCCTCAAACAGAGCATGTTGAGGTGAGAGCTACAGCTGCAAGGTTCTGGATGTTATAAATGACACCACGAGGAGAAGAAAGGCTGGCTTGTGTTTTATCACGTGCAGACAAGCTCTCCTTAGCTGATAAAAACCAAACAAAAAACCCTTTCATGAGCGGCAAGTGTTGCTGATACTAATCGATAAGGACTTTGTACAAGAGTGAGAGTAATTAGCTGATGGAGCAGATCAGAGAGATGTGCTGGAGCCTCTTAAGAAAGATCAGGCAGTTTGATTTTTGTTGTTGTTTGATGCAGTCCTGTGCCTGTGCTCGGGGCCGGAAGCATTCCCTGGTTGCTGTGTCAGTTCCTGCTGCCTGTTGTACCCTGCTGCCCTGGTTCCCTGAGCTCCCTCGGACACTGGGGTGTGTGTGCAGCCATGGCAGGGAGCTCTGCGTGTCCCCTGGGACTGGTGAGAAGGCTGTGCCCCTGGGGGCTGCAGGACAGGTGCAGAAGGACAGCCTTTGGCAAGGTTACCTCTCTCTTCCTCCTGGTAGTACCCACAGTGCACCTTCTGCCAGGAGCACAGTGCTCAGCTGGGTGCTGAAGATGGAGCACAGAGGAAGCTGAGCTGTTCCAAAGGGCCGGGTAGTGCTGAGGGTGTGCGACCTCCTTTGCAAGACCTGGGCTTAAGCAACTTATCCAAGTGTCAGAGGCTTCGTGGGTGCAGCAAGAGAGCAGTGAAACAGTGGAGAGAGCTGACAGCAGAGCTGGGATCCTCCCCCTGCCCCTGAGTGAGCTGAGCAGGGGATGGGGCTGTTCCCTGGCACAGCCCATGGCACCCCTGTCCTCCAGCCCTGCCTCAGCAGAGCACTGTGCATGAGAAGCAGTCTTGAGCTCTGATGGTGGTGCAGCACTTTCCTCGGGAGGGTGTTTAATCATTTCTTTGCTACAGGGGTGATGTGAACGTAATACTAAGCAGACTCTGCAGTAGCACCATATGGATTGCTTTTGCCCTTGAATGGGAATGGAATTCTGGTTTTAATCAAGCAGAATTCAGCACTGGCCTCAGTAAATAGCAGGATCTGTCAGTGCATTGCAAAGTTTTATATGTGTAATTTTTAAATGAGCTTTTAGCAAGTTTGTGTTAACCTGTTGGAGCTCCGAGGTTTCCAGAGGAGAATGCAGTGAAAAGTACCTTTTCTAAAAGGACTAAGGAACAACATCTCTTTCTAGCACTTCTATCTCTGCCCCCTCTGGGTCTTCACTCCGTGTTAGTGGATTTGTTGGCAGACAGTTCCCAGGCATTTGCCTCTGAGTGAAAGGGAAGGGCTGTTCAGTCCTGGAACAGCCTGTGGGATCTGGAAGTGAGGAGTGTTTGTGCTGTTTTGTCCCACCGAGGGCAGCTCAGGGACTGAGCAGAAAGGAATGATGTGCTTGGCAGGGCTTTGCTGAGGAGCAGTGATGGAGCAGGGAGGCAATGGCAGAATCGTGGAGACCCAGACAGGAGTGTACAGATAGGAGCCAGCTGGCCCAGCAGCAGAGAACTTCCCCAAAATTCACCCTTTTCTCCAGCCCCATCTACTGGACCACAGCTGGCTGCTATTACCAACTCAGTTCAAGCACACAGTAGTGAAGAAACAAACAAACAAAAAGCCCTAAAAAGCCGGATTTTCAGGGAGACCTTTTATTTTAGGGAGTTGTTTCATAGGGGCTTGAATTTAAACACCCAAGTGCAGGTTTGTGCCAGCTGCAGTAGGTGCAGCGTGCCTGCTAGAGCTCTGTCTGAAATCAAGAGGGACAGAGGAAGATGGTCCTTTCCCAAGGATTGCTCACACCCTGAGAGCTCTGAACCCTCCTTTGAGGTTGCATCTTCACAGCATCAGCCTTCAGCAGACTGTTCTTAGGCAATAGTGCTCCATGCCCAAGTTCAGGAGGCAGACTGGACTTTTAGGCATTATTCCCTTGTTTCTGACTGCCCTGGAGCTCTAGGGCTTGACTAAGTCCAACTTCAAATATCCCTGGTCAGGCTTCCTACCACAAGTTGTGATAAGATGTAGTACACAGGCACTCACCTGCCCTGCCTGCTTTGTTCATGGGGTGGCTGTGAGGATTAACAAACAAGTATTTCTGGCACATTTGAGATCTTTGCCTGGATGATGCTCTAGGAATCCATGGGATTGTTATCCAGATGCAAATAGGCCTGAAATAGTGTTACCTTTCCTCTGAAGTGAAGAATGGGTCTAATAAAACCAAATTTAACAGAGCGCTGCATAATCAGACTTTGTCCTAAGGGCTCTGTGATATCTCAGGTGGTTTCATTTTCATTATGAAGAAATACCAATCTATGCTCTGCATCAGGTCTGTCAGCATGGAAAGTGCAGGGTGTTTTGTAGCCCAGGGAAGTCATTCTGGTGAGCTGCTGACCCCTGCTTTAAGAGCAAAACCAGGTAAAAGCAACATGTGGAGCCATTTTGTCAGTTTGCCAAAGCAGCTTCAGCAAAGTGCTCTGCTTGGGCAGCTCAGCATCGATTTTAACCTGGGGAGGGGTGCAGGCAAGTGCATTTGCATGGGAATGAGTGTTTTTCAGCTGTTGGTGTGGCCTTGTGCATGGTCGGGGAGGGCAGCACCAGTGGGATGGTCCTTCCCAAGGCTTCCTGCATCCAGCAGCCACATCCCCGTGGCTGGACTGGGCCTGAGGGCAGTCTCTGCCTGCTTTGTGACTCTTTCTGTACTGTCACAAGCAAAAAACCCAGAGCCTTGCTCTTTGAGCAGGACACAGAACAGCTGGAAGTTCTCTCAAAGGCATGGATTCAGCTTAGGGGTCCCAGTTGCCCATGAAGGGAACTAAGGGGAGATCATGAGTTGGTCTAAAAGAAGGATAATGCCCAGACTCTCATGGAACATGTTTAAGTGCAGCAATACAGATAATTATTTTGGTTCTGTTTGTTTAAAGCACATTTAGGGGTTTTATTTATATGTTGAAAGTGCTTTTCCTTCTCCACTGAGCCTGATGCAGCCCTGCCCCTCTTTGTGACACAACATGTCCTTAATTCCAAGGACAGGACAAGTGCTTTGTTTCTGGGACCTCTGGTCCTGGCTTCTACTGAACTAATACTAATGATAGTGCCTTTCCTACCAGCTGCTCTTAAATCTACAGAGGATGAAGTTTGCTCCCAAATGCTTCAGGATGGTGAAACGAGAGGGTTAATTTATGGTGGTGATTGTGTTAGACTGTCTGTGGCTGTCCCCTTCTCCCCATGGGAGAGGGTGGGTCCTGTGCTCCTTGTCCCTTCTGTACAGTCATTAAGAGTCTGGAAGGTGTCATTAGTGGTAGGCTTTTCTATCCCAGGTGCTCAGCTCTCCCTCTGGAGTTCTGCAGGGATAACACCATCGTTTCTCTGTGTGCTGTGCTGCAAATGCAGGTCATGCTGGTTTAACCAGCACCTTTCCCCAGACACAGCTCTGTCCCTGGGCTCCTTTGGCAGCACGTGGCAGTGATGTGTGTCACTGCAGGCAGCCTTTGGCCAGTCCTGCTGAGTTAATTGATCCCTGCCTTTCTCCCTGCAATGTGTATCTGCAGGAGGTCTGGACTGGCAGCAGAAGCTGGCGGGTTGGGAAGTTTTTCCAAGTTTAGCTGTGTTGGAGTCCTGCAGGTGAGCAGTCCTGCTTCCCTCCTGCAGCTCCCAGACAAGCCAGCTTTTGTCTATAGCCTACAAGCAGACATGGGAATGATTTTGGGGGAATATTTTACTCTGTATTGTGCTGAACTGTACCAGTAGCGAGGCACAGGAGAGAATAAGCCTGTGCATTTTGAAGCCCAAAGCCAATTTTGGAAAGCTGTGCAGGGGAGGATGCCCACAGCAACTGTCAGGCTGGGACTTTGTATTTCTTCAGAGCAGAACAGGAATTTCAGGTTGCCTTCATCAGGTTAGCAGCTCCCCACCAAATAATTTCTTGACAGATGTGAGCACTTGCTCTTTCAGTTTTTATGGCTGTGGTGTTCATTTACACCAGCTGCTGCTCAGTGCACATCCCTGTCCTTCTCCCTTCATGGCTATTGCCTCTGCACAAGGCAGCTGGACAGGGAAGGGGATTTGCAGGTAGCAGGAATCCTTTCAGCCAGCTGCCAGGAGACTTTGGTTGCTGTCCCTCCCAGCAGCACACGGTGTGGGTGGGACACTGCTCCCAGCACTGCTGCTCCAGACCTGCCCAGCCACCTCCCCTCTGCATCTGTCCCCTTCCCATCCCAGTCTGTTATTATTTTAAATGGATGCCAGCTGTTCAAAAGCACCTGGGATGTGGCATTCCAGAGGCCAGGCTCGCTCCTGGGGTCCTCAGCCCTGCAGGCACTTGTGCAGAGTTTCTCCTCTGAGCACCTGAGTCAGACTATCACTGTCCCCCAGTGCATGTGGATGTTCTCCTCTGGAAACTCAAATATTCATTGGCCAAATGAGCCATTGTTGGATGGTTTTGATTTTTGCAAAGGATGTGTTTCTAATCTCTTTGTTCTTTGTTTCTGACAAAGAACAGTCCCAGCAGTCAGCAGTGTCCAGACCTGCTGGGGACCAGCAGAGATGGGCACTGAGGAAACACAGGGCAGCTGGAAAACTGCCCACAGTGTTCCTCAACTTCCATTAGGTGATGCAGAGGCAGGGAATGTGTTTTACAAAACACACAGTTCTATGATAGAGAAAATGGTTTGTGGTTTTATTTTGTTTGTGGTTTTTTACTTTCCTATAAGGAAGAAATAATAAAAAGCCTGGAGTGCCTGCTTGCCTTACTTTTCACAGACCAAGCTCCAGGGATGTACTTATGTGGTCCATGTTTGTTTTGGGGGTTTGTTTAGAGGCTTTGGGAATCTTAACCCTGTGGTATCAGGCATGGCACCAGACACCTGCCTGAGAGGCAGCTCATCATCTCTTGAAGGAAAACTTCACTCCCCCCTCACTCTTATTTGCTCTCCCTGTATTACCATAATGAAATGTCAGCTTACCACCAGCTCTGCTGCTGAGCAGATGTCTCCTCCTAATTACTGTTGTTGCAGGGTTTTGGTGTTTATCCTGACTGTCTAGGCAGGCTGTTAGAGCATTAACTGCCTCCCATCACAGCCTGGCCACGCAGTTGCTGCACATCTGGAAGAAAATCTAAGTACTGGTGCTCTCCAGCAAGTTTTTTCTGCTGGATCTCCAGAGCAGCTCTTAAATGTGCCAAGAACAGCATCCCCCAACAATGCTTTAAACTGAGGAGAGGACCTTGCAGAATGCAAGTGTGACTTCCCCTCCCCAAGCATGGCCTGCTGGAAAATTGGCTTGAAAAGAGCAGAAAACTAAATGAAGTTTATTCATTCTTGGTCCTAAAGCACAAAGTGGGATGCTCCATAGGGCAGGCTGCCTTCGTGGCAGTGTGTTGGTCAGGTTTGTAAAGCAGGAAAGGGTTAGACCAGCATTTCCCTCCACCCACCCAGTGTGTATTTCCTAGGAGATATGAAAAGTGCTCATGGGGAGGTATAAAAACAAACATGCTCTGTTTGCAAGAAGGAAATGGGAAAACAGTGGTTGGAGGCAGGGGAGGAGCGAGGCCGGGGGTCCTGGTTCTCTGGGGAGGGCTGGATTAGAGGATTTCCTCCTTTACTTCAGTAAAGTCTCCTGGGTTTTCTACAGTTCTTCTTCTTTTGGGGTCATTTCATGTTCTGAAAGTTGGTGGGTTTTTTATTTTTCAAGTTTTCCAAGTTCCTGAGAAATCAGGCACTTTCCTACAACTCCCTGCTTAACTCCATGGCCTGGAAATGTCTTTCAACCACAATATTGCACAAGAGGAGTGTTTTTTGTTGCTGTTTTCAGTGCATCTCAGTCTCCAAACTCTTTGCAAGGGTTTGTTTCATGTTTGATGTACAAGCACTTCAGCTGGTGCCCACGGTTGGCCTCATAAACAGAGCTGAAGTGTTTGCTGGAGCCTCCTGGAGTGAAGAGCCAGGTTTGGCCACAGCTCTGAGTGCAGGAGTGGTGGGAATATGCCAGGGTGGGGGTTTGGGGTGATGCAAAACAAGTTGAGGTTGTTTCTCTTAGTGGGCTCCACTGAGAAACTTTGTTATATAAAGAGTGCCTCTTTGGGGTGCTGGCACCAGCCAGCTGGGGATTGCTCCAAGCTTGGAGTTCCATTATTCCATCTTCTGAGCTGGAAATGCCCACTGATCACTGAGCTCTTGGCTGAACTCAGCACTCAGCTGCTCATCACCTGTTTAATTATACCTGTGGTTCCGCCCCTTTTGATGAGCTTCACAGCACTGCTGTTTCAAAATAAATAAACTAAAAGTGAACCTCTTTATTTGGGTCCTATAAACCTTTAATACAGCAGGTGGCCCAACCCATCAGCTGGTCTGATAGGGCCAAGCAAATCTGCAGGATTTGAGTGTTTTCCCTCTCCAGCAGCATTGCTTGTTCCCGCTGGTTGAGCTTTCCCTGAGTTTGTGTGTGTTTTTTGCTGAATTCCTAGATGTATTTCTGAGAATTGTGTCCCAGTGAGGTACCTAAAGGGGATATCTGGAGGAAATGGCCCTCCTGCTCCACTATATTCCATCTCCAGCAGCAGCTGGGAGGGGGGTGCCTGAGCTTGCACCTTTATTTTCACCCTCCTAGAAAGGTTTCCCCTGGGTGTGTTGGCTGCCATGGCAGACCATGCTCCTGTTTTTGGGTGTTTTTCAGTGCACTACCAGAAGATCATCCACCGGGACATCAAGCCTTCCAACTTGCTCTTGGGAGATGATGGCCACGTCAAAATCGCTGATTTTGGTGTCAGCAATCAGTTTGAAGGGAATGATGCCCAGCTCTCCAGCACGGCAGGGACACCAGCCTTCATGGCACCAGAGGCCATCTCACAGACTGGCAAAAGTTTCAGTGGCAAGGTGGGTGTTTGCTCACAGCTGGCATCTCCTGGGACCCCCAGGCATGGCACAAAGGGCAGTGCCACACCTGCATCCTGACTGTGGTACAAATTAGGGCTGTCATTTAGTAAAAACTGAATCTAATTCTGTCCAGTCCAGGCAAAACTCACATTGGTTGGTCTGTGCAGTGGGCAGACACTTTGCTGTGGACCCCTGCCTAGGCAGAAGCCATGCTTGAGCCCTCTCCCTGCCCAAAGGGAAAGGAGGAAGCCTTTGATTCCCTTCCAAAATAATCAAGGGGACTGCTGAGCACCAAAGTCATATCTTGATTCCCTGAAAGTGAGAGGCACTGCTGAGGGTGGGGGTGCAGACATAGGCATAGGGTCTAATGGGGAGCTTTTTGTCTCGAAAACTTTTGGGGTTCAGCCCTGAATGGTGTAATTTCCTGTAAGAATGGGCTGCTTGCTGGGTCACAGTGGGGCAAGGGAGCAATGCCTGGCCCAGCACAGCCCTCATTCCTCCCGTGTGCAACAGCTGCCCTTCAAAGTGACATAGAAAATGTTAGAGCCATGCAAAGTGTTTTCTGAATTGGTGGGAAAATCCAGCTCACTCGGATCATCTGTGTTGCCTCTCCTTTACTGCCTGTTTGTACTCTCTTCCAGGCACTGGATGTGTGGGCCATGGGAATCACCCTGTACTGCTTTGTTTATGGGAAGGTAAGCTGCCTCCCAGCTGCTGGAGCCCTGCACCACACTGTCTGCCTGGCTTTTGACTCCTTCCTTTCCAAATAAAGGCAAATACTAGAGACAAAGAGCTACCTTCTGCAAGCTCACAAATCCCCCTGCAGATCAGACAGGGCTGTGATCTGTGGAAAGGATCATTTCCAGCGTTGGTCCCTGGATGCAGAGCCATTGTTTGTGCTACAAACCCAGAGCAGCATCAGCACCACCAGTAGCAGTTTGTGGGGGCTTTATCCACATTGCCTGCATTTAGAAATGAGCCAGAGCGTGGATAGAGGGGTAGGATTGATCCCAAACTGCTGCAGCACTTTAGGAACCAGATTACAGAGAGGTCTGTCTGCCAAAGCTGAGTTAGGACTGATGGGGGGTCCATTTTGGCAGAGGCAGCTCTTCAGTGCTGCCTTCTGCACATTCCATGTCCTGCCATGGCTTTTCCCTCACCTGTGGCCAGAACCCCCATGTCCCAGCCGTGCTTTTCCAGGATGAGCAGCACAGCAGGTGGGTGGGCAGG
This sequence comes from Daphoenositta chrysoptera, assembly GCA_013397915.1. NCBI lineage: Eukaryota > Metazoa > Chordata > Aves > Passeriformes > Daphoenositta > Daphoenositta chrysoptera. The sequence goes on from VZRO01001005.1 coordinate 638,855, forward strand.
AATGTTACCTGAGCCTCTGTCCAAGCACTGACCACTGCAGATGCCACCACAGAGGCACCAGGCATCCAGCTCTGGGGTAAGAAGTGGCCAGGGAAGGTTGCAGAGGCTGGATGAAGGAGGGTATTCCAGTACAGTTATGTATTCCCTAGGTGCCTCTGCTGTTGTTCTGAATTTATTTTTTAAGAAGAAATGGATCGATTTATTGTGTGTGGGGAGATTTTATTTATTTCCATCTCTCTGTAAAATCCCGGGAGTGCAGAGGTTGTACTTGTGTTACATGAATGACAAATGCCTAAATGATGCCAGGATTTTGGACAGCTGGAAAATCTCTTGTTTGTTTTACAGTGCCCTTTTATAGATGAATATATTCTGGGTCTTCATAACAGGATCAAGACCAAGCCCGTGGAGTTCCCAGAAGAGTGAGTAAACTTTACTCTGCTACTGTAAAATAAAGTTCAGTTTTCAGCATTATTCTCTGTGTGGCACAAATGCCAGTGGGTCACCACGGGGGGATGGACACGAGTGGGTGAGGTGCTCTGTGTTCTCCTGGGTCCTTCACACGGGTTTTGTGCTGGTGATGTTGTTGAGGTGCTACAAGTGCCTCTGCTCTTCCTCTGTCTTTGCTGTGCAGACAGGGACTAAAGGAAATGGCTCTTGAAATTTTTGGAAGGGAAGGGATTCCAGGATCTAGAAAGTTCTGCCCCAGCTACTTGACCCTGGAGATGCTGGATGCATGGTTTGGTTGGGGTTTTGTTTCTCCCCATGCAGCAGCCACCAGAATGATTCAATGTATTTATTTTCAAAAGCAATATGGTGATGAACCTCGGTGTTGGTGTAAGTAAACACATCCCTCTCCTGTGGACTTCCCTTGGAGCCACGGGAGCTGTCTGAGGGAAGGATGCTTGTCCCAAGATGTGCAACGACAGCTCAGCAAATCCCACTCCTCCAGCACACCCCAGGAAAACATGGGTTTGTCTTTTGCACTGGCAGAGAGGAGCCAGTTGTGAAAAAACCAGGAATTACTTTACCTGTGCTGCTGAGAGGCTGCTCCCACCCTGCTTTGGTCAGTGAAGGAACCCCCCGTGGGGCGCAGTGGCAGTGCTGGGATGGCCAGGGGGGATGTCAGGGTCACAGCATGTGCTCAGCAGTGCAGGGGACAAGCCAAGGCCACTCACGTGGCATTTGAGCAGTGGAAGTTCAGTATTGAGGTGATGAGTGTTTGTGGTGTTGTCAGAGTCTGGCAGGAGGGGATGACACTCCCCATCATGCTGGCCTGATGGTCACCATTCCTGTAGCTTCCTCAGCATTCCCTCCAGCTTCAGGCCTTTGCTGACTTTCTGTTGGTGAAGAATTTGTTTCCCTGGTTCCTGTCAGATGAAGTATCCAGAGCTGGACTCTTTGTTTTCCTTCCCAAATCCACACAGTAGTCAGGCAAAGAATTCTTGACCTGATTGCTCATTCTAATAAAAATTTATAGATAAAATGATTTGATTTAAAGCAAGCAAAGAAGTGAAAACGGATGAAAGGCACGTGTGGTATTAGACAGGAAGGGAGGGATGTTGTCAGGCAGTGGTATGTGCATGTATCCAACATTTATGGCAGGGCAAGACTCTTTTGTGAGCTGCTCACTGAATTTTCACCATACAGTGAAGGGCTGGGCCTCTGCCTTGGCAGTCCCAGCCTTCCTTCTGATTCCACAGAAAGCAAAGGATACTCAGGGTGCCCTCTTAGACACCTGCCTCAGCTGGGCTGACTGAGCCCTGGCTCCAGGGGCTGTATTAATTACCCCTGCACTGACGAGGAGGCACAGCCACTGCAGACAGCTCTGCTCAGGTGGAGCCCACCCAGGACTCTGGAGCTCCAAGGACCTGGGGGTCAGGGCACTTGTCAGATGGCACACACAGACCCCAGTGTGGGTATGGAGCAGTTCTGGCAGGGCCAGATGACCAGACCTGAGGCTTTAGCAGCACAAAGGCTGGTCATGCTCCACTGCTGTGTCCCCACCTGCAGTTGGAACAGGACTTTGTCTTGACAGCACTGCAGCCAAAAAAATTGGTGATCCTTTATGTTCTCCTGGCAGTTTTCTCCCTTGCTCAGGGCTGGCAAAACTCCCACCACTCCCTCAGCCACCACGTATTTGGGTTAGCAGTCAGCTTACAAGTGACTGTTCCCATCTGCCTCTGCAGTAAGTTATTAACATTTAATGGGCTAACTGGGTTGTGCTGAGATCCTTTCCTTCATTCAGGCATTTCCTTCAGCGATAATTGGGCTGCATGATTTATGTGGATTCCTCAGTGACCTGTTCTCCCAGTCTAAAAAAAGCTGCACCCCTGATTAGGTTGTTGCAGGAGCTCAGGGTTACTGGGTGTTGACAGCTGTCCAAACCACATCTATTTGTTAGAGGCAGCAACAGAGACACGGAATTCACTGGAGTGGATCCACACTGACCTCCCACAGAATTAGCACCTCTCTATAGTGAGCAGTATTTTGCTTTCAATTTATTTCACCATGGCTACAAAGGACACATTCCTGTTTGCAGACAGCCCATGGAAACTCATTGCCTGTTTCCTGACAACCTTTAGGACAAATGGATCTGACTGTACCGGCGTCACCATCCTGTCCCTTCCCTTAGAGACACCAGGATAAATATTTATGGCACTGGAGTTCTCATTCATGTCACTGAGTCCTTGGCATGACACGAGGTAAATGGGCTTAGCTCACACCCTGAGGATCCTGGCATGACTAAAAAGCAAGCTGAAGTTTCTGTTCAGACATGGGTCAGTAGAGTCAGAAGCTCTGCCTAGTGCCTCCTGGTGAAGCCCAGACAATGTTCCCTGACCTGTGGGCACCCTGTAAAGTGATCTGTGGTGCTGGCAACCCTCCCGAAGGGATGCTGAGCTCTGTGCTTGGCATTTTCCTGAGAGCTCCTACAGGACTACGGCTGTGAGAAATCCCAGGCAGCACAGGCTTTCCAAATGAAAAATGCCATCAGGCACAGTGTGCACACTGTGCTGCAGACTGGAGAGAAGGGAGGCCAGAGACAGAGTGATGTGATCTGTTACCTGGCCATTTGGTGATCCTGTTTATGGGCATTTTCCCTATGACTTTAATCCTGTGTTGCATAGAAATCAATCCCAGAAATGTTGAGTGATTTTATATTCTATTTATTGTACTTTAAGTAAAGCTATTGACACTTTGGCACAGAACTGATTTTAAGTATTTTTAAAATGCCATCTCACCTGCATCAGTGTGGTGTCTGGAAGGAATCTGTTTGTTCTGACCTGCTAAATGCACTGTCACTGCCCATGGCTGCTCCTCTGGAGCTCATCTCAAGAGCAGCACCATTCTTCCCGTTCCCACTGAAATTGTCACCCGAGTCTCTGAGGACTCATCCTGTTGTTCCCCTTGTCTGGGCTGTATTGCCTGTGTACAGCAGATCCGTGGTGCAACTCTGAGAGTTTAGACTTCAAGCTGAACCCCCTTCCTGCCTCTGAACGAGCAGCATTTCCTTGTGGTTGTTTGTAAAGGTCTCATAGCCAAAGTCCAAATAAAATATTCATGAATTATTAAACAGCAGTTCTGTTTTCATCAGACTGAAATATCCCTTGCTGTGATGTGGTTTTCGTTTTGGTTTGAGATTGTTTATTCCCTTCTCTGCTTGAGGAGGGGGGTGCAGAGGAGGTGGGCACAGCACCTGGTGCTGACCACTGTTTTCAGTCTCAAATCCAGCCTTCCTGGGGAGTGACATTTTATGCTGCTAAGTTCCACCTCCATGAAGAAACCCACTTCTTCAAGAGTCATTTGTCATACAGACTTTCAACTGCCTAATACAATTCAGTCACATGCTGGCGTTTTACTGCAGTAGCACTTTGATCATCCAGATCTAGTGTGTTTTAAAGGCATCTCCTGCATCATTAACCACAGGAGTCATTGCAGCCTTTGGGCTGCAGGACCAAGGGCTCCATGTCCATAGAGTGGCTTCTGGGTTTAGGCACTCTCACATTTAGATCTTGGAAATAGTGGTAAAAATTTAGATGTATTTCTCTTATTTGCATTTGTTCATTCCCTCCTTTTGTTACGTCAAGGCTGAGCTTTGCAGGTAGGGAATACTGAGTTACAGGCTGCCTGCAATCAGTATTCTGGATGAAATTTAAATAACACAACCTGGAAGCTTAGCTGGGAACTTGAATGTCAGATGGGGGTGTTTCATTCAGCATACAGTTGCTCATGATGCAGGTTCAGCAAATCAAGCTGTGCCCCTCTTGGTTTGGAGTTCAACTCCAGTTCTGCTCTCAGGAACACTGTGTTGTTCCAGAATCTCCCCTCAGAAATTCCCCTTTGGTGTGCTGTCTTTAAAAATGTCCTTGGACCCATTCACCTGATCCCTCATCCTGCATTTTGAGTGTGTGCTGTTGTGTTAGTGGGCAGAACAAGGTGGGATACCCAAGCCCTGTAGTTTGTGGTACCTTCCTTTTTCAAGCCAGGTTTGCAGAGAAAATACCTCCTGTGCAGAGCAGATTCTGCACCAAGTAACTGCAGTAAGAACTGTGCATTGCTGCACTGACAATTCCCTTGTTAACTGTGTGCTGCTGTTCTCTTCACTCAGAGCTCAGATAAGTGACGAGCTCAAGGAGCTGATACTGCGCATGCTCGATAAAAATCCAGAAACAAGGATAACAGTCCCTGAAATAAAGGTAACTTGGACCTTGATATTAGAGTTTTTAGTCTCAGCTGATTTTGTGTTCTGTGGTACCTTCTAATGTGGCAGAGCTGTTCCCAGTGTTTGTTTTGGGAGCTCTCTCTGGCACCCTCCCTTGGAAAGGGAGAGCGCTCATTTTGTAGCCACAGCTCCATCGCTGCTTCTTGCTTGGGGAATATTGACAAAAGCTTTCTTGTTTACTTATTTAAATGAAAATTACTCAAAAGCTGGCTGATCTCAGTGAATCCCTGGGAGAGTCAGCATTGTCAGGGGAGCTGCTAGCTGCAGAGCCTGTGCTGGCAGTGTTGGGTGTGTGTTCCAGGGGCTGGATGTGTGTTCCTGCTCTGGTCCTTGTGTGGTCAGTGGCCTCAAGACAGTACATTTGTTTCTATCACCATTATTTGGGAGATGTTTAATAATAGAAAGAATGAACAGGCCTGGCAGAACACAGTGCTTCACAGGCTGTGGTTTCATTCTGGGTTTTCATGGGCCTGCTGTCCTCCCGTCACCCCTCACCAAGGCTTTAGACCTGCTGGAGGATCTCAGAATTTCCAGAGAGATCCATCAGTATGCTCTGCTTTGCTTTGTCCCAGGCCAGCTCAGTATTACCACCAAAGCTGACAGTAGAAAGGTTGAGCTTCAGGAAAAAATTGTGACATCCCTTTCCTCCATGCCCAGGAGGCCAAAGCCAGGTTTGGAGCTGTATTTATGGGATTTCACTTGATGGCTCTTGCAGGCACGCTGTAAGACCCTGTGGGTAGAAGAGCAGAGCTGAGTGCTGGCCCTTGTCCCTGGCTGTGCACAGAAGGTTGGTGTGCTTGGGGACTTGCCTTGGATGCTGGATGTGTCTCCAGTGCCAGGCTGGGCTCTGTGCTCTGCCCGTGCCCTCGGACAGGGCTTTCTTCCTGTTCACAGCCTAGAAACCATCCTGTGAGAGGCAGCAGGAAAAGGGGAACTTATCTCTGCTGCATGTGAGAGCAAAAGATGAAACTGCTCCGGATAACTCAGGTCTTCAAAGTGTTTCAAACTTGATTCAGAGGGTGCCATGGTGCTGGTTGGTGACAGCACCGAGCCAGACCGCAGCCGTTTCCAAGGAAGCTGGTTAAAAAACATCCCTGGCAGTGGGAAACGGAGCAGTCCTGCCAGCTGGCCCTGCAGCGAGCCCTGTGCCCCCGGGCAGAGGTTGTGGCCCAGCCCAGAGCTGTGTGTGTCCCGTGCAGGTGCACCCGTGGCTGAGCAGGGGCGGCGCGGAGCCGCTGCCGCTGGAGGAGGAGCACTGCTCCGTGGTGGAGGTCACCGAGGAGGAGGTCAAGAACTCCGTGAAGACCATCCCCAGCCTGCCGGCCGTGGTACGTGTGAAACACACCCCATCCTCTGAGCAGGGGGCTGTGCTGAAGCCTTCAGCTGGTGGAGGGGCTTTGGAGAGGGCACGTGTATGCTCCTGGCATGAAATCTTGGCCTTTTGACCCAGTGTGAGCTTCTTGTGTCTGAGTTCTGCAGCAGCCTGACTCTCCCAAGCAGCTGCTCTGTGGGTTCCTTTGCTTCGTGCTCCTTGCTGTAGTGCTGTAAAATGCCAGCTGAATTATTAAAGAAGCTGCTGTTGCTCCTGTGAACTGGCTTCCAGGAGTCAGTCCTGCTGTTCTCACTGCTCTGTTCTCCTCCTCAAAGATCCTGGTGAAGGCCATGCTAAGGAAACGCTCCTTTGGGAATCCCTTCGAGGTCCAGGCGAGGCGGGAGGAGAGATCCATGTCTGCTCCAGGGAACCTGCTGATGTAGGTACCTACAGCCACGCTCTGTGGTGGGGAGGGAGGGTGGGGGAAGCAGTTTGCAAATCTCTGCTGTAGCATTTAAAGACAAAACTCCCTTCTGCATCAAACACTGGAGATAAAATCTACCTCAGGTCTTCTCGGATTGAAATACAGTGTATTACTGCAGCCTAAAAACTCTTTTATAGGTACAGTTCTCCCTATAAGATGGGTTTGGCCTAAACTCGTGTGAGGTGCTAAACTTGAATCTGTTTTTTCACCTGTTAGTTTATAATATGTTGTGATCAAAGATCCATTAGAGATTGGTGAACTAAAATAAGTTTAATTAGGGTCTAGTATAGATACATATTGGAGGGTTTAATACTTCTCTCCTTTCTATGGACAACAGAAATGGTACCAGATGAGCAGTTTATGTGGGGTTTTTAACTCAAAATGAGATGATTGGATTTGACCTGAGGTCTGGAGCCCAAGTCTGGGCAGAGACACCATGGTCAGACAAAAGAGAACACTTTGAAATTCCTTTTTCACTTGAGAACACATACAGTATTTTTTCACACAGTTTTTTGCCAGTTAATGAAATAGTGGAACACATTGTAAGGGGATATTTTGGAGGTTGGGTATAAATTACTATATTGGGATTAAAAAGGGAATAGAGATCTTGATGACTAATGGATTCATCCACAGTTTTTAACCATGTTCGTGTGTACAGGGATGGGGAGAGAATTTTTCTGTCCTTTACTTGGTTCTTACTCTTTCTCCCTTATTTTTGTTACTGATTCCTTTCAGAGCCAGGATTCTGGGCCATCACTCCAATAAATAACAGCTGGACCAGTAGCCTCATCTGGGACAATTATTTTCATATAAATAAAGTTCTCACCCCACAGATTCTGTAAGGCTGTGGCTTACAACAAAGCTGTGTTGTCCCAAAATGATTCTTTGCCACCCAAAATCCCAGTACCATTCCTAGCAGTCTCCCACGAGGGTGTGCTGAGTCTCACTGCACCATTGGCAACGCAGTTAGAGGAGTCTGTCTCTCACAGGTGTGTGGGGATTTAAGGGCTCAGCTCACTTAAGAATGATAATATTTTAGGTCCCCAGCTGTGTATTTGAGGCTTTAGTGAAGACTTTGCCTTGGAGTCCATGGCCAGACACCAGTTTGACATTTAAACACCCTGTACATGAGTGCTGCTGTGGGACACATCTGGAGCTTGGCAGCCACAGATCCTTTGCCAGCTCAGCACAAGGGATTTGCCCTGATTTGTTTCTCTTGGCTCAATGCCTTCCAAACTAGTTATTGCTAATTGGACACATGTCCCTACCTGTATCTTCACTATCATTCCTGGTCACTGCATTGCATTGCTCTGAGATGGGGAAACATTTACTAAATTTGAAGAAAAATGTATTTTATTCTTCGAACTGTCCTAGACAGGTAAATGGGAGCAAGGCAGGATTTCTTTTCAAGCCCTGCCTGAGTTGATATTTCAAGGTGGTCACCCTGAGCCTGTTTCCAAAAGGGACCTGTTCCCTTCCACCTTCATTTGAGATGCTTGAAAACTCACCCAGGTAGTGGGAAAACTCCTTGACCCTTGATGCTGGTTCCTGCCTGGAGCTGGGTGCTTTAGTATCTGCTCAGAAAAAACAAAGTTCATTTGATCTCAGGTAGCTGTGAAGCTTCTGATCAGCCACATTATCAATGTCTTGTCCTTTATAAAATATTCTTATGCCTTCAAGATGAGCTGTAAGCCTCCACTTTTGTCTCCTTTTTAAAGCTGCTAGTCAGATTCTTCTCAGCTGATTCAAACCCAGCATCTTTCCCTGTCTCAGCTCACTCTGGCCCTGTGTTTTATTCAGGCTCCTTGTACAGCCCAAAAGGTTTATTTTTTAAAGCAGTGTGTAATTTCCACTGTTGTGCTGCTGTTTCCAAGTGCCCTTAGTTTACAAAACTGTGCCAGGCCAGGGATGGAGCTGCAGCCGTGCTGGGCTGGCTTCTGCCCAGCTGTGTGAGCACTTAGAAACATCCAAAATCAATGTGAATGTGCCAGTTCTCCCCTGCACTAATCCCTGTGCTTAATTTCTCAGTCTCATGCCATCAGTGCCAATTTTTGGCAGTAACAATTGACTTTATCCTAAATTATTTCATGCACAACTGGAGCTTTGAGAACCCATCTCGAAACTGTTGTTTAAAAGAAAGATACTTGCCAAGTCTCTCCAACAAATGGTGTTGTATATTAAACACTACAGCAGGGATGCTCCTTTTAAGGCATATGGATTATTATTTCAGACTTTGGAAAAGGCTTTACTGACTGAATCTAATGAAAATAACTTCAAATTTAAATAGATGTGTTGGATCCAATGCCATTAATTTCAAGTCAACCGAGGCTAAATGGGAAATGTTCATTGTTCAGTGAGTTATCTCTTGATGACAGTGTTATTTCCACAGGGGCAAACAGAGTAGACACCAAGCTCATCCACTTCTAAATTCATAGTGGGTTGTTCCCTAGAAAAACCACCCTTAATACACATATAAAGTTTAACATCAGTGCCAATGTTATGAATAGAGCTGTGTTAGTTAAAATAAGTTTCAAGTGAGTGTGGATTTCTGTGAATTTTTAGGATCTTGCAGGAGCAGATAATACTGCTGTAGTAAGGCTCTGCAGAGTTTCTGCATGTCCATCACCCTTGTAGCTGGACAGGGGACCCCAAAAGTGGGACATGCCAGAAAAGCAGTGCCTGCAGCCATCACTGTGCTCTGGACATGTGGCTGCCCATGAGGAGCTGAGCGAAAAATGAGCCACACATTCATTCCCAAGCTCTCCTCCTCAGAGCTCCTCTTCCCCTGTGGCAGTGTCTTTAGAGGGACATAAATCAGCTTTTGTAATATTGCATCTCCCTTCTAGTTGTAGGTAGGAAATCACTTGTTGTGTTTCTGTGGAAGAAAAAAAGGAAAGCAATTAGAATACTCCAGTTTCACATTCAATTTATTTAATTAGGCTGCATGTGAAATTGCCAGAGCCCCTCTCACTGCTGCTTCAAGCATCTTACATCTGTGCCATTTCTGAGGATATACTCTGTGGGAAATCCTCTGGCAGCTGAGCTGAGCTCTGGTACCAGAGCTTTCTGGTATTTGATGCCTAATTGATGACTCTTAAAATGGAGCTGTCCTTCAGGCTCACTCTTTGGGATTTGGAGAGGAGGAACTAAATCATGTGGCTGAATCTTTTTTTAATTTCTCCCTGCATTACCTACACAGTGCTGGGCTCTGTTCCTGGAAATACTCTCTGCAGATGTCTGTGGTAGCAGGAGGCTTTCCTGTTGTGGCCTTGCTGCCTTTAGAGGACACCATTAAGACACCACTGATATGAAACAGTTCTTAAGCTAATACTGGGAGGAGAGAAAGCTTTTTTAGCACTCTTTAGACCTGGAAGAAGCGAATCCTCTCCTGGCTGTTATTTATGGCTCTGTTTATCAGCACTGAGCAGTTTAAAAGGCAGATGTTCAGCACAGACACACTCAGCAGGTGGAGGGGAACTGAAATGAAGACGCCCCATTGAGCAGTCCTTGTTTTGCACACCTAGAATGGTGTGAGTGCTGCCAGCTGTCACCTCACCCTGGCAGCTGGGCAGTGGCCAGGTGTCACTGGGTCCTGCCTTTCATGCAGGATCTCCCAGGAGAGGCAGTGATTCGTGGAGTCCTACAGATCCTGCAGACCATGGCCAGGTTCAAGCCCATCATTAATGGTGGCTGCAGAAGCAACTGATCTTCTCTGATTTTCCAGCTCCAGAGTACTTTTTAAGCCCAGTTCAGCATTCACAGCTAAGTTCTGGGTTTCTGGTAGCAGTGTTTGCTGCATTTCTTCTGCCTGCTTCACATTTCTCCTAATTGAGTCAGCACTGGCTTCACCACATTTTATTGCTCTCATTTATTGCAACTACTACCTATCAAATTAATTGCTGTGTTTTGACAGACCAAATTTACTTTCCCATTGTGGCTGCTATTACTATTGATGAAATGTGGTTGTCAGCTCCTCTGTGGGGGATCAGTTGGTATTTAAAAAGCCTACCCTGTTTCCAGCCTTCCCAAAAAGAGACCAGAAGAGCTGTTACTGCCCTTAGGACCGTATTATCCACATAGGTTAGGCACGAGGAAGCCAGGGGGAAAAAGGAGGTTAAAAAAGTGGCTGGCCCAGGTCTCCAAGCAGAAACAGCTTCTCCCAGAGGGAGAACTGCATGTTTTGTGGGAACAGCCATGCCCCACATGCAGGTAGGTATCCTCACAGGACCAAGAAGTTTCCTCTGGAAGGACCCACCATCAGCAGGTCCCTCCAGTGAGGGGCCCAGTGCTCCTGTGGCTCTGCCCCATTGCAGAGGTGAGGACAGGACACAAAAGCCCAGAGGTGCCAAATGACACGGCCCAGGGAAGCACAGCAGGACATCAGCAGTGTGCTGGAAGCCACCTGGAGCTTTCAGCAGTGGTAGGGGCTGGAGTGGGTTTGTACCAGTGCTACCAGTGCCTGTCCTCATCTGTCCTTCGGGTAAATGTGGCTGATGGTCCATCCTCATTCCACTCTGCTCTCTAGGCTGGTTAGGCACAGAAATACAAGCTCCTTCACCTGCTGCCATTGTCTTCATGATCACTTTCTTCCTTTGTCTTCTTGTTTTGCTCTCAGGGACAGGTTCCTCTTAAACACCTCTGTATGTTTGCATCCATCTTTAAGGTAATTCCACGTCTGTGTTTCCCCTGGGTGCTGTAGAAACCTGTGTCCCCTCCTCAGCCTGTGTGATTTGTGTGGTAGTGAGAGCATTTGGCTCCATCCTTCCTTCCTGTAGGAGCAGTTTCACTGCAGTCATTCTGTGTGTGTGATGACTAATGTTTATGTATGCTTTTCATTATTATTTCTGTTTGTGATTCTTTGGTGTTTCAGCTGCTTTTAGGGAGGGAGAGGTGAATAAAGCCAGTTGGGTTTTAGCAGGAACTGGTGCTCAGCCTCATGTTTGCAGAGGGAATAGCTACAGAATTTGGGAAAGGTCGAGCTTTGTAATTTGAGTTTAATATTTAGTGGTTATGCAAAATAAAGGGCTGGAGCTATCTCTGCTCCAGATGCTCCACCACTCCCTTGTGCTTCTGCCCCCGGTGCAGCACTGGGAGGGCTCTGGGCAGACCAGAACTGGTTGCTCCATGTGACCACCCCACCCCACCTCAGCCAGGACTTCATCAAAATGTGATCACTTGTTCAATCCCTTGCACAGACCCTTCTGGGAAGTGTTGGTCCAGTTAATTCTGTTAAATAACAAAATAACATTAATGCAAACCATGATGAGCTGTGTACAGACACCTCAGTGGGAATTCCTAGGATCCAGTGGTTAGGCAGGACACAGCCTCCAGCCAGGCTGGGAGGATCTGGGCTGAGAGACTGGGAAACAGCCACACATCTCTAAATACCTTTGGGAGCAGCTCCAGCACTCTGGAGACTCTGCCTGGCCTGGTTTATTGCTCTGAGACAAATGGATGAGCCAGAGCCAGGATGTCGGCCGCTCTGAGTGAGGAAGGACTTGCAGAGATTCTCCCAAAATATCCAGGAGAAGGCAGGCAGAGGCGGGTGGGGACTGACGTGGTGCCGGCGGGGACAGCTGGTGCCACCCCCTCCTGCTACTGCATTTTCCACAGGGAGCAAGGGACTTGAGCAGCCTGGATGAGGGCAGATTGTTGCACTGAATGGGGACTCAGTGGAGGAATGAAGCACTTGCCAGGGGTGTGTGTGTGCTGTGCGGCCCAGCCCAGGCCATCCCTGGGCCCTGCTCCTGTGTTTGGGAGGACAGAGTGGGGAGGCTCCTTCCTTTGCTCCACAAAACACGTGGGAATGCCCAGTGGCTGTGACCCCCCCCAGCTGCTGTGGGTGACAGCCATGGCCTCTCCTGGGTGATTGCACAGATCAGGCTTTGCTCCCTGGCTTAAAAAATGTAGGAGAAATAGAGTCTTATTTCTTACCAAGAGTTATTTACTGGAGGTTCCCATCCAGCCTCAGGCCTCACAGCACGAGCCAGGCTCCTGTGCAGATGTGGAGCTCTGGTACTGGATCTCTGCTGCTTCACGGGCAGCTGCAGCTTTTTTGGGTGGTGTTTGCACCGTGAGGGTCCTCTCACCCTGACGTGGGGTGTTGGGAGAGGCAGAGGCTGCTCAGAGTGGTGGGACAGCACTGGAGATCCCTGACAGGAGCAGGATCAGCAGGATATACCAGGCAGGGAGCTGGGCTGTGCCAGGCTGCCACAGAACAGAGCCTCTGCTGCTGAACGAGGTGATCAATCATGTGAAGAGAGGGATGACAGGCACTGAAGACAGGGCTGTTCCTCAGCCTCCCCTGCAGGGAAATGGTCCATAGGCTCAAGGTCAGGTTTATTGCAGGGCTTTGCTGAAGTGGAGGGAGAAGGGAACATGATTTTTGATCATTTCTGGTTTCTTCAAAAATCGGGTTAGACCTGTGTGTACTTTGTGTTGTTCCCAGCCAGGAAATGCCCCCAGACACCCCCCAAACACTGTGTGCTCCAGGCACAAGCAGCTGCACTGACACTCCTCTGCCCAGCTGGCTTGTCCATGCAGGCTCCACAGAATGCCCTGGCACAGGGGGCCCAGAGCAGCTGTGGCTGCCCCATCCCTGGCAGTGTCCAAGGCCAGGTTGGATGGGGCTTGGAGCACCCTGGGATAGTGGAAGGTGTCCCTGCCCATGGCAGGGGGTGGAACAAGATGGTCTTCAAGGTTTCTTTCCAACCCAAACCATTCCATGATTCTGTGATACAGCCAGACTGGTGTGAGCGAGGCCGGACACCTGGGAGGCACAACTGCTTGGAGATGATCACCTCCTTTGTGTTGTGGATATCTTTCTGATGGAGAAATGGGTGGTTTAGGTGAATTCATCTGCCTGCCATCGGTTTGTGCTGTGGGTGGCACCTGGAGGTGTCCCCTTTTCTCCATCCAGTCACAGTGACAGTCACATGCTGTCTGGGGGTGGCTGGGTGGAGGTGTTGCTCCTCAAGGATGCCCTGGAGTGCAGTACAGCTCAAGCCTTCTACATGAGAAAACATCAGAAGTTAGGAGCAGGTGTAAAAGGCTGAAGTTCTCATGGTATATGTGCTATGCAAGTAAGTTACCTTGGCTGAGGTTCTAGGGCTGCTGCTCAGGTTTTGGGAACTGCTGTTTTGGGGACCAGGCAAACTCACAGAAACTGAAATCACACAGTTTTTGTGTAGGACAAACTGGGTTCTGGTAGAAACATTTAGTTTTCCTGCCATTTACAGCAGGGCTTTGGAGAAGCAGTTGTGGGATCAATGCATTGCTCTGATCTTTACAAAAAAATCAGATTAAAAGAGAGCAAGCCAGAACTCTCTGAACGCAAACCAGATAATTTGGAAACCACGCTGCTGTTCTGCAAGACATTCCCCTAGAAGCAGATACCTCCTCGTGGAGAAGGGCCTTCAGGGCAGTGGAGAGCTCAGATTTTGGGTGCAGAGGCCAAGCAGGTGTCCAGGCACAAGCTGCACATCACTGCAGGGCACCGTGCTGGGATACTGCCGAGGTGTCCATCGCTATTCCCTGTTGATATCGCTGCCCTGGGTTGGAAGAAACACCCCCTGCCTCGCTCTGTGCCTACAACCCCTTTCTTTCCTTGCCTCCCCTGCAGAACACAAGGGAGCAGAGAAGCCGCCAGGGACCCGGAGCTGCCGGACGTGTGCGAGGACGAGGCCGCGTCCTGAGGCCGCCCCGGGCCGCCCGTCGTGCCCATCGTGGTGTCGTGTAGCGCATCGCCCTCATCACCCAGCCCGGGGCCAGGAAGAACCCAGCGGAGGGAGCCGAGAGCCGGGCAGGAGGAGCAGGAGGAGCAGGAGGAGGAGGAGGAGGAGGAGGAGGACGAGGAGGGGGGCAGCGCCGGGGACAGAGCGAGCCCCGGGGCGGCGGCCGAGGCTCCACGCGTGGCTCCTCCGTGTGTGCCTTGCTCTCCACTCGTGCTTCACCTCGGGGCTCTTGGCTGAGGAATGGGGGCTCCTTTGTCTCAAGGGTCCTTTTCCCCCGGAGACTCGTTCCTTGCGTTTTTGCATTCGCTACTTCAAGCATCAGGAAAAAAAAACAAATCGGCGTCGGAGCCAGGTTTTGTATCAGAGGGCGACTGTTTTGTTAAAGCACTTGTGTCCATCAGGAGTCCTGCTCCTGGTGTGGGGTTGATGGCAGAATGTCTGTGGATATCAGTTTAACGAGGATGAGATCTTGCTGCTGCAGTGAACACTGTCCCTCCCTATGCCTTTCTTTCTCTTCCTTCCCTTTTCCTCTTACCCCTCACTTTTGCAGGGTCTCAGTCCTGCCCCCAGCCATGGCTTTAGTCAGGGCAGTGCTGTAGAGCAGAGGAGCCACAGGAGATTCCCTGGATGTGCAGTGAGCCTTGGCGTGTCTCAGAGCTCTGGAGCATGGGGATATGCTGCTGCTCAGAGCAGCTTAGTGCTCCAGGGGCTCCTGCCAGGGCTGCTCCTCCCAGAGAGCTGGGAATGCACCCACCAGCTGCACCCACTCCTGAACCCATGCAACTTGTTCTCCAGCTGAAAAGAGTGGCAGGTTTGGGGTTTATTTTATTTAATTTCCTTCTCTTCACTCATCTCTTGTGGAACTGATGCTTTTAAACTTTAATTTCCTGAAAATGACCCAAACTGGGAGAGGTTCCTAGGATGGGAAAGTGTTGGTGGAGGGTTTTTAGAAAGCTACAGAGCACAAGTTCACAACTTGATCTTTTGATTTTTTTTTTAAAGGCTTTAATTTTTAATTTTATTTTAAGACTATGATTTTTATGCATGGGCTGATGCTGCTATTTTATCCATAGATTGCTTCTAAACTTGTGGTTAGAAGCTTCATCTCAACAGTTTGACAACAGGTGAGAGATTGCACTTAAAAAGGCAAATACAAAAAAGCAGATACAGCCATTTCTGTGGCTGTTGGCAGACAGTGTGGATAATCAGGAATTTCACTCTTCCATTCAGAGAGTAAAAACCAGTGACATCCATCTGTCAAAATACATGTCATTCTTTTCCCTTGAGCTTTATGGGGTCTGAACATGCCCCTGGGAAGCCAGTGGGATTGGAATCTTATTTTATAGTACTTAAAGAAAGGACATGATTAAATTTGGTTCCTACATAATCATCTTAGTGTCTGTTTTTAGGTTAATTCTGAGGACTTGGGACTTTGTTCCCTCATTTTTTGTGCAGGGGGACACATGCATGAGGGTCGTTGGTAGTGACTGGGATATCCTGGTGTTCCTGTTCTGTTTGCTGCAGTCTAATTTGGTGGTTCCCAACATTTCATTAGCTGGGCTTTGCTGCCAGTGCCTTTTGTCTGTCCCCAGCCTGTCACCTCCCCTCACTCATCCTCAGCCACCTCAGTGGGACGCCCAGCAGTCACCAGCTGGGCTCTTCCTCTCATCTCACCTGTAAATATCAGCAAAATGGGAAATAACGTTGCAGCTTCTGCCTTTAATGAAGGAGGCCTTTAACGCTGGAAGCTGGCAGTGGTGTTGGACCCTGTGAAGGTCCTGCAGGCCTGAGCTCTGCACTGCTGCATCCAGGTGCTAAATCCTGCCTGCTTGTGTCTGCACCAGCTGGGAGCTCAGCATCCTCTGAGGAGCCTGGTCCTGCACCCGGGGCATGCCCTGATCCTTCCCCAGCCTGGGACACGGGACCTTCTGCTTGGATCCTGCTGCCTTGCAATGAAGATTTCAGTACCCAGAGGTAGGGAGTGAAAAGTCTGAGAGCACAGGGGGTTCTGCAAATGGGAAAGGTTGTCCAGGTGGAAGCACTGCCTCTGGAAGGGACAGTCTCTGGATTCAAACTGCTCTGGGGTGCTGGGGTGCCACCAGCTCCTGCTGCACACTGGGGGCCAAGCTGGGCAAACTGTCCTCCAGTTTGTGGAGAACACCACTTTCTCCAACTGGTGTCCCACAGGACAGGGCCAGGGAGTGACCTTGGAACAAGGACACATCTCAGGAACCTGCCCTTCCCCAGGCAGAAAAGGGAGTTCTGGTAATCCTCATCCCTGTGGAACTTCTGAAGTCTAAGCAGTACCTGGGTTGTGCTCAAAGAGCTCTAAGAATGCAAACATGGGGTTAGTTGCTGTGTTTTTAATCTGAGGCAAGAATAATTTGCCAATCCAGGCAGTTTGGGGTTATTTTAGTGGTGCCCAAGGGATGGGAGCTGGTGGGGCAAGGCTGCAGGAAGGCTGTTCTCAGCCTCAGTGAATGCAACCAAACAAATGAGGTTACAAATGAACTCCACATCATCTTCCTTTAGTGGTACCTTAATCATTGTTTCACTTTTGGAGGGGAGTGGATGTTTTTTATGATTATCTCAAAATCTACATTGAAATATTTCCCCTTCCATTTAAAACAAATCCTTCTGGAGCTGTTCCCACAGGTCCAAGAACCAACCCCTCGAACTGTACAGCTGAGCTCTGAGCTCATGTCACACCTTGTTTCTTCAGCAAATCTGCCAACAGTCTTTCCTTTATACCCCAGAAATCACCCCTATCGTGTCACAAACAGCAGCTTGAAAACTTGCATGAAATGAGATGAAAAAGGTGCCCTGGCAGCGGGAGAAATGCTCAGATAGGCAAAAATAGGCTCTACTTCTCACAAGGAAATCCTTGCTTGTTTATGTGCACGTTAGAGCAGCTCAGAGCAACGCTGCTTCTGCTCTGAGGGAAGGAAGAGACTGAAGAGAGGGGATTTATTTGAGAATAAACATCCCTGGCAAGGCAGCGCTTTTAGCTCTTGAGTAAAATCGTTCTCTTTAGCTGGATGGGTAAATATTTGTCTGCTCCTCTCTGTGATGGAGGGCATGGGGTTCAGTGTGGGCTCTGCAGAGCAGAACTGGCCTGGCACACTCGTGCTTTGGTGTGTGCTCTGTGTTTTTCCCCTCCAAATCCTCACCTGTGCTGTTCTGGAGCACTTGGATGCTCTGGCCTGTGTTAGCTGGGCTCAGAGTCCCAAGGAGGGCTCCTCTTTCCCCCAGCACCATTGCATCTGGTCAAGTTTTCCAGACTCTTCCAGCTTGAGGATGATTTCCTTGAAAGAAATTTCTCATCTCTTTGATCTCCAGGAGGTAGATTCTTTGTCTTGCTCAATTAATGGCTCTAGGCCTTTGGTTTTGGGGGGTAGTGCTATGTAAAAATCCTGGTCAAGTCTCTTCTATCCTGCACTGAGGAATGCACAGTCCATGTCTTTAACCCTTTGGGCAGGAATTTGCAGCTGTGAATGTCACACTTGCAAATAGATGAGGTTTTTAACATCGGGGCTGCTGGTGGGAAAGCTGATTTTGTGTAGGGCTGCAGCCAGAGGGAGCCTGGCAGGGACAGTGTGGCTGCTCCACGCAAAACAAACCGTGGCTCGATAAAACAACTTCCATCGTGGGGTTTCATTCCTTATTTATTGCCAGGCTTGCAAGGAGGAGCTGCTGAGAGAAATTTCATGTTCTTTCAGCACAACCCTGTGTCCTGAAGCCGTCGGCAGCGCTGCCATGGGGGAATTTCTCCATTTCTGCTGTGTGGCTGGGAGCTCGTTTGCTCTCCCCAGCTCGGTGCTTTCCCTCCCATCTTGCCCAAAAACCCCAGGAGCTTTGTCCACCAGCCCAGGGGCTTTGTCCCAGCCCCGCAGAGGCCCAGGCTCCCCCAGGGATGGGGATCTCAGTAAATTTCCCAAGGCAGGAGGGCTGTGCTGGGGGATGCCACTGAGAGCCCGAGCACCTCTGGTGTGCAGCAGGGAGACTGGAAAGCAGAGAGGGGAGGGTTTGTGTGGAAATAGCACTTGGTTTAGGTGCCAAACTGCTCTGCTTTAGCAGGGCCCATTTGCAGTGGAGTTTGCTGAGCAAAGCAGTGCAAGGCGTTCCTTTCTGGCCCAGATCCTCCTGCACAAGTCCCTGCTCGGCTCGAGTCCCTCCCAGGCTGAATTAACCTGGATTATGCCATGACCCTGTTGCTCTGAATGCAGCCTCCCGTGGGATGAGGGAAGGAAAGCAGCTCATCAGCCACTGCCTTGCTCCTTCCCTTCCTGAAGAAAAGCCATGTACACTCAGAGCTGCTGCTGGCAGAGCCCAGACCCTCCGTCAGTATCCACAAGCCATCAGTCAAAGCGTTCCCAAAAAACGGTGTAAATTCAAGAAAACGTGGATTGCAACTTTTGAGGGTATAATACAGATCCTCTGTGCCGTAATTTTGCTGCTGTTTCTGATTTCTAGGCCTGTTCTGTTGGTATTTCAGTCTCTCGTTGCACTTGATGTTGAACCTCTGCCCCTGTATGTGCTCTGCTATGATTCCAGCATGATGTAAATGCACTCAGTACCGTGACAGCACGTGGCTGTTGCACTGTAAATATGTACCATGAAGAGAGAGGCTATTTTTTTGCATGCTTTTGTACTGTAGAACTGACGAGAAAATGAAAATAAATTCCACAGAGACGACCCTGGGTGTAAGTGCAGTTCCTAAGGCAGCACTGGCTGCTGGCTCTTGGGTGTTCCCTGCTGCTCCACCCCTCTCTGTGCTGAAGCTCCTTTCAAAGCCCTTCCCGTGCTGGGCTTTTCCTGGATGAAGAAGCTCAGGGGTCTCTCGTGCTCAGGTGACACATCCCCAGCTGCTCCAGCCTCCTGCTGCAATGGGGCTGGTGAAATTGTCTTGCCCTCATTCCATTTGCTCCCAAAGAAAAGTGCAATTTCCTTCGCAGAGGGCCCGGGTTGGAGTTCACTCGGCAGAGTTGTGGGAACCCCAGCAGATCAGATCAGATCAGATCCTGAGAAAGGACTGGCTGAGCCTGCCCTGCTCCAGGCATCTTCCTCCTAGAGGGGCAGCCAGAGGCACCAAGCTCCTCTCATTCTTATATTGCAGAAAAAAAAGTTTTAAAAAGGTGAAGGCATCTGCCTCAGCCCTGACAATGATGTTGCAAGGCTGAGAGAGTTGTGGGTGTTCAGCCTGGAGAAGAGAAGGCTCCAGGGAGTCCTTAGAGCCCCTTCCAGTGCCTAAAGGGGCTTCAACAGAGCTGGAGAGGGACTTGGGATAAGGGCCTGGAGTGACAGGACACTGGGAATGGCTTCCCACTGCCAGAGGACAGGGTTGGGCTGTTGGTCTGGGACTGTGGGACACGATAAAAAGAGTTTTGTCAAATCTCTTAATGGGAAAAGGTAGTGTAGAAATACCCTCGTCCCCTTCCAGGGGGTGGATGGTCACCTCACAAACAGGGACAGAGACAAGGCTGAGGTGTTTCAAGCATTCTTTGCCTTCATCTTCAACACTCCTCCCTCCGTTCCCAGTGGAAAACGTGCACTGTCCCATGGGACACTGCAGAGTCCTGGAGGAGGGCAAGCCCTGCTCAGCAGCGACCAAAGCACCCCTGTGTGATCCACAGCATTCCCATCCTGAATCCAAAGCCAGCACGTGCCAGCTCGTGGGAAGAAAGGAGCCCTACCCCAGTCAAAAGCAGAGCAGGGGGAGCACCACGAGAGCTCCTTGGGAAATGCTGATTTCTTTAGAGCTGAGGCTCTGCAGAGGCTGCTGAGCTGCTAACAGAGACCTCTTGCTGGCCCTCGACAGCCAGCTCGGGAGAGCTCCCCGGGGATGGGGAACTCTGCCTCCCTTTGCCTCTGGAACATCCTCTCAGGCCCAGAGCAGAGAGCATTTCCAGTTGGCATTGCCACAATGTCCTGGGAGCCGTGGGGTGGGCACTGGAGCCGTGGGGTGTGCACTGGAGCCATGGGATGGGCACTGGAGCCATGGGGTGGGCACTGGAGCCACGGGTGGGCACTGGTGGCACCAAGGATCCTCCCTGATGTGCCCCTTGCTCCAGGGGCTGAGCTGCCACTTTCACTTCCAGGCTTTTTCGGGCCATGAGCACCCTCAGGGCTGAGCCCGTTCTGCTGCCCCTGAGGTGGGCAGGGCTGTGGTGGCACAAAGGGGCTGAGGCAGGGCTGTGATGCCACACGGTGTCCTGGCCCACAGCACTGTGACACCATCGCTGCCCCTCCCGGCATATGTAGGGAAAATCATTCCGACGCTTTTCCCATATTTCTACATAAAACCCCAAAGAAATTCTCCCTCATTGCTTCTGTATTACACAATGCTTAGGATCCCATCTCTCTCCTGGGAGGGTGGGCAGGCCCTGGCACAGGGTGCCCAGAGCAGCTGTGGCTGCCCCATCCCTGGCAGTGTCCGAGGCCAGGCTGGACAGGGCTTGGAGCAGCCTGGGACAGTGGGAGGTGTCCCTGCCATGGCAGGGGTGGCACTGGATGGGCTTTAAGGTTTCTCCCAACCCAAACCATTCTGGGATTCTGTGTTCTGCCCAAACACACAGTGTGCCCCAATAGCTGCCAATGCCAAACCCCCCTGGTAATTGATGGATAAATAAACTCCTGGCAACCACCACCACAAAAGGAAGGAAAACAGCTCCATAAGAGGGACCAGCAGAGGAAATGGGGACATCGAGGGTTCCTTACTGCACAAGCACTCCTCCTGGATTGATGCTGCTGCCCACTCCAGATGGATTCATACCTCAGCATTTTGTCAGGGAGTGAATAAATACTGAGGGCAGATAATTGCTGGTTCCCTGGGAATGCAGTGTCCTGGTGGGGTCACGTTGCTGCCACTATGGCACATCCAGCCCTGACGTGGTCAGTGACATGTCCCAGGCCAGTAAATGCCCCTGGAGCTCATGGTCATTTAGCATCTCGCTGGGAACTCAATTTGGGGTTGGTTCCAGCCAGGCTTGAAAGCTGCTCCCCCTAATTTTCTTGTAAGTGGGCTACGTATCAAAATGGATTTCTAGAGCAGTAAATTATAATTTAGTGCTTATTATAATATTCATTAAGAGCTGCTGTCTGCTGTAGTGTTACACCAAACACTAATTATTAGAAATTAAGGTGACAGGAGGGAATAATATTCTGAATTGTGTAAGTGGGAGTAATAAGAGCCCAGGGGGGATAAGCTGACAAAGCAGCAGGAGAATTTCCTTTCTACAGGGAAATCAGAGGTAAGAGAATCCCCAGTAGCACAGCACTGGGAGGTTTGGCTGCCTGGGAAGGGGGTGTGGGCAGGGGACAGAATTAATCAGAGCTACAAGGACACCAAGCAGAGGGGTCATAGCTGTGGGACCATTGGCTTCAAAGTGTTCAGTTTTGGGGCATCAGCACCTGGCAGGATCCATCCAGTGGATTGACCTCCAAAGGCTCCATCTTGCCTCAATGTTATTTTTCTAGTTTGTTTGCTTATTTGGTTTTTTTATTCCTCTTCAAGCTGGAATTAAATTCCTACAACGATTTTGTAGCAACCTAGTCTAGGGCAAGGTGTCTCTGCTCATGGCAGGGAATAAATTGTCTTTAAGGTCCCTTCCAACACAAACCCAACTGCAGCAGGGGTGAGATGGGTGCAGGGCAGGATGAACAGCCAGGGAAACAGCCAAAGCCACGCAGGACTGTGTGAGGGACATCTTTTTTCCAGTCCCCAGCAAAGGAGAATCATAAACTTCACCCTTTATTGTCGTCCGTGCTGCTCCACACCAAGCACAGCTGTCTCCAGTGCCTCCCTCCAGCACAACCTCTTTAATCACATTCCCTCTCTCCTATGGTTTAATTAGGGGGAAAAAAATAATCTCCTATGTGAAAGTGATTCCTTTGTTGCCAGACATTTCCAGGTTTTCCATTTTCTCCTCCTTGAGTAGGAAAAAGCCATTTACCGTGTTCTTTTCTAATGCAATTTCCAGGGAGGTCCAGCAAACACAGCCAGGAGCCACCAGCAGCCAAGCCCTGACGGAGTTTCTTTGCTTGAGTAAACCAATGTTTTGCCACTAATGGGAGCTGAATGCCCATTTTCCGTGCCCCATTTATTTTATTGCCAGGGCTGGGGTGCAGAGGAGGCAGCACCGGGGGCAGCTCTCTGGAAATCCCACCAAGGACTCAGAGCATTCACTCCCATTCCATTTCATGGTGTTTGATGTGCAAACACATTAGGGAAGAGCTGCTGCACTCACCAGCTGGAATAACCCACAGTGCCTGGCTCTCTCTCTGTCCATCTCTTATTTTTTATTTGGAGTTTCCACAGGGTTGTTTCAGGATGGGGGATGCTCTTGCTCAGTTTGTGCCAGCCAAAATCCCCGTGGAAGAAAATTTTTTGCCACAACAGGAGTTTTTTTCATTATTATAATGAAAAAGTATAATTTTTCCCTGCCCTGTTGGTCCCTTCAGCCTCCTGTGGGATGAGGACAGGGATGGGAGCCCTGAGCTGCTGTGGGATGGCAGAGGCAGGAGCTGACCCACCACCAGCTTGAGGTGAAGCAATTAAAGCGTGTGGCTGCCACCAGCATTTCCTGCCTGTAATTAACGCTTTTAATGAGGAGGCATATGGTAACCCCCTCCTCCCCCCCGGCATTTTGCCAGGTGTGGGTTCATTAACGGCTGCTAATTACACCATTATTCAGCGTCTAAGTCAAGGAGGGCTGCGCCGTGTGCTCCAACTGCCTGTGAATGCTGCCAAATTTCTTTTCGTTTAAATTTTCTGTTTTCCCCTTACACAGGGGACTGAACCCCCGCGGGTTTGCAGGGCAAACCAGCACCCCTGGGACACAGGGCCAGCACCTTCCCCCCCTCACCTGACCCCTCTGCATGCACAGGGCCTGCAAATCCAGCTCCACATCCTCCTCCTCACAGCCTGAAAGTGCTTTTATTGCCAGGAGTGAGCTTTGCTGGAAGCCTGATAGTGCCAGGAGCTGCAGAGGGGCTCGAAGCCATTCTCCATCTGATGGAGCATCCAGCAGCCAGGGCATCCCCAGCCCCGTGGATCCTCAGGGTCCTGCGTGCCCCAGACCAGGAGGGCATTATTCTGGTAGGAAAAGCAGTGGCTTTGTTCCCTTCAGACCTCAGCTCTGCTGCTGGGGTGTTCACTGGACCAAGTGCTTGACAGCAAGGCTCTTTCTCCTGCAAAAGGCTCTTGGAAATGTTTCACCAACAGCTGGTTACAGTTTTTACATCGGGTAACATGAAGTACCTCGCTCCCAGCCCGGGGCTCTGAATATTCCGGCTCCATGCAAGTATTGGGAGAAAATGAGCATTAAAATCATCCACCTGGAAGTTCTCCCCCTCCTTTCCAAGCCAGTCCCAGGTCCTGCTCCTGCAGCAGTCTGGTGCTGCCCTGTCTGTGCCACCCTTGGGACCTGTGCCATGGCCAGGGACAGGCTGGATCTGCCTTTGAGAGCGATGGGAGCCTGGAGAGAGAGGGACAAGGACATGTGGAGAGCCCACTGAGGATGGACTCAGGGTATATCAAGCTGCTCGCGAGGGTCTGAAGCTCCAGAGACCCCACAGACGCCTGGAGATGATTTGGGGTTGGGAATGCCTCACCAACATCCAGCAGCACCTGAGGACACGGTGAGTGGTGGCCATGGCAGCGCTGGGGAACTGCTGGGCTCGATGCTCAGAGGGCTTTTCCAAGCCAAAGAATTCCGTGATTCCATGAGCTGCCACAGCTTGCTGCCCGAGGGCACCCCCCTGCACCGCCCTCTGGAGCAGCAGGACCTAATTTAGAGTGAAATATTTAATTATGGTGACTGGAGTGGCAGGAGGGTGTGTGGCAGGATGGCATTTCCAGGAGCAGGTGGGAAGGGAGAAGGGGGACGAGGAGATCACAGGAGGGTCTGAGGCTGGCGTGGGTTAAACCCACACCGGGAGGGTGGGATGGGCAGTCTCAGGCTTGGCTGTGGACACGTTTCCCTGGTTGGTGCCACAGCAGCACATGAAAATGTGAGCCGGGGTCAGGCACAGCCCAGGCACCCTGCACTCCCGCTGGGAGGGTGCACCGGGGAGAGCCCCGGCCTGCTGGGGAAACTGCCTCTGCCTGGGACAGGAGAAACGTGGGAAAACGGGAATAACTCCTTTGTAAGGTGTTAAAAACAAAGTCCAGTCACCTGCTAAATTTAAAGGTTTTTAATAAAGAATAACAATAAGGGACAAAAGATAGAGCAAAAGGATTACAGCACCCAGGTGATGCTGGGTACCCTTGGCACCGAGCCAAGAGCACAACTGCCCTGGTGAGACATTATCTTTATATACATTTCTATTGCATCAGCCTGTTACATAGTCATAGGCAAGTATGTATATTCATACTTCTTCCCGAAAAACACATGGCCTTTAAGGGATGTGAAGAATTCCTCCGTGTGTTGATTCTTGGAAGATTTGTGGATAGAGATGTCTGGTAACAGGAGTCTGTCATATCGTGCTTATCTGAGATTGTCCTGGGGCTGGAGTTATCACTTCTGTGTTTATCTGAGATTGTCCTGGGGCTGAAGTTATCACTTCTGTGTTTCCTGGGGCTGGAGTTATCACTTCTGGGTTTATTTGAGATTGTCCTAGGGCTGGAGTTATCACTTCTGTGTTTCCTGGGGCTGGAGTTATCACTTCTGGGTTTATCTGAGATTGTCCTTGGGGCTGGAGTTATTACTTCCTGGGGCTGAAGTCATCACATCTGTGCTTATCTAGTTAAGCTTCTAGTTTGTTAGTTGCATTTCAACATATCTTTGATTATCTATTTTTCAACTATTTCTAGGGTAAAACAAAAGAAAAAGCATTTAATAATGGTTACATTTCTACAACGTAAGGGTTAATATTATGCACATAGCATTCATTATTTGCGAAAAGCCAACACTAGAATATGTATTTATAACATAAGGGAAAATGCAGCGCTGGGGTGTACAAACTCGGCAGGGTCCAGCTCTCTGCAAATCTGTGTGTGGTCACTCCTGGACAGACCGCCCAGGGAAAGTGTCTCCTGTTTATTGAGGATAAAACAACTGATTCGTCTGAGGAAACACGATAATTCTGGGGTCCAGGAAAGTTACCGAGCTGGAAAACAGACCAACCTCCTGTGGAGCCGAGCCCTGGGCCGGGCTGCTGGTGCCCTCTGCTGCCAAGTGACAACTTTCACATCTTATTCTTCTCAGTTTAGGGAAGAAAGAATTCCAAACTGTCTTTTATGTTTTTAATACTTTTTTATTGCAGTCACCTTTAAATAATTCACAGGGTTAATGGCTTTTAAACGTCTATGCTAGTAAAGTAGAAATTAATATTGATATTTAATGATAGGACTAAACAAGAGATAAAGATGCACAGGCTGTCACGGAGTTTGAATTAAGTACAGAGAGAATAAGTTTAATTAAGACACAAGAGCTTATCAGTCTTCATAACATTTTCACAGGAAAATCTGATTAAACATTAATAAAAGCAACTTTGCTATTTAGTAGAAAAAGGACACCAGGCAACAAAAAACCCCAAACGAATTTATATATGTATAAAGCAACATAAGGTGAAGTAGGGCAAAGTGGTGAATTACTCATTTCCTCCAGTGGGTTCTGCTCTGTGGAGCAGCAGCGCTGTGCTGAGAGAAACACGAGCACAGGTGGAGTGGTGAGGAACCCTGAGATTCCAGAAACTCGGCTGAAATTCGGTTTCCTGCCAGCAGACCTCACCAGAACCTTATCGACAGCATCAGTGCCCTCCGCTGCCTTTCCAAACCCAGTGAAAGGCGCCGTAGCCAGGGCCAGACAGCTCCTTGGGAACTGGCAAAGTCCCCTTGTCCCCCTCCCTGACCCCTGCACCTCCGGCTGGAAAACACCCCCGCGTTCCTGCGAGTCTGAACAGGCTTCCTTTTAATAACCCTTAAAACGGGCAAGTGCTACACTGTGTTCAAAGGTAACATTCGGTAGCCAGGAAGGTACTTTCACACGCCGGTTATCCAACCCAAAATGTACAAAGTTAACAATCTGAGTTACGTTTTACAGCCTTTTCTCCCCTTCCTGCCCTGGGGAGGTGCAAACTGGCACAGTTCAACCACTTTTAATCCAGATCCTGGTAGGACGAGCGCAGTAAGGGAAAGATAAACCCCTGCAATTTTAAGCAAGCTCTCTGTACGGCTTCTGTCGCCTTTTCAGAATTTCCATTACATTAACTGATCATGCTGCTTCATTTTTTTGCTCTTCTCCTCAACATCTTTCAGCACACCCTGCAGTTTCTTAGAGCTCTGCGTCAGGAGGGCAAAGCTTTCCTTGAAGTTGCCGGCCCCGTGCTCCCTGCAGATGTTCTCAAGCCCATCAAAGCACTGCAAAATCTTCTCCAGCTCAGCCTTGACAACTTTCTGCTCCTCCAGCTCCGCTCGCAGCGCCTGCTCCGCCGCCGCCTCCGCCCTGCACTGCTGCTGCAGCTGCTGCAGCTCTTCCTGCAGCGCCTGGAACTCCTCCTTGCTGCAGGGATACTCCTCCTGCACCCTGTCCTCGGGCAGCAGCACGTTCTTAGGGATGTTCAGCACCAGCTGCAGCAGCACTTCCTCCATTTTAGCGAAGAGTTTATCGAAGTGCTCCTTCATGAAGAGCAGGAATTTCTCCGTGCACTTCCGGATCTGGGAAGGGCTGATTTTGCAGCCGGGAATGCCGTCCAGCTTCTTCAGCATCACGCCCTCCACCACCAGCATCATTTCGAAGAGGTAGTCCTGGAAGGCGATGTAGACGCGCAGCATGCACGTCTGGGGCGTGAACCCGAAGAACTGCGTCTCGTAGGCCATGGGGTCCACCGACATGGCGGCGGGGGCCGG
>VZRO01001005.1:671668-682185 GCA_013397915.1 Daphoenositta chrysoptera
GCACGTGCAGCGCCGCTCCCTGCCCATCGCCGCCGCCCGCGGCCCGCTGCTGGCCCGGCTGCGCCGCCTCGACTGCGCCGTCCTCATCGGTGAGTGCCGCGCCGTGCCCCGCCGGGGCCTGGGCTGGGGAGAGCTGCCCAGGGTGTAAATCTGAAATGTGGGGAACTAGGAACAGCATGGGGTTTGTGCTTTGGCTGGTTAAGGCAGCCGGGGACTTCGTTTTGGTTGAGAAGGCAGAAGTATTTCCCTCTCGTTTTGCTGTCTGCCTGGAGTTCGGTCAAAGCCAGATGGCAAAACTTTCCTCTTCAGAAG
Source organism: Daphoenositta chrysoptera (assembly GCA_013397915.1). NCBI lineage: Eukaryota > Metazoa > Chordata > Aves > Passeriformes > Daphoenositta > Daphoenositta chrysoptera. The sequence continues at coordinate 671,981 of VZRO01001005.1, forward strand.
AGTCTCCTCAGTTACGTTTTCAGGGTTTTTCACTGATTTTATTATGCTTTCCGCGAGTCCAAACTAGTAACTTTTTTGTCAGACTTCCAGGAGCTGAAGACATACAACTTCCCACCTGGTAGTCTAAAGAGTTAGCATTTATTGGAATTAAATTTAAAATTCTTGGTATCTCACTCCTGTTAATGTCACACCACAGACACTTCACCTCCAGAGAGGCTGGAATATGTTTCTAAACCAGAGTGTGGCTGGAGTGCAGCTGGGCAGAGGGAGCTCTGTAGAGGAGTGGCCCAGCAGCAAGAGCAGGACACTGGGTTTTGTCTCTGACCTGCCACTGCTTTGTAGTGGGAATTTTTCTCCCTGTCTTCAGCTCCCCCATCCTGAAATAAGGCTAAAAGTTAACATAAAAAAACGAGCTTGACAATGCTATAAAAGGTGGAGGGGAAAAAACCTATTCCCTTGATGTTTCTTAGGAGAGACGGGCTCAGGGAAGACCACTCAGCTCCCTCAGTACCTGTACGAAGCAGGAATTGGCCACCCCGGTGTCATTGCTGTGACCCAGCCCCGCAGGGTGGCAGCTGTCACCCTGGCTGCCAGAGTCGCCGAGGAGAAGAGGACAGAGCTGGGGAGGCTGGTAGGTTGATGTACAGATTAATTTTGGTTTAGTGCTGCGGTGGGGATGGGGCCCTCTCAGGCTGTAGTGTGTACGATAATAACCAGCCACAGGAGTGATAGTTTTAATTTCATAATTAGTTTTGGGTGCCACAATCTAACAAGGATGTAAAGGTGTCAGAGAGTGCTCACAGGAGTGACACAAAGATGGTGAATGGTCAGGAGGGGCCACATAATAGGAATGGCTGAGATCACCTGGCCTGTTCAGGTGGAGAAGTGGAGAATTTGGTCAAACCTCACCAAGGTCTGCAGCCTCCTCCTGAGGTGCAGCTGCAATTTCTGCTCTCTGTGACCAGGGGCAGGAGGAGGGAAGGGCTGGAGCTGTGTCAGGGGAGGTTTAGGTTGGATATCAGGGAAAGGGTCTTCCCCCAGAGGGTGCTGGCACTGCCCAGGCTCCCCAGGGAATGGGCACAGCCCCGAGGCTGCCAGAGCTCCAGGAGGGTTTGGACAGCGCTCTCAGGCACAGGCTGGGATTGTTGGGGTGTCTGTGCAGGGCCAGGAGTGGGACTTCATGATCCCTGTGGGTTCCTTCCAGCTGAGGATATTCTGTGATTCTGTAATTAAATGAATGGAGAAGAATGGCTGTTTACCTGCCCCATGACAGGGCAGGCATGGTCTGTCCCTGTGGAATTGTACTTCTTGATTATTATCTGAGTTTTTCCATTTGAAAAAATACTGATTCATGATTAAAACAAGAAATATTGTGCTCTTTTTCATTGCTCCTTGTATCAGAAGTCACTGTCAAGGAGAGCAGAGTGCTGAATCTCTGCAGGTCTGTGGCAGGAAAACAGAAGAGAAAGACTTCCCCTGCATAAAATCTTCAGGGAGCCTGGAATCATTCCTAGCAGGGGGAGGAAGGAAAGAAAACTTGGGGGGCATTTGTGATGAACTTCTAGTTAGGAAGAAGCCAACTAGATGAACTTCTAGTTAGGAAGAATTTCAACTAGAGACGTTGAGAGTATCCTTTGGGTGGCTTGTTAGATTTGGAAGACGAACTGCTCACAGACAGCAGATAAACTGCTCTGCTTTCCAGAGCTTCTGTGCACTTCTGGTTGGCTCTGTCCAGGGGCTTGGCAGTCCTTCCCTGTGGCACGATGGCAGTGAGAAATGCCACTCTTTGTGCCCTGCAATCCCTGCGTGATGCCCTCCCCAGGTGGGCTACACGGTGCGCTTCGATGACTGCTCGTGTGCCGAGACCAGGATGCGGTTCCTGACGGACGGGATGCTGCTCCGCGAGGCCATCGGGGACCCTCTGCTGCACAAGTACAGCGTGGTCATCCTGGACGAGGCCCACGAGAGGACCATCCACACCGACGTGCTCTTTGGGGTGGTCAAAGCTGCACAAAAGAAGCGAAAGGAGCGGGGCCAGCGGCCGCTGAAAGTCTGTTCATCTGGGATGGCAGCAAAGGGCGGGGTGGGGCTGGGCTCTGAGTGCTCTCAGCAGCTCCTGGGGCCTTCCAAAGGGTTTGCAGTTTTCAGCCTTGACCATTTTTCTGTTCCTAAAAAGTCCCTTTAAATCTGGATAGTTAAGGGTATCCTTAACTATTATGATGTATGGGCCTGATATGCCACCTCTGACAAGGTATCTGGTCACCTCCATGATACCTTATTTAGTTATCTCCTTGATACCTTTTTTCCACAAAAGGCCCTTGGGTGTGAGCTCTAGACTAGACAGAGTGCTGGGGAGGTTTTGGCACTGCTGCTGAGAGCACTCAGGGTGCAGGAGCTCTGGCTGGTGGGACATCTTTGGGACATGCTCATTCCCAGGAAGGGCACTGAATGTGGGATGGGTGGACATGTCAGGAATTTGTGTGAAAGCATACTGGCTTTGCTGGAGGGGCCTGGCAGGGTCCTTGCATGGCCTTGTTCCACACAGCAGCTCATTCTATCACACCAGCATTTTCTGCTTGTGTTAAAAAGCTGATGGCTTTAACGGGGGAAAATCACTCTCTTTGGTCCTAAACCCTCTGAGCTGTTCTGAGCATGGTTCTCAGGATCCAGAAGCTGACTTTTGGCTGGTGCTGACTTGTCAGTGTCCAGCTGGATGGAAGCTGCAGTGCTGACCTGTCCTGTGCTCCCTTTGAAGGTGATCATCATGTCAGCCACGATGGATGTTGACCTGTTCTCCCAGTATTTCAATGGAGCTCCTGTCATCTACCTGGAAGGTCGGCAGCATCCCATTGAGATCTTCTACACCAAGGAGAGACACAGCGACTACCTGCAGGCAGCACTGGTGTCCATCTTCCAGATCCACCAGGTATGAGGGTCTCTCCAGGTTTGTGTCCCTCTGGGGCCAGGGATTGGCGTTTTGTGCCTGGATGTTTGACTGCCAAACACCCACGTTGTTGTCTCGTTTCATTAAACTGCATTTCGTGCTTTGAAGTTGCTGCTGCTGTTGGGATTTGGGTCCTGTACACCCAGGCTGCAGCTGAAAGGAGACTGCTGAGCAAAGCTCTGTGATGTCAACTCATGTTTAAAACCTGAATGTTTCCCTCACCTGAGTTCTCTGTGCCTGGGTGCCTGCTGGCTGTCTCTGCCTGTCCTGGACAGTTATTTGAGGACACAGCAATTCCTCCATCCTTTTAACACTCGATCCCTCAAAATGTGATTTACTCTTTGCCTGTGGTGAATCCATTGGGAATTCTGGCTGTTGCATACCTTGCACCACATGTGTGTCTTTTCTTTCTACTTTGCCTGCTTTATTGACTTGTTGCCAGAGCCACTTCTCATTACCATCTCAATTCTCCTTTCCTATCTAAAACCTCCTAACCTGCTTTTTCCTCTGGCTCCAGGAAGCTCCCGCCTGCCAGGACATCCTGGTGTTCCTGACTGGTCAGGAAGAAATTGAAGCAATGACCAAAACCTGTCGAGACGTTGCCCAGCACCTCCCTGAGGGCTGTCCACGGATGATAGTGCTGCCCCTTTATGCTTCTCTGCCCCACTCCCAGCAACTCCGTGCCTTTAAACCTACCCCTGAGGTGAGGGAATGAGATGGGTGAACAGGAGCAGTTTGTTTGCTGCCATGAGACTTTGGAATGTGGAATTTAAGGGGCAACCATTAAGTCATGGGGGATCATAAAAGGAAGGATTAGAGGGAGTGAAAAGGGCGCAGGAATTGAAATTTCCCCCATTTTGTAGGAATTTTTTGTCCATGTCACAAAAAAGCTACAGCAGCTAATGGGGGAAATACTAAGGAAGTTGAAAACCTGGGAATGTTTGTCAGGGCCATAAGAAAAGGAATTTGTGCTGCCTGAGGCTCTTTTGTACCTACTCAGCAGATAAATAAGAACACAAATATTGTGCCAGAAATGAAACCAAAATTGTTGAAAGATAAATTGAGAACAGCTGTTCTGGTATTTTGTTGCAACTACAGGCACATGTTTTAGAAGCTGATTAGAAACTGGAGATTACCTTGGTTTCTGAGAGCTGGCATAGGAAGCACAGTGTGTACTCACAATGTGGGGCAGGGCTTGGCCCACACTGGCCAAAAGCAGCAGAATTTCTGTGTTGCAGCTGCTCTGGGGTGGCCTTGGCCTGGGTTTGATTTGTCCTTCCTCCCAGGGCTGTCGCAAAGTCATCCTCTCCACCAACATCGCAGAAACCTCCATCACCATTGCGGGGATAAAATTCGTTGTGGACACAGGCATGGTCAAAGCCAAGAAGTACAGCCCTGGTGAGGAATTCTGAGGAGGAACAGATTGGGTTTGGGTTTATAGAAGTCACTGAAGGCCCTAAGCCCCAGTGAATTTCAAACACCCTCTGTGCTGTTTAAATTAACAGTTTTGGGTGTGGGGTTTGGTGGTGGTTTTTTGGGTTTTTTTGAGTGTTAGCCATGAGGGGGTAAAAAATCTGTCAAATGTGAATCTTCTCTTCATGGCCACAGCATGAGATAGTTCACTGTGCTTCAGGGTGCTGAACCAGGTGAGCTCTGAGCCGTATTTGAATGGCAAACCCTGGGAATTCTCCCTGTTAATCCTCCATGTGTTCCAAAGCTGTGCCTGAGACAGGCACTGGCTGAGGTGGTGCTTTTCCATGCCCAGACACTGGCCTGGAGGTGCTGGCAGTGCAGCAGGTGTCCAAGGCCCAGGCCTGGCAGCGCACGGGGAGAGCAGGGAGGCAGGAGAGTGGCATCTGCTACCGCCTCTACACTGAGGAGGACTTTGAGAAATTCGATGAAATGCCAACACCTGAGATACAGAGGTGAGCACAGAACCATCACACTCCTTGCCACACCTCTCGTACAGCTGTGGGAAGAACTGAGCAGCAGAACTGGATCTAGGGGCTGATGGGGTGACTTAAAAATGGAAGTGTGGGGGCTAAACAGAAAAACTGGGAAACATTTCCTTAGGGTGGACAGTTGGGCACTGAGTCTCCACATACATAAGGCAATAGTTCTCCTGACTGTCCTCCAGATCTTGGACTTGCCTCTTCCTGCTTTAGGAAGAAAGGCTTCACCAGCAGCATCAGACTAGTCTCTGTCAAGCTGCAGCACAGGCCTGAGACTTTATCTCAGCTTCTATGAAAAAAAGAATAAAATAAAAGAAGACAACTATGTCAGTTGTTTTCTCTGCCTATGCAGGTGTAACCTGGCCAGCGTGGTGCTTCAGCTCCTGGCCCTGAAAATTCCCAACGTGCTCACCTTTGACTTCATGTCCAAACCATCTCCTGGTAAGTGGCTACAAAGGCAGCTGGGAAAAAGAGCAAGGAGCAGTGTTGAGTCATGAAGTACATGAAGGTGTGCCCTGACTGCCAAGGGAAGCCAGAGTAAATTGGGAAAGGTGCTTGTTCTCCTGGATAGAGGAGGATAAACCACATTTTGGGACCCTGATTTCTCTAAATGGAAAGTGCTTGTCCCTGTGTCCAGGGAGGGAGGCAGTGATGGAACCAGCTGATCCTTCACATCCCTCAGTGGGAGGCAGGAGGCCTCACAGCCCAATGTCCTTGTTTTGGCAGATGCTATTCAAGCAGCAATTGATCAGCTGGACCTGCTGGGAGCTGTGACACAAAAGGAAGGTCAGCTTGTCCTGACCCCCCTGGGAAAGAAAATGGCAGCCTTTCCACTGGATCCAAAGTTCTCCAAGGTAAAAACTGCAGAAAAATTAACTTTTTTAATCTCATGTACTCATGTCTGTACTATTGATGTTTCTCTTTCGACCTCCTTAAACAAGGTGTGAAATTTGGGGTGTTTGCAGCTGTACTGGTATATTTGTTGTATGTTAATGTACATAATTTACAGCCCTTGTGCTGGATTGCTTGTCATTCGTTGTTTAATTCAGGGAAGCTTTATAAAAGAGAATTTCTTTCCTCTGGCACCTCTGAAGGTGAACAAGGCAAATTTCCTGGCAGTTCTCAGGATTGTTTAGCAGGTCCATGATGTCTCTGTTGCTGTAGTTGGTGTCAGTCACTGTGTTTGCACTGGTTGTGCACTGGTCAGTCTCAGGAAGGAGCCTGGCAGCTGCTGTTAAAGGTGCCTGGTGAGCCAGGAATCTAGGATTTACAGTTTTTCCTAGGCCCAGATGTGTGTGAGATTGTCCTAATCAATATTTGAGCAAGTTCCTGGCCTGCCAGGCAGCAGAAAGATCTGCCCAGCTGAAGTGGATTTGGTGGACCAAAGATGAGTTTTGTTGTGTGTGTGCAGGCCATCCTGATGTCCCCCAAGTTCCACTGTGCAGAGGAGATCCTGACCATCGTGTCCCTGTTTTCGGTGGACAGTGTCCTGCACAACCCCCCTGCCCAGCGGGATGAGGTGCAGGCTGCCAGGAAGAAATTCATCTCCAGCGAGGGGGATCATCTGACCCTGCTCAACGTGTACAGGGCCTACAAGAACGTCAACGGGAACAAGGTGGGATGGCCTGAGGGTGCCAGGGCTGTCTGAGCTCATGGGGTCAGGAGTTTTTAGCAGAGAGCAGAGTGACACCTGCATCTCCCATGGCTGGTGCCACAGGTATCCACAGCAGAGAGAAAAGAGGGCTCATCCTTTACAACGGGGACTGGGAAGAAGTTCAGGTAACAAAGGTTCCTACAGAAAGCTCTAGCAAAGCTGGTCATCAAAATTCTGGGGGGCCAGGTCTCTCCCTTCCCTGGTTCCAGCTGGAAACAGGAGGGAGTGGGAGAATGTTGAGACTTGATGGTAAATACCTGGACATGCTCTGTGACAGGATTAATTGGAAAAACACTGAGCATATGTAAAAGCAGGTTTGGATTTATCCTACCCTATCAACCCCTGAGATACATTTGTGGATCTGTGGACTCATGCACCCCATTCCTTGCAGCATCTGTCATTCTTACCTGATTTGTTTTTGCCACCTGTGGGATAGCAAGTGCTGTTCTCCAGCACTTGGTGGCCTTGCAGAGCAGCTCTGAGTGGGAAAAGAACCACCACATGCCATTTCTTAGCACTGTGGGAGGGAATCTAGACATAGGGGAGTAAGGGGGGGTAGAAGTATGACCAGGAAAGGGGTCAGCACCTTTTCTCTGAGGCAGATTGTAGGGGCGATTCTGCTTTTCATGGTATCCAAAGGCTGTCATGCTCCTGAAGTGAAGAAATATCCCCTTCCAACTCCTGGTGTCTCTGCTGCAGGAATGGTGCAGAGAGAACTTTGTCAATGGCCGGAACATGAAGCTGGTGGGAGAAGTCAGAGCTCAGCTCAGGGACATTTGTGTAAAGGTAACTTACTGCCATATTCTATTTCCCTGTTTCAGCTCTTGGTATTTTCCTGTTTGTCCCCAAACTGATGGTTACTGTGCACCAAGTCCCAGCAGTGAGAAAATGTGGGGTTGTTTTCAGTCTCCTATAAATACCTGGGTAAAATTCCTGACTGGGAGTTGCATCCCAGAATCTTAAAGCTGCAGGGCTTAGTGGGTCAAGGAGAAATGGGAGCCTCTGAGAAGGCTTCTCAGGGAGAGGACAGGTTTTCCTGAGGGTTTTTCCTGCTCTAGTGCAGGTGGGACTGTGCTGTGTGTGCCTCGGAGTGCTGCCAGCCTCGGCAGCCTGTGCTGGCTGGCTTCTTCATGGAGTCAGGCATTCAGTGTGGCAGCAGCTGCCCCTCAGTGCTGTTCCTGCTGGGCACAGCTTAGGAGCTGCTGCTGAACCCCTGGCAGTCGGTAGTGACGTGGGAGCCACCCTCTGGGGTATCATTTGTGAATGCTGGTTGGCCTAAAACTCACTTCCAGACAGAGTGACAACCCATTTTGTTGGCTCTTACCCTGCGTTAGCCTAGCATCCACTCGAGCTGAATTCCCAGTGGTCCCCAGGCATTCTGACACAGGAAAATCCCCTGTGATTTCTGCAGAGAGCAGAAACAGTGACAGTGAAACAGGGCTGTGCTCCCCGAGGGTGCATGTCACTCTAGGACACGAAAAGAAGCACTCCAGACTCGAGTTCTCTGTCAGGTCACACCAAACCAGGAAAAGAGGCCCGGTTCTTCATTTCTTCCATATATATATCTGTTTCTGGGAATGACCATGGATTGGAGGATGAGGTTACCACTTCTTCCATTCACACTGGTTAACAGAACAACCCATCAAACTCTCTCCACCTCCGGAGAAAGAATGAAAACAATAGAGTACAGTTAACAAAACATGAGTATTCTTATAGAAAGCGTATGAGAAACTTTATCAAAAAAATGAAAACACAGGCTGCTGTTAAAAACGAAGTCCAGTNTGTCGCTGCCGCTGGAGTCCTCGCGGGGGGACACGGCCAGCGTCCGGCGCTGCCTGGCTCACGGCCTGTTCCTGAACGCGGCCGAGCTGCGGCCCGACGGCTCCTACGGCACGCTGGGCTCGCAGCAGCCCGTGGCCATCCACCCGTCCTCGGCGCTGTTCGGCGGCCGGCCGGCCTGCGTGCTGTACAACGGGCTGCTGCGCACCAGCCGCTGCTACATGCGCGACCTCTGCCTGGCGGACGCCCGCTGGCTGCTGGAGGCCGCGCCCGGCTGCTTCCGCAGGCGGCTCCGCGCGGCCGCGGACTGACCGCGGGCCTTGGAGCGGCCGGCTCCTCTGGAAAGGCGTATTTTTAAATTTTTTTTTAATTAATTATGTGTCATCGTGGTTTATATAGGCAGGATTGGCGCTTTAGGACAGGGAAGAAGCGCTCTAGAGATGAGTTGTTTGCAGTTCTGAACCAGGAAAAAGAGGCCTGGCTGTTCATTTTTTCCATATATATATCTATGTTTCTAGGAATGACCATGGATTGGAGGATGAGGTTACCACCTCTTCCATCCCCATTAGTTAACAGAACAGTCCATCAAACATTCTCCACCCCGTAAAAAGAATGTAAACAAGAAGGTACAGTTAACAAAACATCACTGTGTTTATAGAATGTGTGTGAGAAACTTTATCAAAGAATAAACACACAGAAAAACTGCAGAAGTCAGGGCAACACAGGATCATGTAAGCGTGTTTAAGGAAGGGGATGGGTATTTATTGAGATTGGATTTATATGTTTTTTTCCAAAATAAAGAAGTGATGGTGAAAATCCAAATTCCTGTGTGGTGTTTTGTGAGGGACAGAACAAATGATCATGGGACAGTCCGGGACTAGTCCTGGTGTTTTCAGTTCTCATGGGAGTGTGTTCATTGTCAACAGTCTGGGCTTAAAGATAAGTGAATCTGTGCTTCTTGTGCAGAGTGGGCTCTGCCATTTACATGTGCAGTGCTCAGACCCCTGCGTGGAGTTGGGAGTTAAAATTCGGGTCCTTTGGTGGGGTGGTGTCCATGTGATGGGGTGGTGCAGATGCTCTCCTGCTCCAGCCTTGCAGTGAGCAGCAAAGGGGCCTTTTGTGCTTCTCCTCAACGCTGGGCACTAGTGCCAGCTTTTGGACAGAGGGAAGGGTTGCTGCCAGGAAACATTGCCTTAGTCGGTCTTTCCTTTAAAATACCCATTGCTCAAGGAGCAAAAAAATCCCCCAAACATTCATTTTTTCTTTTTCTGAGACTGCCACACTCTGGCCTGAACAGTGGCAGTCCTAATTAGGAGTGGGATGATGTCTGGGATAAAACTTGTGGCTGTCTCCCACATTCCTAAAGCTCTCTTTGTGCCTTCACCCATGAAGGGGCCGGTACTGATGCTCTGTCCGTGCCATCTCTGCCCATTCCATTGTCGGTGTCAGGAAAATTAATCCACAAACACCACAGGATTATGTCCAAAAAGGAGACAGAGGAGTCCTGTAACTTTATTCGAATAAAGGGAGATGCTATGGGGCATTTCCCATAGGGTCTCTCAAGTTATTGGAGGATGCAGCCTCCTTTTTATCCCAATTTCCCGGCCGCATTTCCCTCTCTCTTTCCCCATTCCCTGAGGCACTTGAGAGGTACAGACTTCCCGAATCGCCTGATACAGACCCCCTTCTAATGTACAACCCCCTTTTTTTCCTTTTCCTATGGAATTTATGGTTCTTCCCATTGCTTCTTTCATCTCTCAGTATCTATCTTTACCTATCAGCAAACCTCCAGTTTGTTTGTAAAGACAAAATCCCTCTCACTCCTTCCATGGATTCATGGAATTCAACGGAATTCCTCCCATTGTTTCTTTGCCCT